>CM026563.1:22215524-22815524 GCA_015143295.1 Tetracentron sinense | reverse complement strand
ACCATGTGAGTGGGTAGAGCAACCCGATATGCAACTTCACCAACTCGGGTGATGATTTCAAACGGATCCACATACCTCGGGCTGAGCTTTCCCCTTTTACTAAACCTCATAACACCCTTTGTCGATGAAACCTTAACAAATACCATATCGCCAACATGGAACTCAAGATCTCGTTTATGGGTATCGGCATATCTCTTCTGCCTGTCTTGAGCCGTCTTCAATTTCTCCCTGATGACCTTGACCTTATTCGCGGTTTGCTCAATCAACTCAGGGCCCAATACTTTTTTAGAACCCCGAAACTTTTTGTATATGCCTTGGAATGTGTGTCAAGGCATGATGCCTTGTAATCCCCAAATTTCATGAAATGAGAATTGGAAACTTTGAGAATTGTTTCAAGAATGCTATAATTAATTAAGTAAATTATTTATTAATGTCTATAAGCCTTGAAAGGGTCCTAGTCATGTTTAGAAAAGGTTAAAAGGGAAGTAGGATAAGTCCAAGTAGTAAGAATGGGTGAAAAATGGGCTTAGTGTCAAAACCTGTAGAGAATCGATCGCTTGGTCCATTGTAGAGATAGATCGGTCCACAACTGATTGATCGGTAGCTATCGACTAGTACACTTTTTTGTATGGGAAAAAAATTCCAGAAAGCATGTTTTTGACCAATCGATCTGTCAAGAACACCGGTCGCTCGGTATTAACCACCGATCACTCGGTCTTTAGCGTTTTTGCAGAATTTCATTAAGGGCTTTCTATTCTTTTGGGCATTACACCCTTGCCTATTAAGGCTTGCCCAAGTCTTGGGGGTCTCATTCACTATACTTAGAGTAATTGAGAGAGAGGGAGAGAGAAGAAAGGGGGTTCCTAACCTAGGGTTTCAACTAATGAAGGAGATCAAGGGTTTGGCTACCCAAACTCATCCATTTAGCTTGGATTCTCCACATCCAACTTCAAGCAAGCGAGGAGCACATTCCTCAAGCTAGGGCAGCATCCACACACACGTTTGGAGGGTTCTTCCTCATCCTTGTTCAAGGTCAGTACCTTTTGCTACCCTCCTAGTCATGGTTTCCTCTTTTCCTTCCTTATTCTTTGTTTTCCCTCAACTATAACTATGCTATGAGTTGGGATGAATGAATGGAGAGGATGATGGGCGATGGATGCCGTGTGAATGTGATGTGATGAATGAAATGAGAAGGGTATCATACCAATAATGAATACACATGTATGTTGTGAACATAAACCCATCTAGAAAAACATGGTATAGGCTTTAACAAATAATGTATACACCACACGTTTGATGAAATGCCTAGGTGAAGAAAATGAATTGTAAATCCAGAAATGCATGCTTAAAGGCGTATGGAATTGCAAGGGATTATGATAGTGTGATTAATTGCTTTCTATAAATGGCATGAATACTCACTTGTTTAAATTTATGATATTCTATGTATTGTTGAAATCCCAAATGTCATATTTAATTCCAAGTGAAAGCAAGTACACGATTTCACGAGCACGGCATGCATGACATGGTTTATCAGCATTTTCAAGAATAAGGTTTTCGAGGTAGGACATATCTTACGATATGTTTTGCCTCGCTTTTGACAAGAACAAGAACAAGCATCACACACGAGGGAGTTCACACTCCCCTCCCATCTCATTGAAAGAGGGGTCTCCCCTCACTCACAAGTACATATGTTTGAAAGAAGGGTCTCCCTTCCCTCTCAAGTGCATGTCATTGAAAGAAGGGTCTCCCTTCCCTCCCAAGTGCATCTCACAAGTTACATGAGTATGTTTAAATTCCAAGCAAGCATGCATGACATGACACGCTCGACAAGATCAAGCAAGACAAACATGACGAGTTTTCAAGCACGAAAAGAGTATTTTAAGTCAAGTCAAGGGCACGATTATTTCAAGAGTTTTATCAGCATTTACGTTATGTAAGCATGAATATAAACTGTTTTGCTTTCCTGTTATCATATGAATTGTTTCCTGCTTTATATATTGTTATTGTTATGCTATGATTATTGGTTAGTATTTGGTACACGCTGAGTATTCTATGCTCAGCCGTACGTTTATGTCGGCAGGTACTGAGGGAGCTGCCGTTCCTTTCGATATCTGTGCTCCTAGCCCATGGGTGGAGGAGTACGTTGAGGAACCGGTGAAGGAACCTCCGGTAGAGGGCTACTACTAGGTGGTAGATTCTAGGTGACTCTGGGTGAGCCTGAGAGAGTATATTCATGTATTTTAACGGGCCTGTCCGCACTTTCTTTTGTGATTTCATTTTGTTTCAAACTTGGATCATGTATATATGTAGTTAGAGGTTTGGTTAGTCATCCGCTGTGCTATGTTAGTTATGTTTCCGTTATTATTGTCATCTATTGTATATGCTCCAGGTATTTTGTAGGTTGGTTTGTCAAGCAAGTCATGTAAGTCATGATAAGTCGTCCAAGATTCACTCTAACTTCTACAGTAGGTTTTGGGTAGCAACAGAAGTGGTATTAGAGCCTAGGCTTTAGGTCTTTAGGGTCACTTAGAATCTAATACCACAGCTTGACAAGAGCATATGTCGGGAAACAAGTTAGGAAGGGAGTAAGTCGGAAGCGAGTTATGTTCCAAGTGCAAGACTAAACCTTAGTCTTAGTCTAAATGGTTGTTTCAACCAAGTACAGGTTTTAAAGAAAGCTAGACCACTAAGTCTATTATGTATACCCTGATGGTTATGATGCAATATATAATAGTATTATATCAATAATACCACTTGAACTATTGTGAAATGGAACTGTGATAAATTGTGGTTCCAAGTTTGACTCATGTGGTGCTATTGTTCTCAGGACGTTAGTCATGAGGCGGGGCACACGAGGTCGCGGACCACACACCAGAGCTTCCTCTTCTTCACAAGATGAGGATGAGCAACCAAACCTCTCTCAGGTCTTAGACTCTATTGCTGAGACACTCACCATATTGGTGGCTCGGCAGTCTACTCCACCGCCTGCAGCACCTACTCCACCGCCTGCAGCTCCAGTACATCGCACAGCTGGGGTTGAGGCTTTTCAGAGACTGAGGCCTCCATCATTCCATGGGAGTGTGGACCCTCTTGCAGCGGAGGCTTGGATCCTCTAGTTGGAGAAGATATTTGTGGTTCTCTCCCTGATAGAGGAAGAGAAAGTGGCATGGGTTATTTTCATGCTAGAGGGTGAGGTACACCATTGGTGGTTATCCACCTTGAGGACTTGGGATTTGACCATGCAAGGTCAACCCTGGACTTGGGAGGAGTTCAAAGATACTTTTTATAAGAAGTACTTTCCAGTTGGAGCACGGGAAAAGAAAGAGAGAAGTCATCAACCTTGAGCAAGGTTCGATGTCGGTGGCCGCTTATGAGGCCAAGTTCTCGGAGCTATCACGCTTCACGACTCATATGATCGCCACCGAGGTGATGAAGGCAAGAAGGTTTGAGCAAGGGCTCAAAGATGTCATTATGGAGAAAGTCTCAGCTTTCAAGTATGCTACTTATCCTGAAGTAGTGGACAAGGCCTTATTGATCGAGGCCAATTCTGAGGCCGTGTCCAAGAAGAGAGATTGGGCAAGAGGCCAACCTAGCAGTTCAGCACCTCCAGAGAGGCGGGCTCGGACCGGCCATTATCAGTACACGTGGCTAGCACCATCGATGAGGCCATCTTATGTGCCTCCGGTTCCACGGTCGTACATACCTCAGGCGCCACGACCTCAGGCTCTTCCGGCCCCACGGCCAGTTGCACCTCAGGTGGCGAGGTATGCTCCACCTCCGGCCCCTCCAATCTACACACATGAGGTCTGCACGTCTTGCGGCCAACGACACTGGGCAGGAGATTGCCGAAGGGTATCAGGCGGATGTTTTCATTGTGGTCACCAGGGCCATGTGATCAGGGATTGCCCTAGTAGGCATTTGCCAGGCCAATCTCTGGGGATTAGGCCCCTAGCACGCCCCGCAGGATCATACCAGGCATCCTCCCAACCTACCCGGTCTACACCTCCGCCTCGTCAGGCGAACCAGGGGGTGAGTATTTACCTTGACCAAGGGTGATGCACTTGCATCTGAAGATGTAGTACAAGGTACGCATTTAAAGTTGTTCGATTCTCCATGATTGTCATGTTATGCTTTATTCCTTGTGTACGTATATGGCGTGTTATATATCTATATATCTATACGTATGATGGTTGATGCATGGATTGACTTAACTAGTTAAAAATTTCAGGAACCTTGCTAGTCAATGAATGTTTGTCTAGAGTCTTGATCGACACTGGGTCTACTTATTCATTTGTCTCACCGAGTTTTTCACAAGGCTTTTCTATGGAGCCTAGTCAGCTAGAACCGGAGTTATTCATTTCGACTCCTCTCGGCAAGACAGTAGTGGTAGATCGCATTTTCAGGGGCAGTGCAGTCCAGGTTGGAACCCATGAATTAGCAGTCGATCTCATCGTCCTTAGATTCCAGGACTTTGACGTTATCTTGGGGATAGATTGGTTAGCAGCTCATCATGGGCATGTAGCTTGCTTCGAGAAAATGATACTATTCAGGCCGGTGGAAGGGAAGCCATTCCATTTTTTGGGGTTGAGAATGAAATATATTGCCCGCTTTGCGGCGTTGAGCCTAGCGAATCCCAAGGTAAGGGACTCTTCGACTATTCCGGTCGTGAGTGAATTCCTGGATGTATTTTCAGAGGATTTGCCAGGGTTGCCTCCAGACAAGGAGATTGAATTTGTGATTGAGCTTGCGCCAGGCATAGCTCCCATCTTCCGGGCATCGTATAGGATGGCCCCGATTGAACTCAAGGAGTTGAAGACTCAATTGGAGGAGATGCAAGGCCTTGGTTTCATTTGACCAAGTGTCTCACCATGGGGTGCCCCAGTTTTATTTGTTAAGAAGAAGGATGGTTCGATGCGGATATGCATCGATTACCGGTAGTTGAATAAGGTCACTATAAAGAATAGGTATCCATTGCCTAGGATTGATGACTTGTTCGATCAGTTGAAGGGAGCAAAATTTTTCTCTAAGATTGATCTTCGGTCGGGTTACCACTAATTGAAGATCAAGGCTGAAGATGTTCCTAAAACTGCTTTCAGGACTCGGTATGGACATTATGAGTTCTTGGTGATTCCTTTTGGTCTCACAAACCCGCCGGCAGCCTTTATGGATTTGATGAATCAGGTGTTCCGACCATACCTGGATTGATGCATGATAATGTTTGTCGATGACATCCTGATATATTCCCAGACACGGGAAGATCACACGCGCAACCTTCGCCTTGCTTTGGAAATGCTGAGAGAGCATAAGCTGTATGCCAAACTTAGCAAGTGTGAGTTTTGGCTGGAAGAGGTGACTTTCCTAGGTCACGTTGTATCTGCGGAAGGCATCTCGGTGGACCCGAAGAAGATAGATGCAGTCATGAGTTGGGTAAGGCCCAAAGTGTCCCAGAGATATGTAGTTTCCTTGGGTTGGCAAGACCGGAGATTCGTAGAGGGGTTCTCCAGCCTTGCAGCACCGCTTACTTACCTGACAAGGAAGAATGTGAAGTTCTTGTGGAGCGATAAGTGAGAGATCTGTTTCACAGAACTGAAGAAAAGACTTACCATAGCCCCCGTCCTTACCGTGCCATCCGGACGTGGGGTTATGAGGTGTATAGTGATGCCTCGTATGTCACACTTGGGTGTGTGCTCATGCAGCACAAGAAGGTCATTGCCTATGCATCAAGGCAATTGAAGGAGCATGGAAAAAATTACCCCACACACGACTTGGAACTTGCTGCAGTCGTGTTTGCACTTAAGATTTGGGGCCATTACCTTTACGGGGAAGAGTTCTATGTGTTCACGGACCATAAGAGCCTCAAGTATCTCTTTTCCCAAAAGGAGCTAAATTTACAACAATGGCGTTGGATGGAATTTTTGAAAGACTACGAATGCACCATCCAATACCACCCGGGCAAAGCAAATGTAGTGGCTGACGCTTTGAGTAGGAGACCTTCGGGTCTGTTGGCACACATGTTGGTGCGAGAATGGAAGTTGTTGGAAGATTTAGCAAATCTGGACATCAGTATGAATAATTCCATCAGCAGTCCTGTATTGGCAAACATCACAGTTCGGCCGTACATTATAGATTTAATCCAAGAGTATCAAACCGTGGATGCTGACTTATTGGCTTTTCGGGACAAGGAAGTTGCCAAGGGTAGTGAGGACTTCTCTCTCATTAACCGAGGTGCTATTGCATTCAGGGAAAGGTTGTGTGTTTCGGCCGATGCTAATCTTCGAAGAGAGATTTTGGATGAAACTCACCGTTCAAAGTATGCAGTGTATCCTGGGGGTACAAAGATGTACCGAAACCTCAAGGGGCACTTTTGGTGGCAAAATATGAAGAGAGATATCGCAGAGTATGTGGCACGGTGCTTAGTGTGCCAACAGGTGAAGGTAGAGCACTTGAGACCGGCGGGTCTATTATAGTCTCTCCCTATTCCCGAGTGAAAATAGGAGCACATCTCTATGGACTTCATTGTTGGCTTGCCAAAGACGGCAAGGAACTCTGATGCAATTTGGGTGATAGTAGACCGTTTGACTAAGTCTGCGCATTTCTTACCCTACCGGACTACGTTCAATTCTAGTCAGTTAGCTGCACTATATATCAAGGAAGTGGTTCGGTTACACGGGGTGCCAGTCAGTATCGTGTCAGATCGGGATCCAAGATTCACGTCCAGGTTCTGGAAGAGTTTTTAGGAAGCTATGGGTTCCCGACTCGATTTCAGCATTGCTTTTCATCCACAGACGGATCAGCAAATCGAGAGGGTGAACCAAGTCATCAAAGGCATGCCTTGGGCATGTATGTTAGATTTTAAGGGCAGCTGGGAAGAGCACTTGCCTTTGGTTGAATTCGCCTATAATAATAGCTATCAGGTGAGCATCCAAATAGCACCATTTGAGGCCTTGTATGGGCGAAGTTGCAGGTCTCCTCTCTACTGGGATGAGGTAGGAGAGAGAAAGGTGTTAGGTCCGGAGTTGATTGAGCAAACTACGAACAAAGTCAAGATCATCCGAGATCGGTTGAAAGCCACGCAAGATCGTCAAAAGAGCTATGCTGACACTCACTGTAGAGACTTGGAATTCTAGGTTGGGGATCAAGTATTTGTGAAGGTATCTCCTAGCAAAGGGATTATGAGATTTGGCAGCCGAGGCAAACTCAGTCCTCGGTATGTTGGGCCGTTTGAGATTATCACGCGAGTTGGTGAAGTTGCTTACAGGGTAGCTCTTCCACCTCACATGGCAGCGGTTCACAACGTTTTCCACGTGTCTATGCTTCGAAAGTACATTATGGACCCTTCGCATGTCATGGACTTGGAGCCGTTAGAAATACGAGAGGATCTCACTTTGGTTAAGAAGCCGGTTCATATATTGGATCGGAGAGATCAAGTCCTTCGCAACAAGACTATTCTGTTGGTTCTCATGCAATGGCAACATCATGCTCAAGAAGAGGCTACATGGGAGCGTGAGGCCGAAGTCAAAGCGAAGTACCCCGAGTTGTTTGAGTAGGCTTTTTATGCACCATGTAATTTTGTTTGGTTTTGTAATGCAAGTATCGTCCAAATTTCGTAGACGAAATTTTTATGAGGAGGGGAGGATGTAAAATCCTGGAACTTTTTGTATATGCCTTGGAATGTGTGTCAAGGCATGATGCCTTGTAATCCCCAAATTTCATGAAATGAGAATTGGAAACTTTGAAAATTGTTTCAAGAATGCTATAATTAATTAAGTAAATTATTTATTAATGTCTAAAAGCCTTGAAAGGGTCCTAGTCATGTTTAGAAAAGGTCAAAAGGGAAGTAGGATAAGTCCAAGTAGTAAGAATTGGTGAAAAATGGGCTCAGTGTCAAAACCTGCAGAGAACCGATCGTTCGGTCAATTGTAGAGATCGATCGGTCCACAACCGATCGATCGATAGCTATCGACTGGTGCACTTTTTTGTATGGGAAAAAATTTCAGAGAGCATGTTTTTGACCGATTGATCTGTCAAGAACACTGGTCGCTCGGTAGGCGGTCACCGATCGCTCGGTATTAACTACCGATCGCTCGGTCTTTAGCCTTTTTGTAGAATTTCATTGGGCTTTCTAGTCTGGTGGGCATTACACCCTTGCCTATTAAGGCTTGCCCGAGTCTTGGGGGTCTCATTCACCATACTTAGAGTAATTGAGAGAGAGGGAGAGAGAAGAAAGGGGGTTCCTAACCTAGGGTTTCAACTAAAGAAGGAGATCAAGGGTTTGGCTACCCAAACTCATCCATTTAGCTTGGATTCTCCATTAGTACTAATGCCTACCCTACAAGGAGTAGAGGCCATTAGGTTCACATACACTTAGTTGGTTCACAGTTTCACTTTACACTTGACACATACACTTGGTGAATCTCGATCATGCAATACACGTGCACATAAACACTTGTGGTGAACATGGTAGACAATGGAAACACATAATCACATGGCACATAATTTCTATTTCACTTAACCCATCACTTACACCTAATATATGCTTTTCTCTTTCATTTAAAATAAATCACATAATCATTCACATGTGGCACATGCTCGAATTCCTCATATAATCACTTGGTTCATTTGGTTTGAACTTATAGAATCATCACATCATGACTAGTAGGATTTCCTATTGGTCTTTATCAAAACACATAGGTTTTCTTCTTGGTTTTCCCCCAAAACTTAGTCTTTTACTCATGCTTTTCTCAATTGAATCATCACAAAATTACTAAGTAGTAAGAATACACATTTTTCATGCTTTGGGTTAAAGCATAGAAGCATCACAGTTGCATCCACATCACAAATACTGATTTTATCTTGATTGTTACAATATGGGTTATGGCATAAAATCTAGTAGAGTGTATCTACCTCAAAAGGAAGCTTTTACACTTCTGTGGAACAAGGATCAAGCTTGAGGAAACTTGGTTGAAGCTTTGAGAAGTCTGAACCTCAATTGTAAAACAAAACCAAAACCCTCTTTTGATTTCAAAATTTGAGAACCACCTTGAGTAGAAAACTCAAGCTCTAAAATACTAAAAATAGTAAAATACAAACCTTAGAAGCAAGAATTAAGCTTCACTTTGACATGAGAAGAATGTTTTGAGAAATCAGAGTTTTCTTCTTCTTCTTCTCTTCAAAAAATCCCCAAAATTTAAGCTTAAGGGTTTGGTAAATCTATACCCATGAAATCCCTTCTTATAGGCTAAAGGTTGCCAAAAATCCAAAATATCTCAAAATATCTCCCAAGGTCGATGAAAGAGTTCTGGGCTGTTTCTGGGGATGTTTTTGGCCTTTCTGGGCTGACTCGTCGACTAGTGATGCTCACTCATCGACTAGTGATGCTATGACTGGCCTGGGTTTTTTCCACTTCGGTATTTCAACCATAACTTTTGACTCGCATATCAGATTTTAACGATTCAACTTCCATTAGACTCATCATTCAAAGAGGAACAACTTTGATGCTTTACATACCTCCTAATTCTCCTTTATTCATGGTCCAAAGTGGCCATAAAGCTGACTGGTTAGGAATTTCAGCAGAACAAATGTCGGAAAACCTACGTTTGACTTAACTTAGACGCCAAATATGGAAAAGTGATAAACATAAACATTGAAGAGGATTTCAATATCTTTCTAATGGCTCAAGAATAACTCGATTCCGATTAAGGGTGAGAAAACTAGAGTTCTCGCAAGTTGAGGGTAATGTCAAGACATCCCTCTTTAACACTTTAGAACATTTAGAGTGCTTTCACACTCTATTACCTTTGGTCCAACACCCTACTCACACCTCATGACTCATTCACCCATAGGTTTTTAACCCACCTAGGTGATCATTGAATTCACACCAACATGCATGAGAGGCCCTGTCCTCTTTATGCCTCACACACTAGCACTATTCACTTACAACCCTTTAAGTACTTAGGGTATTTCATACTCTTGCTTTTACCCACTTAGAGTATCTTTATACTCTCTTTGTGAGACTCAAAACATGCATCTAAAACCCTCACTTGACTCACCATAATACCAAAAACGCAATGGAGGGCCTTAGGCCTTTACACACACCATATAAGGGTACTATTCACTAACACTGTTTATAGCAGAGTGAACTTGGATTCCGGGGTTCTACATTCACACTTAGGTTATTTTATACCCTATGCTTTTATATACTTAGCGTATTATTATACTCTTGTTTTGAGACATTTTCCCCAAATCAAGAACAATTGAAAGGCTTTAGGCCTTTACATACACTAGGCAAGTGCACTATTCACATGAATAGTGAACCTAAATTCTGGGGCTCTACAGATAATCTGCAACAGGTTCTAATTCAAGAAGCAATATTCTAGAGGCAAAAATCTAGGATTAAATGACTCAAAGAAGGAGACAAGAAATAATTCAGTTGTTAATCAAAGAAGAAAAAATAATAGTATTCAAAAAATCAAGAATGGCTTAGGAGAGGGTGAAGAATCATCAAGATATTGCTTTTAAAGCAGTTTCTCTTTTTTTTAGAATCTCCCATCTTCTTCTAGTTCTGTCATTGATAATGACATTCTTGGTCTCATACCTCAGTTGGTTTCTGAAGAAAATAATTGTTTTCTTACTTCTATCCCTGTCTTGGAGGAGGTTAAATAGGTAGTGTTAAATCTTTCAGACGATAGTGCTCCAGGTCCAGATGGCTCTGATGGGCATTTTTATCATTGGGATATTATTCAGAATGACTTATTTATGGCTGTGAAATTTTTTTTTTCCTCAATCCGACTATCCCCAAGTCAATTAATGCTACTGCTATTGCTCTAATTGCTAAGCATAATGATCCTTCTACTTTTGTAGATTATTGTCTTATTAGCTTATGTAACTTTCTCTATAAGATTTTCTCCAAGATTTTAGTAGCTCGGATAGCAAACATTCTTCCATTTATTATTTTTGAGGAACAATCTGGTTTTATTAAAGGCATAAACATTTCTGATAATATAGTCATTGCTCAAGAAATGGTTGATGATATTGATCGGAATACTTTCGAATGAACTCTTAATTATTAAGCTCGATATGGCTAAGGCATACGTTCGTATGAACTGGAATTTCATTTTTGTTGTCTTGGAAAAGTTTGGTTTTTGTGATAAATTTATCTGTCTTATCCATGGCTGCTTACAGAATCAAAGTTTCTCGATTATTATTAACGGCTCTCTTCATGGGTTTTTCACCAGTTCGAGCGGATTAATACAAGGTGATCCTCTTTCTCCTGCTCTCTTTATTCTAGCAGAAGAGGTCCTTAGTAGAGGGCTTAGTTATATATCTTCCATTTAGTCCAATTCTTACAACATTGGAAGAAATGGGTTTGCAGTGTCTCACCTTCTTTTTGCAGATGATTCCCTTATTTTCTGTAATGGTAACACTAGAAGCATTAGAAGAATCCTTGATTTCCTGTCCAAGTATGAAGAAGCTTCTGGTCAGAAGATTAACAAGGACAAAAGTTTTCTTTATTACTCGACCAATATTTCTAATGCCAGGAAAAGATCCATTTCCAATCTCACTGGGTTTCATTTTAAGCAATTTCCGTTCATATATCTAGGAGTTCCTTTGATCAAAGTAGACAAAAATTAATTCATTTCTTTCCCCTAGTTGAGAAGATTAGAAACCGTGTTTCAGGTTGGTCTGGTAATCTTCTCTCAGCTGGTGGTTGGTTATTATTGATTAAACATGTTCTGTCTTCTATGCCTGTTCATATTTTAGCTGCTATCAACATTCCCTCTAGCATTTATTCTATGATCAACAAAATTTTGGTCATATTCTTCTGGAATAATTTGGATTTGCATAGAAGAAAACATTGGGTTAATTGGAACAAATGTGCTCTTCCATATCTTGAAGCCGGTTTGGGCATTAGAAAAATGAAAGACTTTGCTCTGGCTTTTCGATTTAAACAAGCTTGAAAATTTTATTCCTCAGACTGTCTTTGGCCCGATTTTTTTAAGCTAAATACTCCATAAATCATATTTGGAATGCATTTCCTAGACGCGGAGCTTTGAAATTTTGGTCATCTATATATGGAGTTGTCCAAGACATGCTTTCCAACACTTCAGTTCTTATTGGTAATAGAGTTAAAGTTAACTTTTGGTTTGATCGATGGTATAAGGAAGATACTCTCATCAACTTGGCTTTGGAAGTTCCTCGTCATATCCCTTCTATTGCTAACATTTTAAATGCTGATGGGGATTTGGATTTTTCTTAAGTGAGCTATCTTTTCCCTCCTGAAACCATAGAAGATATCAAAGCATGTAAATTTTTCATTTTAGATAAGAAGATAAATTCATATGGAATATCACTCCTTCATATGAATTCACTATTTGTCCGGCTTGGGAATCTTTGAGGAATTCTGAGATTGTTTATGACTGGTGTAAGGCAATTTGGAATCTAATTATTCCTTCCAAGATCCGTGTATTTTGCTGGAAAATTATGCATCATGCCATTCCTATTGATTCAGATGACCAAGCTCTAGGCATAACTATGGTTAGCAAATGTTGTTGTACGTTCTGACTTTGAGATAGAAAGCTCCAATCATCTCTTAATCAGTAGTGAGATTGCTTCTTCTATTTGGCCTTTTTTCTCATTCTGGTGCTTCGTGCCTTATAGGTCTCCTGATTCTATTTAGTGTTCTCTTACTAGATGGTCCAGAGTGGCTTATTCTAGACATAATGAGTTATTTATCCATGTGTCTGCCTTGATAGTTTGGGAGATCCAGACATAAAGATGTAGGAGGAAATATGACTCTTCTTATCGTGATGCTAATATTCTTATTCAGTCTATAAAAAAAAGATTTGTGATATTGATTCTTTCAGTGGTAGAAAAAGCCTTGATGTTACTCTTTTATTTCCCTTGAGATCTCCTCCTAACCAGTTTTTGATGAACTCATAGAAGTATCCATTTCTTTTGTACTTTTAATATACCAAACTTCTTAAGAACTCTCTAGTATACTTGGCTTGATTAATGAAAGTTTCTTGAGTAATTTGCTTAATTTGAAGTTCAAGAAAGAAGGTCAATTCTCCCATCATGCTCATTTCAAATTCATCGTGCATGCATTTAGCAAACTTTTGACAAAGTGATTCATTAGTTGATCCAAAAATGATATCTTCCACATATATTTGAATAATTAACATATCATCATTTTTTGTCTTTACAAATAAAGTTGTATTAATCTTTCTCCTAATGAATTCATTATCAAGCAAGAAACAACTTAACCTATCATACCAAGCTTTAGGAGCTTGTTTTAGTCCATATTAGGGCTATATTCGGGCCGGGCTTGACCGGGCTTGGCCAAGCCCGACTCGGCTTGAATAGGTTTGATCGAGGCCCGAAGCCAGCTCAGCCCGAAAAAATGTTTGAATGTGAGGCCCGAAGCTCGGCCCGAAAAAGAATCTTGGCTTAAAGCTCGGCTCGGCCGGAATTGATCCAAGCTCGAGTCGGGCTTGGCTTGGCTTGGCTTGAGGCTTGAATCCTTTTTTTTTAAATAATATTTTATAGTATTTATATATATAATAATGATATATATAAATAATATATATATATATATATATATATAATTTTTTTTTAATAATATTCGAGTCGGGCCGAGTTCAGGCCGAATCGAACCTCAATCGAGCCAGACTTTGAGCTGGGCCGAGCCGCACAGGGGTTGGCTTGAGCTTAGCTTGAATTAGCTTTCGGGCTTTTTTTTAGGCTTGGCTTGGCTTGTTCAAGCCCAAAATTTTGGGCCGAACCGGGCTGAGCCGAGTCGTACCAACAGGCCAATCGGGCTTTGTGCAACCCTAGTCCATATAAGGCTTTGGTTAGTTTGAAGACATGATTAGGAAATTTATGATTTTCAAATTAAGGGGGTTGTTCAACATAAACTTCTTTTGAAATAGATCCATTTAAGAAGGCACTCTTTACATCCATTTGAAATAGTTTGAATTCTTTATAACTTGCAAAGGCAAGTAGCATTCTAATGGCTTCAAATCTAGCAACTGAGGCAAAAGTTTTTTCATAATTTATACCCTCTTCTTGGTTGTAACCTTGAGCTACCAATCTTACTTTTTTTGTATTATATTTTCAGATTCATCCTTTTTATTCCTAAAGATCAATTTAGTATCGATAATAGATTTATCCTTTAACCTAGGTACTAAATCTTATATTTGGTTCCTTTCAAATTGATTTATTTCCTCTTATATTGCAATCCCCCAAGATTAATCTTCAATATCTTCTAAGGCATTCTTGGGTTTAATTTGAGACAGGAAGGCCAGATTGTTACAAATGTTTCTTTTAGTCCTAACCCCTTATCCTATATCACCAAGAATAAGATCCTTAGGGTAATCTTTTACTAATCTCTATGTTTTAGGAAGTTAATACTCATTTTCATTATCATTTTTTTCTACATTTTCAACATTAATGGATTTATCATTGTTATTGGAGTCTTCTTGTTCATTACACTTTTCTTTATCAATTTCTATATTTGTGATTTCTTTTGAAAGATTTTCAACTTTATTACTAATCTCATCTTCATCAATTTTAGTCTTTTCAAAAGGGTTTGATTCATCAAAGACTACATGAATAGACTCTTCTACTATTATCGAAGTTTGATTAAATACCCTATAGACTTTGCTATTCATTGAATATCCTAAAAAGATTCCCTCATTAGACTTAGGCTCAAATTTCCTTAGATGGTGTTTGTCTTTAAGAATAAAGCATTTGTAACCAAACACCTTGAAGTATCCTATGTTAGGAGATCTTCCTTTCCAGAGCTCATAGGGAGTCTTGTTTAATTTATTTCTTATCACAACTCTGTTAATTACATAACAAGATGTATTAATGGCTTTGGCCTAAAAGTAGTTTGGTAATTTATGTTCATTCAAATTAGTCTTAGCCATTTCTTGAAGAGATCTATTTTTCCTTTCAACAACTCCATTTTGTTAAGAATTCCTAGGAGCAGAGAAATTATGGTTGAATCCATTGTCTTCACAAAATAGTTTAAGTTATTTATTTTTAAATTTTCCTCCATTATCACTTCTTACATTATTAATTGCATAGACCTTTTCATTTTGCACTCTTTTACAGAATTTTTCAAATAAAGAAGATGCTTCACTTTTGTGTGATATATATAATGAAAGACATGAATATAAAATTTTTCGAAGCACTATTTTAAATACAAACTTGATTTTGATCTAATCAAAATCTTTCCAAGAGTCATCTTATAATCATATTAAATCATGGTGTCAGGAAACAAACTTACAAAACTTTTCAAGCGTAAATTCTCCTGTCAATTCACAGGAACCTTCTTTGAATCTCTAAAGCTTTACTCCAATGGAAGCTAATGGCCCTTCCGATCAATGCTCTTTAATCTTTTCTTTGATCCAAGAACCTTTTTGATCAATCAAGAATCAATCTTGATTTGTTCTTGATCTTCTTCAAGATCAAAAAACAAACTAAGAAGAAGAATGGGAGAGAGATGGCCGTACACCCTCAAAGGGAGAGAGAGAGATGGGCGTCTGACTATGGGAGAGAGAGAAACCGTGGGAGAGAGAGAGAACTCATTGTGTTGTTGGACGTCCACCCCTATGGGGTATAAATAGACTCCCTCTTGGATTGCTTGAATTGCAATCCAAGTCCAACTGCTTTTAATTCTAATCAAATTAGAATTCTCTCTCCTATTAATTCAAATCCAATTAGAATTCCCTTTTCTATTAAGATTATAATTCATCCTAATCCAATTAGAAGTATTTAATTAAGAATAGAAAGTTTCTTAATCCAATTAGGATTCCTCAAAGATAAGTCCTAATCCAAGTAGGATTTATCATAATTAGAAATTAACCTTATCCATTAGTAACTAACTAATCTTATCTTTATCCAACAAGGAATCTTTAATTAGTAACAAACTAATGGAATCCCTTTTAATTAGGGATTCTTTAATTTGAAACTACCTAATCTTATCTTATCCTTATCTAATAAGGAGTCATTGATTAGTAACAAACTAATTAAAGATAAGGTTCCTCATTAAGTGGGCGTCCCACCCTAGGTGGGCCCCACTTCCACACGCCCCTTTTAGGGTTCTAAACCCTAAAGGTCTTCTATTTGATCTTTATAAAAATTCCTAATGGGTCCTAACCATTTTTTTTTATTTTTAGAAAATCCACTCAAAAGGAGTGGGGGGTTTGGCGGACCCCTACCTGTTTATTAATAAAATAAAATTATGGGGGGGGGGACATAAAACCTTACCCCTATAAAAATACAATCAAGTACCATTAACCAATCTAATATTACCCAAACCTGCTTTATCGAGAAAGACAAGGGATTTGAGCCAAGAAGGACCATCATGAGTAGAAAAAAGATAACCAGATCGTTGAGTGATACAACCATAATTTGCAAGAAAGTCAGCAACCATATTCGCTTCCCTATAAATGTGAGAAATAGAGTATCTAATATCCATCACTTGGATTATCTTTTTATTCCAATACCAAACATTCTAAGGATGACTAAGAGTACCCTTCCAAGCTTCCACTAGAAATTTAGCATCAGATTCAACCTCTACCTGAAGATAGCCCAGACTATGACAAAGAGTAAGTCCATCCAAAAGGGCTCTAGTCTCGGCAATATAATTCGAGCAAGTAGTATAAAAAGAATAAAAACTAGCTATCATAGCTCCAGTGTAATATCTAATAATACCACCTCCTCCTGCTAAACCAGGGTTGCCTTTGGAAGGTCCATCCAAATTCAATTTAATTTTACCTTGAGGAGGTCTAAGCCACTTGATATGAGAGATAAAAGTTCTTCTATAAATAGGAGTAGGCATATTTTGAAGAATTGAAAAATCAATAGGCTTTTTGAATGGGAGAGAACCCAAATCAAACATCTATTTTCGAATTTTGGCAATAATAACTTCATTTGGTTTGCGCACATTGTTGAATCTTCGAGAGCAACGTTCTTTCCATATCTCCCAGATTGAAATAAGTGAAAGAATATTAAAAACCTCATTATGCCATTTCTTAGAAGCTCTAAACCATCTCATAAGAAAGCATTGAATGTTGTCACTGTGCTGAGGAAGCATAGAGCAAAGTCTACAAAAGTAATTCCAAACCACACCTGCAATGTCACTTTGTAGAAGAAGATGAGTTAAAGTTTCAAAATGACCTTGAGTACAACAAGAGCAACAACTGGTAAGGGGAATGCCAACAGATTGAATCATATAATCAATAGGAATAACTCCATACATAACCTTCCATCCAAAGATTTGGATTTTTGTTGGGGTGATCTTATTCCAGACAAACCTAGACCAATCTTTCTACGTGAAGGAATTTCTAATAGATTCCCAAGCTTTTTTAACTGAGAAAATACCTTTAGAACTTAGCTTCCAAATAAAAACATCTTTTGCATCCGAAGTAAAGAAGCATGTATCTCTAATATCGTTTTTTAGGTAATCAGGGAGATAATTAGAAACAAGGCTGAAATCCCATAAACCATTGTTATCAAGCATATCCGAAATATGAGGGAAAACAGTAGGAGTATTAATAGAGTGAACAATCAACGAGATATCTCCAAACCAACAATCAAGCCAAAAAATGATTCTATTACCATTACCAATTAAAGCCGACATTTTGCAAACTATATCCTTACACATTTGACTAATATGACTCCAAGTTTTGGAAGGACCGGAACAAAAAGAAGCATACCAAATGTGGTTAAATTGAAACTTAGATTTAAAAAAATTTTGACCAAAGATTCTCAGATTGATAAAGCTTCCAAGCTTGCTTCATTCTAAAGGCAGAAGAAAAATCATGCATTCTCCTAACACCCAGACCACCTTCCAATGAGGGATGGGCACAAGTATTCCAATTAATCAAAGGCCTGTTTTTAGAGTTAACTATTATTCCAAAAAAAAAATAGCCATAGATTTGTCTATGAGGGCAGAAATAGATTTAGGAACGTAAAGGCCAGCTAAGAGGTAAGTAGGTATAGAGGAAAGAACATGTTTAATGAGAATCAATCTACCACCAGTAGATAAAAATTTTCCTTTCCACCCTTCAATCTTATTAAGAATTTTATTGATTAAAGGATTAAAAAAGACTTTTTTTAATTGACCTTTATAAAGAGGAAAACCCAAATAAGTAAAAGGAAAGCTTTTATTAGGGATGTTAAACCAATTGGTGATAGCATTACTTCTGGTTCTAGAAAGCTTAGAAGAACAATAAAATGCACTTTTAGAACGATTAATCAGTTGACCAAAAGAAATTTCATAAATAGAAATGAATTCAAAATTTTTCTTAATATTTTGCTTTCTATCATTGCAAAAGATAAGCGTATCATCGGCAAAAAGAAGATGGGATATCGGAAAACCATACCTCCCCAATTTATAGTTCAGAGAAAGATTTTCAGATATAGACTTCAAGCCCCTACTAAGAACTTCCTCAGCCAAGATAAAAAGAGCAGGGGAGAGGGGATCTCCTTGTTGAAGTCCACGCGAATTCTGAAAATAACCCTGAAGACTACCATTAATAATAATAGAGAAGGATTGAGAGTGAAGACAACCTTTAATCAATCTGAGGATTTCATTCTTGAAGCCCATCTTTTGCAGAACAGCTCAAATAAAATTTCATTCCATACAGTCATAAGCTTTCAACATATCCAGTTTGAAGATAATATTGCCTCCCGGAGTCGATCTATCAATGTTCTGCACCATCTCTTGGGCTAAACTTATATTATTAGTAATATTTCTCCCCTTAACAAAACCACTCTGCTCATCAGAAATAATATTAGGAAGAAGAATACCTAACCGATTAGACAGTAAGCGCGATATAATCTTATATAGAAAATTACGGAGGCTAATGGGTCTATAATCAGAAAAGAAAGTAGGAGACCTAAATTTGGGAATAAGCACAATAGTAGTAGCATTAATTTCGGCATAACAGCATGAATAAAAAAATCAGATACAGCACTAAATAGATCTTCCTTAATAATATCCCAACAAGATTGATAAAAATGACCCAAAAAAAATCCGGACCAATGGCACTATCAGCAGACATATCAACCACCACTTTCTTTATTTCATCCATCGAAGGAGAAATAGATATAGAAATATTGTCATCTTCCGAAACAAGACAAGGGATGTAATTAATAATATTTTGATCAATTGAGCCATTAGATGAGGATAGTAAATTTTTAAAAAAGGAAACAGCTGCAACACCAACATCCTCTCTAGATTCCAACCAGTTTCCTTGCAAATCTTTAATCCTAAAAATGAAATTCCTGCCCCTTCTGGAATGAGTAACCATGTGGAAAAATTTAGTATTATTGTCCCCTTCTTGGAGCCATTTGATTCTAGATTTTTGGCACCAAAAAATCTCTTCTTGAAGAAGGACACTTTGTAAATCTTCTTTCAAAATCTGAAGTTGGGAAATTTTCTCTTTATCCCAGTTATTTTGTATGTCTTCTTCAAGAGAACTAACACGAACTTCAAAATCTTTAATTTTCTGAAAAATATTCCCAAAAACATTCTTATTCCAACTTTTTAAAGCAGTTTTGAGTCTTTTTAATTTTAAAAAGAATGTCATAAGAGGGTTAGCATAGATAGGGATTTCCCAAGATTCAGAAACAGTTTTTTGAAAATCAGGATGAGGAATCCACATCTGTTGGAATTTGAAAGGAGCAGGAATCCTAGAATTTTCTTGACCAAAAGAAAACAAAATGGGGGAGTGATCAGAGGCTAATCTAGTAAGATGAGGAACAGAAGTATGAGAAAAGTTTATCCACCAATCAGCATTAATAAGAACACGATCTAAACGAGCATAGATACGATTCAAACTCTTTGGGTTATTGCACCAAGTGAATTTATTACCAATATAACCAGCATCCATCAACCCCAAATCATTAATCATGTTGTTAAAGTCAAAAAGCGAATCAATATTAGCATCCCTTCCTCCCAATTTTTCATCAGATCTAGCAATAACATTAAAATCACCTCCAATAAAGAAAGGGCCTGCATAAGAGGAGAAACAATTAATAAAGAAAGATGATCCCTACTATTGCATTTTGCATAAATAAAGGTGCATCTGGCGGGAGAAGTAGAATTAGAATAGACATCAACAACAATCATTCTATCAGAAGAAGAGACAAAAGAAACTTGAATTTTGGCTCCTCCAAAAAAGCCAAATCTTAGGATGAGAAAGGTGAGAGTCCAAGTGGTTATCCATACCAATAAAAGTACAAGTTTCATGCAAAGTATCATAATTCTTTTTAGGTTCCATAATAGCAGCAAAAATGATATGGTTGGAAGAGATAATCTATTTCAATCTAGACTTAGACACGAATATTCCATAGGAGAAAATTATTCATTTATAAATTTAGTAGAATCCGAAACCAATGATCAAACCACGGTTCTAGATCGAGTCATTCTATCAGTCGAAATCACTTGTTTGACTTTTTTTTACTTTATCTTCGAATCCTCATAAGGACAATTTTTAAAAATTTCAGACTTTAGTAATCTTAGGGGAAACTTTTTCGCTTCTTCCTTGAATAACTTAATATCATTTAGCAAACAAGGAGCAAAATTATCATGATATTCCCAAGTTTGAGAAGTCTCCCATAAAATATTACCCCATTTAAGTTTTTATCAATGTTGGGAGAACCCTCTAAAGTTGAAATGAATTCCTTCCACATATGATAATGCTTAGAATTATGGAAATTACAATTAATCTTATAGTTATTGTTAAAACTATATCTTCTAAAATCAAAAGTAGACAATGAATTCGAGAAGTTGAAAGAATTATCATATCTATGTAATTCAATTATTTGTTGACTAATGCAAACACCTTTCTTTATTATATCATTTTCTGCCGATTGAACATGATTAATTTCTTCATCAGAAATGGGTTCTATTTCACCAATATCAATAGATTTATCATAACAAATCTTTTCAGATATCATATGATTAGTTAGTAAAGAATGACCAGAATTTTCTAGTTGAGATTCTGAAAAAATATTAAGAAAATCCATACTTGCAGCGCTACCAGCAGCATCCGTTGTAGTATTATTTGTTAAAATCGAGTTGCTAGCCATACCTTTCTCCCCGGCATCTAAATCCACAACCTTCTTTGAATGATCAGCACTCGCTTCATCAACTGTTAACGTGAGAGACAGCTCCCTCGTTTGATTGATAATCGGATTAGCTCTATTCCCACGAACAGTACCCTGCATAAGATCTGAAACGTTAGCAGTATAAGGAGTTATAATATTAGTAACACCAGGGGGGTTTTCTACCGAGGCAAAGTTCTTCACAACCCATTGTTTCATTTGGTTCTTTGAGAAACCTGCATTAACTTCCTGATTAGAAATAGTAAGATCTTCAATAGATGGGCTTGGATCAACAGAGCCGTTCTCCCTAGCTGCTGCTTTTAATAAAGAATTGGTAGCTCCATTCTCCCCACTATCCACATTTAGAATGAGTGCTGGATTGGGATCCTTGGGGGGAATAATATTAGAACGTGTAGCTTGGGATGGCTCTTCCATATTAGAAAGCTTCACTACCCATTGTTTAGAAACATTCTTTGGGGGACTTCTTCTTCTTCCCTAGGGGCTGCAGCTTTGGTTTTAGGTCTGCCCATCGAAAAAGCATTAACTTCATGACCCAGTTTTTTACTCCTTAAGCAAAACCTAAATTTCTTTTCATACTCTGTGGTTTGCCATCAGCTGTGATCACCTAAACCCAGCAAAAAACGATCTGGGTTAGGCTTGAGAAGATTGATTTATATGCACACTCTTGCAACACTCGGCCGTGAGATAGACTTTGTTGCTCCATCAAGCTTAAGGACCTTGCCGAGAATGCTACCAATTGATGTAAGTGCTGAATCATCCAATGTTGGATGATTTGAAAAGCTTACCCATACTAGAACAATGGATGGTTCCATCCCGGATAAAAAAGAGGGAGTGCATTTAAAAAAACGGAAAAGATATCCATTAATAGAGATAACTTCTTTGATCCAGACCATGAGGAAATCTTCCTTCGAAGCAAATTGGAATAATAAGTGCCTTGTATCAAGAATCCCCATTGTAAAAGCCAGCCGAAGACCTTCAGTTTTTTTCATATGAGTCTTGATATCATCCAATGAAGGTCGGCCATATGAGCATTTTGCAACCAAGGCTAACTGAAGTGGTTCTGCAACAATGGAGGATTCTTCTTCGGAGAAAAAAATCACTGGTTCACCTCGATAAGATCCTGGTTTTTTTATGGGAATGGAAGGAGAAGGAGAAGCAATAGAAGATTGTTTCCCTAATACAGCTGCGTAAGTGGGAGGAGGATCCGGCGGCTTGGAGGAACCTCCCTTCACACTAGCGGCCACCTTAGGGTTTTCCATAAACCCTAGCAAAACGAAACAGAGAACTTGCTAACATGCACCTAAAACTCTTTCCACAAAACCCTTGCTTCGACTAGAAACATATTCAGTTTATATACGGTCAGTTGTGAAACATTACTTACTCCGATATTATAAGAACATAACTGAACACTATGAATTTAGATTATCCTATCCATTTACACCACACTAAGTTCTGAATGTCGAATCCCCAATGTATACTCAATGGAGCTTTAATCCAATTGAAGCTACCTAGGTCACGGCTTTCCAGGTCTGCTCTTGTAGTGAAGATCACTTGAGGTATATGAAGAAGCAATTTTTGCACTAATTCATCCTTTTGGCAGTCAAGTATATTTATACTGAAGTTCTCGTAACAAAACTCAAAAACAACCACTGACAAACCCCCTAAGTCGTACCCAAAAGCCTAAATTCAAACTTCGGAATCTCTTAACACCCAAAAACTTCATCTTAAACCCCAAATCCACACTCCAAAGTCCAAGTAACTCCTTGAAACTGACTGACTTAAACCAGATCTCAAAACCCCTCAACCTATCCCTTCTCGGACCAAAAAAATGCATAAAATTACGAAAAATTGAGAGCATTCATACATCGCATTGGAGATAAAGAAATGGGTAAAAAACCATACCTTTCTTTGCAATTTTCAGCCAAAACTCTAAATGGATCCATCAGCTTCTCAAATTTGAACAATGCGATGGAATTGAGGAGAATAATAGAAGATGGAAATCAAAATACAGGGGACAAAGTAGTTTGAACTCGAAGAAATTCCCAAGCTAACAAGAGAGATACAGTGGAGGTCAGAGCTGGTCGGCGGTGGTCGGAGCTGGTCGGAGAAGGAGAGAGAGAGAGAGGCGTGGTAGAGAAGGAATTTGGGGGGTAAATAAGAATTTCGCGGGTCAGGGCTGATTAGACAGAAAATATTATTAGAAACGGAATAATTTCCATGTCCAATGATCAATTAATATTAGACACGAAAATTTTTTGTCACTAACACTGAAAGCAATATTAGAAACGGAAAAATTTCCGTGTCTAATGATCATTAAAATTAGACACAGTAACTAGTGTCCATAAATGACGTATTAGACACGGATTTGTTTCCATGTCTAGTATTCCGTTGCTATACGGTAGTTTTGTTGTAGTGCGAGTTCAAGCAGAACTCGAGTATGCGGACAACTTGATTCGTTAGATATATAATTATTTATTAGGTACAAATTTTTCTTTATTATCTTCGTATAGGTAAAAAAAAAAAAAAGAGAATTACAGTGTTATCTACAATTTTAGGAAAAATTTATAATTGTTTAAAGGATATTCTTATTATGTAAAATACATTATATATTATTAATCTTTAACAATATATAATAAATACTTAATTTTAGAATTTAAATTAAATAAGTATATTTAGATATTTTAGTAGTTTAATTATATATATAAATGAGCCGAGCTTTTAATGAGTTGAGCAGGGGTGTGTTCAAGCTTGGCTTGTTAACTAAACGAGCTTGGAAATCATACTTGAGCTTGGCTTGTTCACTAAATAAACGAATGAGCTCAAGCTTTTAACGAGTTAAGCTTGGTTTCTTTCCAATGTTTTAAAAATCGGACTAGATACTACCTGGTTAAGAAGGAATTGGCCCAAATCGGTACATAGATATTATTTTTTGTATTAAAAAATTATTAATTTAATATGATGTTATCGATCTTGGTTTTTTTTTTATAATCGGCAATTCATCTAACAATAAACAAAGGGAAAGTTCAGATCACCAAGGTCTCAAACAAACTTAGAACAAGGAGAACATCTAGAACCAAATACAAAAAACTCTTCAAAGCTTTAGCTGCAATCTCATGAGCTTCAACATTCCCAACTCGACGAACAAAGGTGAAAACTTCCGAGCTTATCAAGTTGCACACTACTTTAATATCATGAGTGATGGCATGGACGGAACCACGGCAATGATGCGAAGATAAAACAAGGGACTACAAAAGCTCTATGATCTAGTTTTGGCTTACATATGAGGCTTTGACATATTCAATGAGGCGCTTCCATGATCTAGCCAAAAGTGCCTCCATGATCTAGTTTTGGCTTACTTTGCTTAGCCAAAACTAGATCTTGGACCTCATTGGATTCAGATTTTTTTTTACTAGATTCAATTGTCTTGAGAATTGATTGTATAAGAATTACTCATCTAATAAGCATTGTTACAAATAATCCTGATTGGCTCAAGCATTGGACAAAATCAATTCTCTGTAGAAAAGTGATTATATATAAATAATCCTGTTTGGTTCATACATAGAGTTTTGTCCAATTGTCAATCAAGAGCTATTCCAGTTGTCTCTTAATTAGGTATTAAAAAAAAAATTAAAATCGATTTTGCCCTCTCAAGTTACCCTCCCTTCCTCCCTTGGGATTTGAAATAATGTCTTTTTGTTAAATCAATTCTAATAAAATTGATTTTTCTGATTGAATTAAATGAGATTCTTGAATTTAAAATCACTTAGAATCAATTTTAAGAGATTAAATTAGGAGGAAAAAAAACCAATCCAAATGCTCACTTGTTCTAGCATGGGGCCATCTCCTAGAATTTATCTCACGCCTATTATCACTTCTATGCAAAAATCACCGATGAGACAAAAGGTAACAAAGGTTGGTCCATTTATCCCCCCAAAAGGGAGTGACATGGATTCCATTCACACCTCTGGGTAAAAAAAGAAAAACAGATATCCAAGCCCATCATATATCCTATTTACAAGTATCTGCTATCTTGTTAAAAGAGACCAACTAACCTATCAAAGAAATTTCTCGATTGGACAAGGAAAGTGTAGAGTAGAATAATTTTTTTTTTTTTTTTGGTAGAGTAGATTACATTAACAATCACTTGTATCATTTAATGAGAATATGCATGTCATTCTCAGAGAAAAGAGAAACGTTATCAAGGACCCCACAAACAATTGGTAGAGTAGATTACACTAACAATCACTTGTATCATTTAATGAGAATATGCATGTCATTCTCAGATGTGTACAGTGAAACGTTATTAAGGACCCCACAAACAATAGCTAGAGGAATATTAAGATAACTGCTTCACCACAAAACACTCACAAACCGACTTTAACCACCCCATTAAACAAAGACGAAAGTAAGACAATTCAAAAGAGAAACCCCACATCAGAAATGCCACCACACTCTTTTATCCAAGGAAGATTGGTGGTCAGCTTACCACGAGCCACCCACTCAAAACCCATTTCAGCACCATCCAAGTAGCATTTCTTTGGTGACCTGCTTGAGTAAGCCAAGAACTTTCCTTCACCTTTGATCTTAATCTTGACATGAATCTCAGCTCCAGATTCACTATACTCTAATCCTTGGATGGTCCCTCCACTGTTGAACATGTTTGTTAGCCCTATTGGCGCAAATTTAGTCGAGGGACTGAGCTTCTTGATCGGCACAAAGCTGAAAATCTCAAACGTAGATGGTTGGATGGTCATCTTGAAGGGGTCAGATTTCGGGGTCATTAGGAGTAGTTCCTCGGCCTGGTTGAGATAGACCACATACTCATCGGCCTCACCCATTGCGGCTGATGCTATCTTTTGGTCCCATTCGACGTCACTAATATGTACCAAACCGGAAATTGGCATGTAACACTGGGAGTAGTCCTTGATCCTTTGTTCCTTCGGGTCCCAGCCAGCTCCTTGGCAGTTGAATGCACCGATTACGCCTCCAAACTGTGAAAATGGATATCGTTGAATTATGACATCTTAGTAACAGGGCTTTTAATTAATTCTATAAGCTTGATATGACTTGACTCAGCAAGTCCATTAAATAAGTTGCCCAACTATATATATATATATATATATAATTCAAACATGGTACGTACAGAGAGGTGTGTGTGGTTGGGGATGGGATTTGGTATTTGGTATTGCTCTAGCAAGACCAAAACCGTCTTGCTCTTGGCGGGCTTTCAACATGTGGCAATAAAAAAGGAGAGAAGTCAAAAAACTGGGGAGAAAATGAAATAACTTCTCTGCTTTTATCGCCATATGTCGAACGTTGTACATAGGCAAGATGGTTTTGGTCTTGCTTGAACAAGACCAAATCCCATCCTGTGTGGTTGTCACTTAGGTTGAGAGTTGAGACTTGGTTTGTGTGCGTGAGAGGTGTGTGTGTTTAGAAATGGAAAATGCTAGTGAGACTGCAAAGGGCCGAGACCACACCGAGATGGTGCATGTGATGTACGGACCTTTAGAAATATCACAAAAAAAAAAAAACATGGTACGTACAGGAATATAGGTACCTTGTTTAAGTTCCAAATCTTGAGAATGGTCTTGCTGTCAAAGAGAGGGTTTTTGAAGAGGCAATCTCTTGTTGGTAGGGCGAAATGCAGGCACTTGGGGATAGTTCCATCTGGGAACACAAGCTTCTTTATGAGATCAAAATCATGGCTACCCACTGAGTCACTCACGTAAACGGGTCCCCCACAGATGGCCCTAGAACCAGCGTGGAACTTAGCACACAGAATATTGGAGGATCGAAACATATCCCAGTCAGGTTGTATAATCTGGCCCATCCACATGCTGTTGTAGGCACAGTGGATCATATGGACTCCTGGTAACCAGTACACGCCCACCATATCCCCATTAGGATCTTGGAAACAGAAGTCATCACCTGCAGCCAAAACTAAGTTAATCAACCTCTACTGCTTAACTAACAATTTAATATATATATTATCAAACTTACTAGCTAGTTACTTTCAATGGAAAATATCCAACGAGTAGAGAAGACCATGTGATTTGAATTTCTTACCTACTCTTCCTAGTGCAATCTGCCATGTCCCAAGGAAGAAGTCGTCATTGCATTGTTGCATGCTTGAGATCAATTCAGTTCCTTTGAAGTTATCCACAAGGGACTCCGTCAACCCTTTGTAGTAAGCTTTTGCAAGCTCGACTCGGCCTCCGTACTCCTCAGACACATATTCAAGTGTCTGCACATCATGCGCGAAATCACTCTTTCTCAGATACATGAATAAATAAATTCATACAAACATATACAGATAAAATATATATATATATATATATATATATATATATATATATATATTTATATATATATAACCATGCACAAAAATCAAATTAAGTAGAAAAGTGATGACAGAGAAAGCTTACGTGTATGACATCCACCTTAACTCCTGCTATTCCGACTTTGGCAAGATACGAGTGCAATGACTCGTAGAAATTGATTGCTTGGTCTGGATGGACAAGTCCGGCAGAGACTTTAACAGGGATTACCTTTGAATTGAGATGTGTTGCATCAGGTCTAACGCCACCACAAGCACCGCAGAAAGCTTGCCACACATATATATCATCCAAACCTTTAAAATTTGTTCTCAGGTCCCTAATAAAAGCCTCCATTCCATTATATTCACTTGAGATCATCATCTTTGGTCTCTTGGGACTAGACGGGGCATCGAGACCCAACTTAGTCCCAAACATAGTCCCACCCTGGTACATCTTGAACTTCTCACTCTCCTCAAACCTGTAACGCTTGCCAGTCATCTGAGTTCCACCCAAAACGAGGTTCTTCGCATCCTCGAGCGGGTTTTCACCATCGAAGCTGATACACTGCAGCCAGGCATCATCAATTATGAGGAACCTCGGTGGGACTTCTCCCTTGACAAATTCCTGCACTCCATGCCGGACACCGATGGGATCTACAGTCAAGTAGAAAGCATCCCGGGTACACCAACCAAACTTGTCTACAAGTGGTGGGACTGACTTCTCTTCTAACAGTCTAAATGTATTGAGATGAACTCGAAGAGCACTATAAGCCTCCTTCATCAAGTTGTAAGGATTGTCAGATATGTGAACATAAGCAATTGCATTGAGAGATGAGGCTTTCACATGAATAGACCCACTCTCAGCACAAAGCTTGACGTGCCCATCGACGCCTGGATGGAGAGCAGACCTGAATTTCCCTTCAATCAAGGGCAAGATCAGGACATAGGACTCTAATTCAGGAACACCTAAAAGTACCCACTGGGTCTCCTTTTGTAAATCAGACCCACTAGTCCCTACCCACATAGTAGACCACCAGGTCTTGAATCTGAAAATACTCAGAAAGTCCCTGCCACTAAACTTACCCAAGGAGTTTTCCAACCTATTGGATCGCTCCTCGTTACTGAATCCGAGGAACCCACCCTTATACCACAGGGACATAACTCGGTGGTACAGGGGAAATGGAGCACCAGAAGAGCAACAGATAGAAGGAAAGCTACTGAAAGAGACATTGTTGGGAACTTCGGAGAGCAATGTTACTCCTTTGAAACTAAGCTTCCCGTCCGATAATTCAAAATATTTTCCAGAGCTTTTGGGTTTGATGTCGCTGAGAACTGAGCTGGTTGGTTCATTAGAGGGTGCCATGAGCAGAGAAAAACAGAGCAATCAATATAAGCTGAAATACAGTGATTGTAAAGAAGATTTTGGAATGAGGAGAATTAAGATAGCGATGGATTGTTTGTAATAAGAACTACAGAAAAAGAAGTGATGAAAACAGAGTTGAAGAGATGGCTGGTAGTCCAGAAAGCTTTACCGAACAGATGCCTTTTATAGGAAAACGAGAAGAGAAAATGCAGAGGATGTATGAAGAGAAATTGACACAAGTGGAATCAAATAAAGTTTCCCACATAAGAAGTGGAATGATGGGGACTTTTTACCTTCTTGCCTTGGTGCCCATAGACCCCACACTGCAAAACGACGACCAGTCGCATGGACAACTATCACTTTGCATAAACCTCAAAACACCTTCCAATCTTTTTGAATTTTATTATCTTATTGGTTTCATGGGTCTATGTCTATATACAAAGATTTATCTGATTGGATGGTGCAGATCTAGAAGTCTGAAAAGGATGTTTGTCAGTGAAATTGTTTGTATCCATGAGGATTTGGTTTCATATTAAAATAAATTAAAATAAGGGGCTTTGCATATCAGCTGCTGCATTATACCTGCTTTAATTAACTTTGAACTATGGTTAATAAGTTGTAACCATTGTGATTAAGATCACACCCTTAGAAATAAAGCATCTAACCTAGGTTTTAGGAAAAAAAATTAACGTGTCCCCTTTTAACTCCTTTTAACTTAGGTTAAGATACACTAACCCTTAGAGTTAAAGCATCTAACCTTGGTTTTTTTTTTAAATTCTTTAAGTTTTCTTCAATTGTGGTTAAGATTCATTAAGCCTTAGGGTTAAAGCATCTAACTTTGATTTTTTAGAAAAAAAAATTAGAAAAATTAATGTGACCCTTAGGTGAAAACATTTAACTTTAGTTTTTAGAAAAAAAAAAACAAAAAAAACAAAAAAAAAATTAACATGTCTTTTAACTCTTTTTAACTGTGGTTAAGGTTCATTAACCCTTAGGATTAAAGCATCTAACCTTGGTTTAAAAAATTAAAATTTTAAGTTGTCATCTTTTAACTCCCTTTAACTATGATTAAGATCAACTAACTCTTAGGGTTAAAGCATCTAACCTTAGTTTTTAGAAAAAAAATATTAAAAATTAACCTATCTTTTAACTCCCTTTAACTATGGTTAGGGTTAAATAACAAAGATCAAGATTAGATGCTTTAACCCTAAGGATTATTTAATCTTAACCATAGTTAAAGGGAGTTAAAAGGGAACACCTTAAATTTTTAATTTCTTAAATCAAAGTTAGATGCTTTAATCCTAACGACAATTTAAATGAATTAAAAGACATGTTAAATTCTTTATAATTTTTTTTCTAAATACCAATGTCAAATGTTTTTACCCAACATTAATTTTTCTAATTTTTTTTCCTAAAAATCAAAGCTAGATGTTTTAACCCCAAGACTTAATGAATCTTAACCACAGTTGAAGGAATTCAAAGGGGTCACGTTAGTTTTTTTTTCTTCTAAAACCAAGGTAAGATGTTTTAACTCTTAAGGGTTAGTGTATCTTAACCTAAGTTAAAGAGAGTTAAAAGGGGACACGTGAATTTTTTTTCCTAAAACTTGGGTTAAATGTTTTATTCCTTAGGGTGCGATCTTATTCGCAATGGTTAAAACTTATTAACCATAGTTCGAGGGTAGTTAAAAGGCGTTGTGACTTATGAGGTTATGAAATATCTTAAGGGCATAATTGTCATTTTCTTAACAAAAACAAACGAAAGTGTAACTAAACAAAGGATTGAGGGTCTTTGTCTAACGGTTGCAAAACCATGAGTTAATTTGCAAAACTTTCTCATAACAGTGTATTTGCAATGTTGGTATAATGCAGTAGCTTGATATGCAGAAACCCCTTAAAATAAATAGAAATGTTTTTGAGGCCATAGAAAGGCCAACACCTCGCGCATGTGTGCACAATTTCAGGTGGAGCCCATCATGTAAAGGTGGGTCCCACCAGAAATCTTGCGCACCGGGCGAGGTGTCGGCCCTTTTGCGGTCTCAATAATAAAGTCCTAAAATAAAATAAGGAAGTGGGGTTCAATCCCCGCGAGGGTAGGACTCATTTATACTCTCCACCCGCCCACTAACCGAACAGGTACTACCACCTAACCCGGTGTTGCGGCTTGAACGTATATCTCGAAACCGAAAAAAAAAATGGTGATTTGAAAGTCTTCGATACCTACTATCGACATTGATTTCAATCATTTTCTATTAAAATATCTAATCCTTTTGAACTTTCTTGAGGGATTCAAAAGGAGCAGTGATAGGCGTACCAGGAATCCAATTTTTAAACCTTTGGTGGATGTTAGAAATCGGATTCATGGGTACGTTAACTATTTCCCATTCAAAAGTGTTTCTTTTTCTTTCGTTTTTTTATTATCAAAGCTAAGCCGACCCTTCTTTCATTGGTGAATCAAGATGGCCTTGGCTTGCCTCTGGCGAACCCAGAAAGGGCTTACCTCGGGATTCCATAGAATAGGTGACATGTGGTGGAGAAGTCAAAATCATGGGGCCCATGATTTTGACTTCTCCACATACAAATGGACATGTGGCGATAAGTGTGTGAGAATAAGGGGGAGAGATATCAAATGGGGAGAAGTCAAAAATCATGGGGAAAAAATAAATGACTTCTCCCCATTTTTCTGCCAGCTGCCGCCCTTTCTGGATTAACCAGAGACAATCCGAGGCCAATCAAGATTTCATTATTTTGGAGTTTTGCCGGATTCAAAGGTAGTACGGAAAAGATTCCTATTCCACAATTCACGGAATACACACGTGTAATTATGGGAAATAGTTAACGTATCCTTGGATCCCATTTGGGAATGGTGGGTCTTCATTGATCGGGGCCCAAATTTAAATACTTACCTATTATGGTTAAGATTCACTCACACTTAAGAATTCAGCCATGGGTTTTTTGAAAAAAAAACCAAAATCTTAATTTTAATTTTTGTTAAACTTAATTAGGGTGTTAAAAGGGACACGAGGACATAGGGTAAGATAGGAAACGGACCCGCTAAGTAGTGCTCTATAATTATCACTAAAGGCATGTTCAGACACCACTAAATAACTACAATATAACTACAATGAGATCGAATCACAGCCAATCATGATTGAATTCAAGGTGAGTTCAATCATACCAACAGGTCAACAAGTATCCCCTTTAATCCTTAATAACTGTGGTTAAGATTTTCCAATCATTAGTGCCCCTGGACTTAAGAAAGGAAAACAAAAAGTACCCCTATTACTCTTCAATAATCTATTGGTTTTCGGAAGAAAAAAAATTTACTCTAGTTAAGAATTTTAAATTCTTAAGGTTAATATTTTTTTAACATATTTTTCAAAAAACTAAAGTAAGATTATTGAATACTAAGGGTTGAAGAATCTTAACCACAATTAATAATAGGGATTAAAAGAAGACACGTGCTAACTTGTGGGAGCGATTGAACTCTCCCAGAAGTCAATCGCAATTGGCTGTGAGTCGACCTCAACTGCAATACAGTCTCAATGATATTCCAATTTCTAAGCATGTAGACCCACCACGCTTTAGTATTTGAGAACAAGCCAGAGACAATCCAGAACCAGCAAAGAATAACTATGTTGACTCAAGAGTCCAAGAGTTCATGTGGTTATATGATAAAGCTTCTGAGACCCCATTTGGGCCGATACATGCACTAAGAGCATGGGATTTTAGGTTGGCCTACCATGTGAAACTCCACCTGAAATCCAATCCTACTCTTAAAAGATGGCTGGACCAAATGGGTTTCAGTACAAAGTCCGTGATTGTGGTTATAAACAGATAAGTGAGAGGCTGACTCACTTGCTAACGTCAGGTATGGTGACCCACGCCGTGATTTATTTAGTGAGCTGTCTTGCAATACGTGTCTGGCAAATATCATACACCCGAGTTTCCTCGCTGCTAGACTCGGTCCCTTTCTTGTTCTATGTAAGGGATAAAATGAGTAAAAATGAGTAAAAAGAAAGGGTAAAATAGGAATTTCTCATGCTAACAAATTCTAACAATTTAGCCGACATAAGTCCACTTGGGCTATGTGCTGGCTCTCTTGAGTGTTGTCTGACAGGTGACCTCATCATGACTAAAAGGAAGAAGGAGATCTGAGAAGCTTGAGTCATTCACACCCCTACCCCGAAGGGCTATGCAGGCGGCCACTCACCTGATTCTCTCATTTTCCTTTGGTGTTATCCAGCTACTTGATGCTCTTTATGGCCTCACAATCTATTATGGTCACCAGATTCTCTCAAATAGGCCATGAATAGTGCCAAATCCGTTATCGCGTTGTCTGCTGTGAATAGTGCCGAATCCGTTGTCGCGTTGTCTGTTATGAATAGTGCTGAGCTCGTTGTCCGTTATGAGTTGCACAAGGTACCTGTTGTCTGATGCACAACGTATACGCTGTTTGTGCCTTATCCGAGCTGCGTTGTCAGAGCTACGTTGTCTGTACCTTGTCCGAGCTACTTTGTCAGAGCTACGTTGTCTGTGCCTTATCCAAGCTACATTGTCTGTGCCTTATCCGAGCTACGTTGTCAGAGTTACGTTGTCAGAGCTACGCTGTTTGTGCCTTATCCGAGCTGCGTTGTCAGAGCTACGTTGTCTGTGCCTTATCCGAGCTACGTTGTCAGAGCTACGTTGTCAGTGCCTTATCCGAGCTGCGTTGTCAGGGCTACGTTGTCTGTGCCTTATCCGAGCTATGTTGTATGTGCCTTATCCGAGCTACGTTGTCTGAGTCATATTTTTTGTGCCTCCTGAGCTACAATCTCCAAAGCATAACACCAAAGCTCGTCCTCAAGCGCATATACCTAATGACCTCACGATAAGTATCTCTATACTATTATGTTCATATGTTCATGTGCTTGTGCTTTATACTGACTTTATCATCGGAGCTTATTTCAGGGTGCACACCCGCCCCCTCAGACTCATTCACAGGTGGAGTCTTGCTATTATTCCTCTACCAGCAAAGCAGCTACAGACGTGTGGCATGTATGAGATTTTTCCCTTTCAAAATGGCGCCGTCTGTGGGAAAAAGGCAAAGGAGCTTAAACAATCGCAAATGATGAGCGCCTTCTACGTCTGAATGAGGCTTTCACTGCATGGCAACAATCAAGAGGTAATTATCGAGTACATTCTCATCCTCAAGTGATTTATCAATTGAACTGTCCAGTACATACTCTAGTGAATTTTCAATATCAAGTGAATTTCGAAGTGACTTATCAAGTGAAAGATCAAGAGAAACGACCAGTGCCATATCAAGTAAAAAACATCGTGAATGCAATGTCAAATGATGTCTTATCTGATATGTCTGAATACGGTGATGGGACACTTGTAGCTTCTTAATGACATGTCATCCGAGCAAGGTGTCTTACCACACGGTTCAACACATATCTAAGCATGATGCTCACTACAGGACCTCTGTGACTCAGTCAGATGTATTGCCCGTTAAGCGACCAATTGACTTATTTTTATGCAATGTCATCTGAGCATGGTGTCATGATACCCCGTTACGAGTCATTTGCGTGAGATAGCATTTGTCTATATTTATGATGGCTTTTACTGCAAACTCATCCATGTGTTTATCAAGTGACTCCTTGTGTTCATGCAGCTTCACGTGTTCATGCCCATTCCCGTGCTCGAAATACCTAATAACTTCATTTTTCTTGGTATTGTGATACATGTACATTCCCGTGCTCTCTGAACATGCTCTGAGGCACTATGCACGAGAAGCAATTGCTCTGACCTGACTAGGAGCTGATACAAGCTCGTCTTCGCTGGCACAAGCTCGTCCTCGTTGATGAAAGTTCCTCTTTGTTGTTCGCAAGCTCGGCCTCGTTGTCAATGATTCACTCTAACTCCTCGGCGAGCTCTGCCTCCACAACATCAGTCTTCATGCGTAAGCACAACGTATCAGTGAGAACGAAGCACCTACAACGGAAGAGAGCGGAGAGCGGAACACAATCAGTGTCTGCTGACCAGGTAGATCCATGTTCCTTTTCATGCTCTAAGCAAGTTACTTGTTTGTTTGTGCAACATGTAGGATATCATTTTTGAGAATTTTATCCATGAAGTATTCTCGGCACCTTGAACGGAGTCCAAGGCACCGAGAAGGGGCTAAGTGTAAGGGATAAAATTCGTAAAAAGGAGTAAAAAGAAGGGGTAAAATAGAAATTTCTCATGCTAACAAATTCTAACAATTTAGCCGACATAAGCCCACTTGGGCTATGTGCTGGCTCTCTTGAGTGTTGTCTGACAGGTGACCTCATCATGACTACACAAGTCATGATGACTCCAAATGCCTATAAATAAGCAAGAATCACCAGAAAGAAGAGGAGGATGGTGCGGAAGGCAATAGTGGAAATAAAGGGCAGAAGAAGAAGAGAAAGAAGCAGATCTGAGAAGCTTGAGTCATTCACACCCCTACCCCGCAAGGCTATGCAGGCGGCCACTCACCTGATTCTCTCATTTTCCTTTGGTGTTATCCGGCTAATTGATGCTCTTTATGGCCTCACAATCTATTATGGTCACCGGATTCTCTCAAATAGGTCATGAATAGTGCCAAATCCGTTATCGCGTTGTCTGCTGTGAATAGTGCCGAATCCGTTGTCGCGTTGTCTGCTGTGAATAGTGCCGAATCCGTTGTCGCGTTGTCTGTTATGAATAGTGCTGAGCTCGTTGTCCGTTGTGAGTTGCACAAGGTACCCGTTGTCTGATGCACAACGTATACGCTGTTTGTGCCTTATCTGAGCTGCGTTGTCAGAGCTACGTTGTCTGTGCCTTGTCCGAGCTATTTTGTTAGAGCTACGTTGTCTGTGCCTTATCCGAGCTACGTTGTCAGAGTTACGTTGTCAGAGCTACACTGTTTGTGCCTTATCCGAGCTGCGTTGTCAGAGCTATGTTGTCTGTTCCTTGTCCGAGCTACGTTGTCAGAGCTACGTTATCTGTGCCTTATCTGAGCTACGTTGTCAGAGCTACGCTGTTTGTGCCTTATCCGAGCTGCGTTGTCAGAGCTACGTTGTCTGTGCCTTGTCCGAGCTACGTTGTCAGAGCTACGTTGTCTATGCCCTATCTGAGCTGCGTTGTCAGAGTTACGTTGCCTGTGCCTTATCCGAGCTACGTTGTATGTGCCTTATCCGAGCTACGTTGTCTGAGCCATATTCTTTGTGCCTCCTGAGCTACAATCTCCAGAGCATAACACTAGAGCTCGTCCTCAAGCGCATATACCTAGTGACCTCACGATAAGTATCTCTATACTATTATGTTCATATGTTCATGTGCTTATACCTTATACTGACTTTATCATCGGAGCTTATTTCAGGGTGCACACCCGCCCCCTCAGACTCATTCACAGGTGAAGTTTTGCTATTATTCCTCTACCAGTAAAGCAGCTACAGACGTGTGACATGTACGAGATTTTTCCCTTTCATTCTAGATTCTAGAAACGTTCATTTCTAATTTTACCCTTTAAAGGTGAGAATCAATTTTGATCCACCCAAACGGGAACACACACTACCACTAATGCAAATGGACGGCACAAATTTACTCATCGAATATTGGTAGACATAACTGGTTTGAGTGACAAATTTAACCAAGAAAAGCTAGCCCTAATCTCAATCAAACTCTACTCTCAGTCTCCACCAACCACTTGTCCATTCTTAATGAGATAGAGTGTTTTAACCACCATAACTGATTTGAAAATGGATAAGTGGTTGGTGGAGACTGAGAGTAGAGTTTGACCGAGAGTAAGGAAAGCACGCCTCAATTTAACCCAGGTCGTCAATTTGCCCACTCTTCATGGGTGATTTAAAAGTGGGGCAACCATGGGTCAAAGTAGTTCCGCTTTTGAGCGGGCTTTATCTAGTTAGTTGGGCCGCAACCCTAATTGGTATGGTTTGCATATGTTTTTAAGTTAGAAGTAAGTGCCTAGCATTTGAAGTTTGGTAGAAGATGAATATTTCAACCATTGCACATTTTATTAGGACTCGATCCTGTATCATTGGGTATACACATTCACCATTGGGGCAAGCTTCCCAATATCATCTAATTAGGGCGTTACCAATCCATAATGATTTATGGTGCGTAATAACTCTCTCTGTTGGTTGTTTGATGAGACCATTTCACATAAATTCACCACTTAAATATTTTAATTACACACAAAAATGCTGTATTTTCATATATACATATATAAATTTTAAGTATGCCAATTGATATGTCTATCACTTAGCCTAACTTTCATTGCTAGTACTCTAATCCATTAACGAGGTTTCAGCCTATCCGTATATGAGATATCAATTTTTTTCTCATTATATTTTTAATAATTTAGTAATAATAAGCTTAGAGAAACCCCTTGATGGTGGTGAAGATGTCCCACGTGGTGTAATAGTGGAGGGATCGGATTTGGTCTTGCTCTCACAAGACCAAAACCGTCTTGTCTTTGCTCCACATCCGACATGTGACAATAAAATGGGGGAGAAGTCATTTCATTTTCTCCCCCCATGATTTTGACTTCACTAGTTGATATCTATCCACTTTTAATCGCCGCATGTCGGATGTGGTTATGGGCTTGCAAGAGCATGACCAAAACCGATCCCCATAGTGGATTATGGCCCATCCAATAGGCATCCAGATTGATTAGTTGGTGGGCCAATATTTGATGGAAGTATAGGCTGCATTGGGCCTCGAATTCTCTCTCGCGAAGCCAGAAAGACTTGTCTCGGGCATCCAATAGATCCCATTCAGGTGAAACAGAGGAATTTCGATGCCGCTGAGAACTGAGCCGGTTGGTTCATTAGGGGTTGCCATGAGCAGAGGAATCAATATTAAGCTGAAATACAGATATTTGTAAAGAAGAGTTTGGAACGAGGAGATTTAAAATCGATTGTTTGTAATTAAGGTGAAACAGAGTTCAAGAGATAGCTGGTAGCACAGAAAGATTTACGAAGAGATGCATATATAGGAAATGAATGCAGAGGATGTACAAAGAGAAACTGACCAAAATGGAATCAAATAAAGTTTCCAGATAAGGAAGTGGAATGATAGGTGGCTATCAACTGTGGGGACTTTTTACCTTCTTGCCAAACTGCAAAACAACCGACTAGTTGCTCGCATGGACAACAACTATCACGTCACAGAAATCTCAAAAAAACACAACATATGTATGCATGGAAATACATGGTCATGCATGAATGTTACTTTAATTTTTTTTATTACATGAGGGAGGGGTTGTTGGATCAAGAGATATAGTATTTTATTTCTTTAAATTGAATTTTGAAGGGTGAGTAAGAAGGATACAGAGAGAGAGTTCACAGGAGATTAAATAGTTGGAGTTGTAAAAAAATATGAACAGAGAAAATTTGGAGCAGTGTTTCAGAGATCATAGAATATTTTAGTTTGTGGACCGTAGAGAACTGGAAAGTTCTTGATGAATTATGAGCTGTTTATGTATTGAGGAGTGCTAGCCCTACTCTTAAGTATTATAAAATTTAGAGGCGTGCTTTCCCTACTCTCGGTCGAACTCTACTCTCAACCTCTACCAACCACCTATCCATTATCAAATCAATTATGGTGGTTAAAGCACTCTCTCTCATCAAGAATAGACAAATGGTTGGTGGAGACTGATAGTAGAGCTTGACTGAGATTAGGGCTAGCATTTCTCTAAAATTTATTATCTTATTGGTTTCATGGGTTTTTGTCTGTATCCAAGATTTATCTGATTGGGTGGCGACAGATCTAGAAGTTTTAAAGGGATTTGTCGGTTAAATTGTCCGTATCCGTTATAAGAGTGTGACGAAAATTTATTTTTTATAAAGATAAAGATGATGACGTGAGAGAGAGAGATACTCACCAACAACACTATCCTCCAAAACTTTTGAACTTTCTTGAGGGATTCAAGATAGGGTTGCACAAAGCCTCATCGGCCCGTTTGTGCGACTCGGCTAGACCGGTTTGGCCCGAAATCGGCCCGGTCCGAAAGCTAATTCAAGCCAAGCCTAAAAAAAAACTTGAAAGCTAATTCAAGCCGAGCTTGGGCCAACCCCTGTGCGGCTTGGCCTGGCTCGATTGAGGTTCGGTTCGGCCCGAACTATACTCGGCTCGGCTCGAATATTATTAAAAAAAATATAAATATATTATTTATATATATCATTATTAAATATATATAAATAATATAAAATATTATTATTAAAAAAAAAAGAAAAAATGATTCAAGCCGAACTCGAGCCAAGCCAAGCCCGACTCGAGCTTGAATCAATTCAGGGCCGAGCCGAGCGAGCTTCGAGCCAAGATTTTCAATTCTGGCCGAGCTTCGGACCGCACATTCAAATGCCAATTTGGGCCAAGCCGAGCTTCGGGCCTCGCTCAAATCTATTCAAGCCGAACCGGGCTTGGCCAAGCCCGGCCCGACTACAGCCCTAATTCAAGGAGATGAGGTGTTTTTTTCTTTCTTTTTTAATGATCAGTGCAAAGCCAACCCTTCATTTATTATTTTAATAAAATGGTTGACAAAGGGTACAAAGCGGGTACAAAGCTCTCTCAGATATTGGAATATCTGAGGATAATGTTGGGTTAGGTAGGGTTAGAAGCTTATCTTTGTCATACGTTACTGCATTAGTCAATCAAGATTTCATTACTCTGGACTTCTGACAGATTCCATGAGAAAAGGGTCCCATTCTGTAATTCTAACCGTGTAGACCTCATGATTTCAAATTTGAGAACAAGAATAACTATGCCAGATTTTCTCATTATATTTTTAATAATTTAATATTAATAAAGCTTGTGAGGTACCCCTTTAATGTGGTTAAGATTTCCCCAAGTGGTGTGATAGTGGTCTACGGCAGTGTTGTCAAAACTGGACCAGACCGTCGGTCGAACCGGAACCAGCCCCCTCGCCGGTTCCCAAAACCCTCAAAAGCAGAATTATTTGAGAACCGGCCAGAACCGGTCAAAACCAATAGAACCAGTGGCAAAACCGATTGGGAACCAGTCAAAACCGGAAAAAATAAGGAAAATTTGTTTTGCAAAAAGTACACGATCGAACCGGCCACTCTACCGGTTCGATGCCCAGTCCGGTTATGAAAATAGTGGTCTATGGCTCAACCAATAGGGATCCAGATTGATTAGTTGGTGGGCACATGCATAGGGAAATATTTGATGGAAGTATAGGCTCCAGTGTGTTGCATACATTGATCTCATTCAGGGATTGGCTTCTAGAGAGTGGGCTTGTTACAGGAGAGACTTGTCCAGGATCGAGATAAGTTCGACAACAATATATGTGTTGGTCTCTAATGCTTGGTGTGTTGGAGCAAAGTTACTAGTGAATAGTAGTCAATGAAATGAGAATAAGAATATGCAGGATCATATGTGTACTCAGGATAAAGACAGTGTTGGATCTTGAGGAGCACAGTGTTAGTTCAAGATAAAGACTCTAGGAGTTGACGTATCAAGACTACACATAGTGAAATAGCACAGTGGTGCAAAGATCAAGGAAAGTGTTCTCTCAGTTGAAGACACATGATGTTGAGGTACAAGAGTAACACAACTATGTTGGCAAGGTGCCAAAGACTTGAGTAATCAAATACTCTAGTCAAGCCAGGAAGCTTAGTTGTACGAAGATGCAATAGAGTGAATGATTGTTATCTCAGGATACTCAAGGAGTTGAGGTACTAGAGATGCACAACAAGAATATAAGATGCAATGCAAGCTTAAGTGGGGGAGCACTCCGGCAAATATCAGAAGTATGAGGGAAGTCTTCAAGAGTGAGGCAATGTGTTAAAGGTTGAAATGATGCACGCTAAAGTTTTGTTCGATTCTGGAGCATCTCATTATTTCATTTCAGTATCTTTTGTGAATGTCTTGGGCTTAGTGCCAGAAACTTTAGAGATTATCTTGTCAATTATAACACCAATGGGAGAGTCAGCTTCTTTGGGTCAAGTTTGTAGAGACTGTCAAGTTAAAATTGGGGATAGGATTTTGTCAGCAGATATTGTGGTTCTTGGGATGCGAGAGTTCGATGTTATCTTAGGCATGGATTGGTTAGCTACCTTCCATGCTAAGGTAGACTGTTTTGGAAAGACAGTAACTTTATCAATACCTGGAGAAATACCTTTTTCCTTCCGGAGTTGTTATTCGGATGAAGTTTTAATCAAAGGTTTTCTCTTTTATATTGAGAGTGTATTTATATTGAGAGTATGAAGAACTGTCTTGGTGTGGAGGTGATTCTTGTTGTCTCCGAGTTTGAAGACGTGTTTAGAGATATACCGGGTTTGCCTCCAGGGAGGGTAGTAGATTTTGGTATTGATTTGGTGCCGAGAACCTCACCGATATCAAGAGTCCTGTATAGAATGGCACCGGTAGAGCTGAAGAAACTGAAGAGTCAAATTCAGGAGTTGTTAAATCAAGGATTTGTTCGACCGAGTACGTCACCTTGGGGCGCGTCGGTTTTGTTCGTTAAGAAGATTAACAGATCTATGCGATTATGCATTGATTTCCGGCAATTGAAAAAAGTAACGATCAAGAATAAGTATCCTTTAGTGATGATCGATGACTTATTTAATCAACTTAAGGAAGCACGGTGGTTCTCTAAGATTGATCTGAGATCGGGCTATCACCAGTTGAGGGTGATGGAAGAGGATGTTTCGAAGACCGCTTTTCGAACATGGTATGGGCACTATAAGTTCTTAGTCATGCCATTTGGGCTGACTAATGCACCAGCTACGATCATGAACTTAATGAACCGAGTGTTTAAGCCTTTCTTGGATCAGTTTGTAGTAGTATTTGTGGATGTCATTCTGATCTACTCAAAGTCCAAAGAAGAGCACCAGCAACATCTTTGCATCACACTTCAGACACTTCGAGAGCATCAGTTATATGTTAAGTCGTCAAAGTGTGAATTTTGACAGGAAGATGTTAAGTTTTTGGGACACGTGATTTTCCAGGATGGAGTGTCAGTGGACACTGCTAAAGTTGAAATGGTGATGAGGGAGAAAAGAGAGAGAGAGAGAGAGGAGAAAGGTACCTGAGCAAAGGCGTCAGAAATCAATCGCAGATTGAGAAAGATTGACGAAGAAGAAGAGAATAAGAGACGTGAGTGTGAAATGGAAGCCCGATTTTTTTTTTCTCTCATTTTTCTTTTCTTTTATTTTTAAAATTCATGCTTTTTTCAAAGATTTTAAATCCATCTATATTGAGATAATTTTTAAAAATTTTCTCTCCATTTTTTTTTTTTTTGGTAAACTCAATAACAACACTTCTCTCCATTTTCTTTTCCATCTTTCACTTTCTTAGTAACCAAACGATGGAAAACTAAATTTTCTTTCAATTTTATTTTTCATCCCTATTTTCTAGGCAACCAAACATAGCATAAAGGAAAATAGGGGAGAGAAGTGTTCGGTTGAGAAGAAAAGAAATTGCAGGAATCTGTGGGGCCCACAGATTCTTGTCTTCTAGTGCATAACTTTATTTCAAAATTTTCCTTCAAAAAGGTAGGTTCTTTTGCAAGAAAGTAATATTAAAAGTTTTGAATTCCTATTTTATCATTAACTAATGTCACATCATCTATTACATTTCATGTAAAAATAAATTATTAGAAAGGATAATTTAGAAATACCAACCTGCTTTCTTTCACTTTCTTTTCTTTGATACCAACCACCCAAAAGAAAATTCATTTTTTTTTCTATCATTTTCTTTTCTTATACTTTCTCTCAGGATCCATTCGTTTTGCAAGAAATTGGTGAAGGAAAAGAAAATGAGATAAAGTAAAAGAAAAGAAAGTGATAGAAAAAAAAATGAATTTTCTTTTTGGGTGTTTGATATCAAAAAAAAGAAAGTGAAAGAAAGTAGGTTGATATTTCTAAATTACCCTTCCTAATAATTCATTTTTACATGAAATGTAATCGATGATGTGACATTAGTTAATGGTAAAATAGGAATTCAAAACTTTTAACATTACTTTCTTACAAAAGAATCTCCATTTTTGAATGAAAATTTTGAAAGAAAGTTATACACTAAAATACAAGAATCTGTGGGCCCCACAAATTCTTGCAATTTCTTTTCTTCTCAATTGAACACTTCTTTCCCCTATTTTCTTTTACTTTCTTTCATTTTCTCGACAGACAAACACATCCTCATTTTCTACTCCTTCGCCCATTTCTTGCAAAACGAACGGATCCTAAACATGGAAAAGATAATTACTAAATGCACCAAACTCAAAAGAAAAAACCAATGCAACAATATGTTGAAAGAATACATGAAGTAATAACAAAGGGAGTTGTAACCCATATGCGGAACCGACCTTATTTGATCAGAAGTAGCGTACATAAACGACAGTTCTCTAACCAAAATAATCTTACATAATAGATAGAGACGTCAATGGGAGGGGAGAGGGAGACATGGAGTAGGAGGAAAGAGAGAAGATCAGGGTAGTTAGACGGAGACGTGAGGGAGGAGTTGATATGGACCGTGTGTCAATATGGGAACATTGGTGTCACTTGAGTTGAAACCACTTGTGGGAGGGCTTCGGATTCTCTCCGGCAGATGCCAGAAAAGTGATATGAGATTACTATACACAATGTGTGACATGTGGCATAAAAAAGAGAGAAGTCATTTCATTTTCTCCCACGATTTTGACTTCTCCCCACTTGATTTCTCTCCTCTTTTTTCTCACCATTTTATCACTACATGACACATAATGTATGGAGAGTCAAAATCATGACAGACAATGACTTGACTTATCCACCACATGTCGCCTTAGTTGTGGTTAGGGGTGGCAATCGGGCCGAGCTAGGTCGGGCTGGGGTTAACCCAAGCTCAACCCAAAGTTCAAAACCTTAGCCCAATCTCAGCCCGAGCATCCCAGCCCAAGCTCGGCTCACAAATAGTATCGGGCTTCGGGCTGGCCCAAAGTAAGCAGAGTGTGGGCCGAGTTCGGGCTAGCCCAAATTAAATAGCTTGTGACTGATTTTAGGCTGAGTTCTCCCGTAGTTACTTGTTAACTTTCCCTTAAACACCTTCATACAATTAACAAGAAATTAATTAGTAAACAAATTTAGAGTTTAGTAAAATTAGGCAATCACTGTTCTTGGTACCTAATTCTATTAACTAGTAATCAATTTTGGGAGATGTTTCTTCAATAGGAAAAGAACTAGATTCAAACCTTTGATAAACAAGGCTAAGAATAATTTTTTTTTTTAAATACTACAAGTAACTTTCTTAGATACCAAACACAAAAATAGTTTCTCCATGTGAAACACATCAATTCCAATTCAATGAGAATGAGATTAGCTCATGAGCCTTCTCTATCTATATATACTATTTATAAAATCATAAAATATCTTTAGTTCGGGTCGGGCTAAATTCGGGCTGAGCTAAGGGCAGTCCAAGCTCGGCCCAATATTTACTTCAGGCCTATATTCTTGTCCAAACTCAGCCCAGCCCAAAATAAGGAAGGCTCAGCCCACCCAAACTTCGGGCCAGCCCAACCCAATTTTCAACCCTCGTTGTGGTAGCCTGAGAACACTTTTCTGCCATCTGACAGAGAGAATCTGAGGCCGGGAGGGGTTGTAGGTAGTTATGTTTGAAGTTACTTGATTACCCTTACATATTTGGGGTGATATAGCAATAGAATATTATAATATTTGGATATTTTGGGTATATTTAAAAAAATCAATCAACTCTTTTATCCCTCCTTCTCTCATTATATATACTAGTGGGTGGCACATGCGATGCACGTGAGAGCGAGGGGAAGGAGTTAACCACAATTAATAGGAGTTAAAAGGGACATGTGTTAACCCATGGGTGTGATTGAACTCTCCCCTACTTCAATCGCAGTTGACTGTGATTCTATTTTTTAAATAGATAGATCAGAGTAGTTTGAGAATTAAAGTAAAATATTAAATTAAAGTTTTGTTTTATATAAAGATGGTTTAGGAATTTTGGAAAATTCAGGTATGTCTGCCTCTCCCATTATAATAGTAAAGAAAGATATATATAAATTTTAAATTTCTATTTCACGGGTCATTCTATTCTCTCCCCCTAGCATGAGAGGGTGTGCTTTGTGCTGCCGGGGGGGTTCTCGTTGTCGCTGCCGTTGAGTTCTTTTGGTATTCTCTAGGGTTTTAGCTCCATCAATATGTTTGAGTTCCTGAGGCTTGTGCTTCCAATCTGAGATTGCTCTCATCGAGGCTTTAAAATTTCTACTCTTATTACTCTGCCTCTCACCTATTGCACAAAACCCCTTAATTGATTTCGATCGGATGTTGAGAAGTATACTATACCTGAGTGCACGTACTCTTTGTTATTGCTACTTCATTAACTTTTATTTCAATGTTGGTTACCAAAAATTTCATTGAGGTGTTATCATTTTTCCATTTTCATAGTGTTATGTATTTTAGATCTTCCTTTTTTGTTTAAGAACTTGAATGAGTAAATCTAAATCTTACATCTAATCTTCCAAAAATGTATCCATTAGTTCAATCATGTTCTAGCTCCACCAAGCAATACTACTAAATTCATTTAATTATCCCTTCATAACGCCAATGTCGAAAAAACATATACATATATTAATTTATTGAAGAAAGAAAGCCCTTACATGAGCGTCCTAAGGTTTCAACTGGGAAGAAGAGGAAAAGAGAAAAGGGGGATCTCGAGTTTACATCAACGGGAATGGCGGGGGCAAAGCCTCTCCCGTGCTAGGGTTTGAAATGGTGGAAGGGAAGAGTGAAGAAAAAGGGGAGAGGAGACAGATAAGTGAAGCTTGAAGCGCACTTTGAAATTTAAATATATATAGGATGAGGGATCACATATGGACGGTTGAGATGGGGGCGCTAATTATAAGCTCTAATGAGCAGCGCTCTTTTAGGACGCTGCTATATATATATATATATATATAACTTCTAAGCTAGCAAACCAAATTAAAGAACCTAAGTGAACTGAGAAATGAATTGTATCATTCTATCCTTAATGAACCCGGTTCACTCTAGAGTGGTGAATTATGAACCAGAATTCAAATCGAGCTAATCGATGAACCAGGTAACATTGGGCTGAGACATGAATTTACTATTAGGGTGATTATTTTTTTTCATGCCAATCTTATTTCTAAAGAAATGGACACACCGAACACACAAAATAATTTCCTACGAAACGAACACACCCAATGTGAGCACATTTGTAAAGAAACCCATCACTTGCCTAATCTTCTACTTGGAAGAGGCTAAGAAGATTACTATTTCTGAAGGCAACATAACTTTGATCTTTTTATCACCTAGACCCTTTAATTAACAAAGTTGAGCTTTGCATCAAGTTTAGTTGTTTAAGGGAAGTGATCTCCATAATCGACTAAAAATTGGTAGTTAATTGTGTGCCTTGCAATTATTGGTACAAATGGATCTTATTACTAGGTTGACCCAATTAATATTAATATAATTAGAATATTCTTTGGTTTGAGTCGACACAAGAGACCATTCCCATGTATTTATTTATCATTATCTGAATTATGATGGTAAGTACAAAATTTTAACCAACTCGGACTTAATTGGATTGGTCTCATACTTGAGCCCCTATAGACCATGGCTTAGGCTGGGTTTTTTTTTCTCTCTTTTTTTTTTTGGGGGTGGGGGGTCCACGATATATTGTTAGGTTGCAACCGAGTTAGTATGGTTAGTATCAAGGGCGGAGTCAGGAATTTATTGTAGGGGGGCACATCTTGTTTAAGGGACGGGGTTTTGAGGGCGAAGCCCCTGAATTTTTTTTGTGACGACTAAGTTTGTGGGTAATTTCATCTATACATTTTGAACATATTTTACACGTATTGGTTCTCTTTATTTACGGGAGCAGTTGTTTCCTTGCCCTATGGTGATCCCTATTAAATAATATAATACAATTTTTTGTGAAAAGTTCAGGAGCAATTGTCCACTTGTCCAATGATTGTTCCTTATTGTTTGTCCAATCAGACAACTACCACATGACTAATCATCTACGGTTATAACCAAACTCCTTGGAGTCCGATTATATCACAAAACTCTTTTAACTCTAATTAACAACTTTAACCTTTGGATTTAATTTTTTCTTCTAAAATTCAAGGCTAGGTGGTTGAATCCTAAGGGTTAGTGAATATTGATCACAATGAAGAGGTACTAAAAGGGAGCGTGTTGACCTATGGGTTGTAAATGACTCCAAGGAGTCCAGTTATAATAGTAGAGATTCTAAATCCTTAGTAAACTAAATTTTTTTTAAAAAAAATTCAAAAGCTGGTGGGCACCATTTGAGATCGAATCACAGGCCAACACGTGTCCCTTTTAACCCCTATTAACTATGGTTAAGATTTACTACCTTTGAGGTTCAACAATATAATTATTTTTTAGAAAAAATATTAAACTCTAGGTAAAGATTTTTAACCCTTGGGGTTAATATCTTAAAAAAAAAAAACTAAAATTATATTGTTGTGTACCCCAAAGGTCAGTGAATCTTAACCACAGTTAATAGAGGTTAAAAGGGACACGTGTTGGCCTGTGGGTGTGATTGAACTCGCCCCAAGTTCAATTGCAATTGGTTGTGATTGGATCCCCATCCACCTCCATGGCCATGCTATGGCATATACAATACTAGGACTGTATTCGAACCGGACTTGACTGGGCTTGGCCAAGCCCGGCTCGGCTTGAAAAAAAATTTCCTAGGCTTGAAGCCCGGCTTGGCCCAAAATCAAGCTCGAAAAATCGACCCGAAGTTTGGCCTGAATTCAAAAGCCTGGATTGGCCCGAGGCTCGGCCCAAATTGATTCAAGCTCAAGCCAGGCTTGGCTTGGCTCGAGCTCTGCTTGAATCTTTTTTTTAAAAAAATAATAATATTTTATATTATTTATATATATAATAATGATATATATATATATATAATATTTTTTATTTTTTTAATAATATTCGAGCCGAGCTGAGTTCAGGCCAAACCGAATCGAACCGAACCTCAATCGAGCCGAGTCGAGTTCAGGCCGAACCGAACCTCAATCGAGTCGGGCCAAGCCGCACAGAGGTTGGCCCGAGCTCGGCTTAATTAAGTTTTCGGGCTTTTTTTTAGGCTTTGCTTGACTCGTTCGAGCCTAAAATTCAGGCTGAACCGTACCAACGGGCCAATCGGGCTTTATACAGCCCTGTACAATACATTTTAAAAAAATTCCCCAAAAGTTTTGGAGAGGCATGTGCCCCCCTTGCTCCACCCCGGTTAGTATTTATTCTAGGTTACTGAAACACGTGAATATTGAATCATCACACCCTCTCGAGACTTGATCCTTGATCCTAGACCAATAGCTAAGGCTGGGCTCACGCACGCAATAGCAAATACGGCATACTAGTAAGTAGACAAAGACAAGTGGACTGAACCCGAAATACCTTAACCCTCCAACCCGAGTTAATGTAGCGACCCGCACCCATTGGGTACCCACATAAGAAGAGGGAAGAATGTCTGCTAGCTTTTCCCCTTCATAGAAATGTTTCGTTCCATCTGCGGATGCGGAAATTCCCTCCACTTGAGGTGGAAAGGAGATTCAACTACCCATTTCTATTCTCTTAAAATCACATCTCTCAAATCCATCTCTCATATCTCAAAATCCACGATCCAGGATTACCTCGTAAACTCCTGCGGATTGTCACAGGAATCAGCTCTCAAAGCTGCCCAGCAAATCAATATCAAAACCCTCACCAAACCAGATTCCGTCCTCAAATTCTTCCAAAACTATGGATTCGCCAATACCCAAATCGCGAAACTCATCACCAAGTACCCACCAATACTATTGGCCGATCCCAACAAATACATAAAACCCAAGATTGAGTTTTTCAGGAATAATGGGATTTCAGATCCCATTCTTGCAAAGAAGCTTTCTGGAGACCCAAACATCTTGAAAAGTAGTTTAGAGAAACGCATCATCCCTTCTTTCAATTACATAAAGAGTTTCCTTCGCACAAACGAGAACATTGCTATCGCATTCGGACGCACCACAAGGATTTTCCACAATCTCCCGAAGCAAAGCATTACGTTCTTGCAAAATCATGGTGTTCCTGAATCCATAATTTCCAAGATTCTCATGACCAACCCTCGAACGCTAATCGAGAATCCAGACAAGTTTAGCGAGAATGTCCTGAAGATTTTAGAGATGGGTTTCGATCCCTCGAGTTTGATGTTTGCCTATGGCCTCTGTACGTTTTCGGGGATGAATAAGGGTATCTGGGAAGCAAAGTTGGCGGTCTATAAGAGCTTTGGTTGGACAGAAGACGAGATTCTCTCGGTGTTCAGAAAACAACCCGTTTGTATGGTCAGTTCGGAGAAGAAGATCAGTACAGCATTGGATTTCTTCATGAACAAGCTGAATTGGACGCCGGCGGACATTTCCAAGTATCCGACCACTCTCTTCCTTAGTTTGGAGAAGAGAATCATGCCCAGGTGTTCTGTTTTTGAAGTTCTGCTCTCAAAAGGTCTGATGAAGAAGGGGGAGATGGGAAATGCATTGATAAAGGCTGAAGATGTGTTCCTGAAGAATTATGTGTTCAAGTATCAAAATGACCTTCCTCAACTGTTGAAGATTTACAAAACTAAGATGGGAGTTCTGTGAATGCTAAAGCCTTGAGAAGGGGTTGGGGATTTGAGAATTTGAACAATGTTCATCATTTTACAAATTGAAGAAAGATCTGCATTTTCCCTATTTGATGATAATTGTACCTCTAACCATTTTGGTTCTCTTCAAGTAATGTTAAATGGTGAAATTTCTGTTTCAGGCTTCCTTGAAATACTTCATGGTCTAGCGGAAATCAGAGACCTATTAGTTTCTAGGCATCCAAAGGGATAAACAATTGTGGATCTAAACTGAACTGTCCAACTCGAGAATGATCGAATTAAACCTCTCGCAAGATAATATGGTAAATCCTCATATGAAGTGAAAAGTTAGAAGAATCACCATGAAGTTAAAAGTTTAGAAGAAATCACCATCAAACTTTGAGTAGCATCCAGGTGAGTTTTTGCTTGTTTTGGGGCCATATAACTGCATGTTCGGTATTACAGTGAACCGGCTTAGCTTGTTTGATGATATTGATTTCATAATCTTTAGGCTATTATTGGGTGCTATAAAGACAGTGAAACACATGGATTTTAAGATTGTCTTTGAAAAATTAGATGTATGTGATGAGATTTCTTGGGTTGTCCATGCGTCACTCACTCCTTAGCTTCTGGTTGATTGGTATAAGGAAGAAGATAGGTTCACAACATGTCTTTGTTGGTGCGGGTGGGGGGCCCCTCCTATCAAAGTCCTCCGATGATCAAGTCAGTATACGTTGAAGATGACGTACAATGAACAAACTTTGAAGAAGAGAGAGCTCAGTGGTTTTGTAGTGGTTTTTTAGTAATCCTCCAGTAGTCCTTACCTTATGGGAGATCTGGGGTATTTATAGGCTTGAGTTTGAATGCCTCTTCATGCCTATCTATGCTCATACATGGTCATGCAACTTGCTTTATGATTATTACCAAATATGTCAGACAGATCTTCATGCATACGTGTCACACGTGTGAGCTTACTATTTCTAAGGTCAGTCTGAGGTCGAAAGTGAGCTGAGATGACCACCATTAAATGCTAAGATAGTGCTTTTCACCTAACAACAGAGCAAATAGATCGTCTCCTGATTATTTCATCCTACAAGGCAGTTTCATCCTTAATATGAACATAAGCCTGTCCTTGTCATGAACATGATGCCTGAAATCGTCCTATTGACGACGATATTTGAAATCGTCCTTCAAACGACGATATCTGAAATCGTTTTGAAGAGCACGAGCTTGTACCATAAATAGAGTACAGAAACCTCATTTGTCCTTCCAAAGGACGAGGATTCTACTCGCCTCTGCAACACTTGCTCAATTACGAATTTTATCCATTACAATTTGCCCATTTATGATGCTTTGAACGTAATCCAAAATATTGTAAACCAACCAATTAACGTTTGAACAAACTTACGCGCATATGGATCGTTATGACAACTGTATACAGGCCTTTTTATAAGCGTGGCAGCTGTCACGTCTCATTAATATTGGCAGGCTGTTATCATTGCTTTTTGTGGGACTCGAGGCACGTAGAAACATGCGACGGTTTAGCTTTGTGTTTGAGGAAGACGATCATACCCTTAAGTTTGCATACGTGTACGATGGAGATGAGGGCTAATTCCGTCATGCTGAGATTTCTTTCTGACATACCGATATGAACTCTTCAAATGATCATCGTGCCATTGCGCATGCGTCCGTGAACGGTGAAGATGGGGAGTATTTCCATCCTGGCAAACTTCGATTGTTCTATAAATAGGGAGAGATAAGCTTTATCTTCTTCACTTTGATTCTCACTTCTACTGTTACTCTGCCGAAATCAAGACCCAAGTTCAGCCATTCTGTGTGATCTCGTCTTCTTCAGCATCCAGAATTCCTCAAGAACTTGGTAAGTTCTTGATTTTTCTCTTTTATTTGTACTTCGTTTATCTTTTGTTCCGTTCTTTCTCTTATTCTTTTTTTCTGTCATTTCGTCCTTCGAAAACCCCTAAAACCAGCAGCCATAAACCCCGATGAAGGACCCAGCACCTCTGGTAGCACCCCTCCAGGGGCATATATTGCCTCCTCCCCTAAGTCCAGAAATTATCAAACTCATTCCCTAGATCAGTACCGAGTCCAATTCAGTATTCCTCGCCAAGTCCATATCCATTTTATGGCAAACACGTATATTATTAGCCGCAAGTCTAAACAGATTAAAGTCTTCATTGCTCAGCTGGAGGCCGGACTCCGGTTTCCTCTTGAACCCATCATCGAGGAGATGCTTACCGCCTTCGAACTCTCTCCGGGGCAGATGCACCCCAATTTCTATAAGTACATGTCCTTGGTGATCAAGTTCATCAAGGACGTACATCTCGTCCTGTGCCCAGGGACGAAGGAAGAGGGGCCTTACTATATGTGAGCCTCCAAAGCCAAAACCTCCGATTTCATAAACGATCTTCTTGATGTGGATCGGAGGTGGAGGTCGAGAGCCTTCATCATCTCTGGCAGATGGAGGACGAAAAGTGCCCACCTCGTCCCTAACGTCTTCCAGCGAGGTAGATTTCTCATAATGATTTTCCATCCTCCCTCCTCTACATTCTAGTGTTTATTTCTTTTACTCAACTTTTTCAATCTTTTGTTGCAGAACCGTCGAAGGTGCACTACAAGCGCCTGTCTTCGGAGGAAGTACGTCGTCTGAAAGCTATCAGAGCCGACAAGGGGGACGAGTACGTGACTTGGAGGTCCCAGAGCGAGACTGAGGCCGAGCTTGCTGACAACCTCGAGGCTGAGATCGACAAGGCAGCTGCGTTACAAGCTTCTGTAGTGGAAGCCGACATAGTGATATCTCACGCTGCTAGTGTCGACCTCGAGGAAGAAAGGACAAATGACAACCCTATCCCGTTGGTCCGACCTGCTGGTGCTTCAAGATGGTCAGGACGGCAGCACGTCTTCAGTCCGGCTGCCATACCTGAAGTAGTCGCTGCTAATGATGCTGCTAGTGAGGCCCCCCGGTCGAGGCGCAATCAAGAAAACGGCTAGCAATGTTGGCCGAATTGGAGGTCAACAAGAAGAGGAAGGAGGATGCCTAAGACAAAGGCAAGGCAGCCATGGATCATCCAGCTCAGCAGGTAACTGTCCTAGAGCCAGTCACTGAGGTGCAACAACCCGAGGTTGCTCAACCGACGGTGCGCATGACTGTTCCATCTTCTTCATCTCTGCCTCCACCTCCGCCCCTGCCTCAGGAGTGCATTCGGGTTGAGGGCACGGATCGAATCTGGATCCCATCCTTCAGTTCTAAGGAGGGTCCACGGCCATTGACGTACACCGATGCGGCCATGGAAAACAGGCAAACGGTTGCTGTTTGGAGCCGAGGGATTAGTCTTCCCGCAAACAAGGCGTTGGCCAAGAAGGTGAACAAGTCAGCGCTGGACCTTCACCACGCAATGGCTGACGCAACGGTAAAATTTTTTTACTGTTTATTTATTTCTTTCTTTCTCATTTTGTTGCACCACGGAACTTTTCCTTCTTTTGTTAGATCAACATGACGTTCTCGGAGCTGTTAGATCATTGCGACCATTTAGGCAACGCCGCTGAGTTTTACAAAGCTCAGACGGTGAAGGCGGAGGCAAAGGCGACGGTAGCACTTAAGGATGCCGAAGAAACCCGAGCTGAAGTAGAGGAGACCAAGGCTGAAGCTGAAAAGAGCAAGGCCGAGGCCGAGGCCGAGAAATGTAGAGCCAACGTGGACCTCTACAAAAAGCAGCGCGATGATGCCCGGGGATGACTTTGTATAACTGCGGAGACCCTTAGGACGTCTGAAGCAGATCTTAAAATAGCTAAGGCCCACATTGGTGAACTGGAGGTCAAAGCCGAAGCTTTGATGGGACAAATCGAAGACGAGAAGCGCGAGCGGGAGGCTATGAAGGTTCACCTTCAAGAATATTATCAGGCTGAGGTTGAGAAGATGATCAAGGCCGAGCAAGAGGAGATGGAGAAGGAATTTGAAGAATAACTGAGGGCTCTCCGAGATTCAGGACTAACGAGAACTTCATCTCCTCCACAGAACAAGGATATTCAGCCCGTCCGTGCTCCTGAGGACATCATCATCCTCGAGGAAGAGGAGGAGATTGCCCAAGATGGGGATCAAACCATGGATAATCCCTCTCTTCCTCAAGAGCCTGCGCCGATACGACTTGAGCCTCCCGTCGAGCCTACCGAGCCCGCCGGCCAGTCGAGCCTGCTCAAGAACTTGAATAGTTTCTTGTGGCACATCTATTTGTCTACCACGTGAAAATTCCTACAAATGAGTAAGATCTGCTCTCGTAGCAAACTTGATCGTCGTGGCCGTCTCCTAATGTAATAAGTATACTCAGCCTGGATAAAACTTTGTAATTTTTTCTTTTTCTTTCTCTTGTAATCACCTCATCCGGCCTTTTGGATGCTTTATGAATAGAAATGTCTTTTTTGCATATCATCTTTTCTTTGTTCAATTCATTTTCCAAGTATGTAGAGCACGAGAGTGTATGTAGACCATGAAAACAATATGTAATAAGTCAGTAATGCATCTAATCAAAAATTGAGTCAATCTTTCATGTTTAAAGCTATAGAGTACGGAAACAGTACGAAACATCAGTAATCGAGCATGGAAACATTTTAATGTAAAATATCATAAATGTAATCAGACAAATGACATTTCATCAATTGAACCTTAGGTTCCTTGTTACGAAAACACTTGCTCATATGAATTTTCATTAGTATAATCCATCTGTACCCGTGGTTGGTACATTTTCTCATATGACAATTCATTTGATCGAGTCATCCGTGCCCCGTAGTGGGTACCGTGCTCATATGATAAGTCTTTTGACATTTCATTCGAGACATTTCATTAGACAATTCATTGAACATTCATTGATCATTCATCAGACATTTCATTCGATCATTCATTTGAACACTTCATAGGATGAAGCCTTCCGTCCTCGAGGATGGTTACATGATAGTGCATATTTTCTATTGAAATAATTGCCTTAAATTCATTATATTCCAAGACTTTTCGATGATGTTACCATTTAGGTCTTTGAGATAGCATACTACAGGGTTCCTGAGTCGATCCACGATATAAGGTCCTTCCCATGTTGATCCGAGCTTCCCACTGTTGACTTCTCGCATGTTCTGAAAGAGCCATCGTAGAACATAATCTCCTACGTGGAGAATTCTCCTTCGTACCTTCCTGTTGTAAACCTTCTTGAGTTGTTGTTGATAGCGTTCTACTTGTATGCTAGCTTCTTCACGTCGTTCTTCTACTAAATCTAGATGAATAGCCATCAGCTCGGGCTGCTTGTCCATTTCTTTCTCATCCATGCTAACCTTCTGTCCAAAACGAATTGTGGGTAAGGGGATTACGGCCTCCTTCCCGTAAGCTAGAGAGAATGAAGTTATATTTGTAGGGCTCTAGGGTGTAGTTCGATAACCCCATAGGACGTTGTGAAGCTCAACCGTCCATTTTCCATTGGATTCACTCAATCTCTTCTTCATTGCATTTAGCAAACTCTTATTGGCTGCATTGGCAAGTCCATTTCCTTAAGGATAATAGGGAGACGAGAAGATATGCTTGATCTTAAGTTCTTTGCAAAATTCAGCAATGACTTTGCCTATAAATTGCTTCCTATTGTCAGAAATTATAGTGTGATAGATGCCAAACCTGCAAATGATATTCTCCCATAGAAACTTCTTCACTTCTTGCTCACGGATCCTTGCGAGAGGGATGGCCTCAATCCATCGAGTAAAATAATCAGTTGCTACCAGGAGAAAGATCATGTTCCCAGGGGCTTTAGGAAGTGGTCCCACGATGTCCAGACACCATCGTGCAAATGGCTAAGGCTGAGAGATGGTATTGAGCTCTTGAGCTAGAGCGTGAATCATCTTAGCATGATGTTGACATTGGCTACATCTCAATACGTATTTCTTTCCATCAGCTTACATGTATGGTCAAAAATAGCCCTGCCCTAGAGCACAGTGAGCTATCGTCCGTCCTCCAGAATAAATCTCACAAATTCCTTCATGTAACTCGGCCAAGATTCTTTCAATATCAACAAGATGAACACACTTCAGAAGAGGTCCTCTGAATGACTTCCTATAGAGTTCTCTGTGTAAGAGGACGTATCTAGGCGCCTTATATCTTATCCATCGAGATTCTCGAGGATCAATAAGGAGTATTCCATCCTTTAAATAAGTTATCAGCCCCATCATCCAGCTTGATACCGTGCTGATGAGTAAATTCTTCCATCCTGGTTGCAGTTCGATAGAAGGATGCTCCTTATATTCCACAAGGACTGTCCATGGTTTACTGGTTTGCAACATAGAGGCGATATAAGCCAATGCATTGGCATGCATATTCTCATCTCGCCTAATATGCTTAATCTTTATGATGTTGAATGCTTCACACAGACCACGGAGGAACATAGCATAGCATCGCATTCAATCATCTCGACATTCATAGACACCATTCATCTGGTTCACGACGAGCTGAGAATCACAGAACACTTGCAACTTTAAGATGCCCAACTCCTTTGCACCTTGGAGGCCGAGTATCAACGCTTCGTACTCAGATTCATTGTTTGAGGCAGAGAAGGCTAACCTCACCACCATCTCTATTTTGATATTCTCTGGACTTATAAGCACAGCATCGAGCCCTGCTCCACTCGCATTGGATGAGCCATCGACATACAAGCGCCAATTACTACATACGGACATCCCGTCCTCATCGTTACCCTTGCCTTCCAATTCGTCTGGGAGCTCATGACTATCTTGATCTACCTCTAATCCAGCATCATCCACAGGGAAATCAGATAAGAAATTCGCCATGGCCTGCCTCTTCTCAGATATCCATGCTCAGTAGTGAATATCAAACTCACTTAATGCAACAGCCCATTTCGACATTTGTCCCGCCAGCTCAAGTTTTCCCAACACAACTTTGAGCAGATATGTTGTGATAACGACAATAGAATGTGCTTGAAAGTAAGGACGAAACTTTTCAGCATAAAATACTAGGGCGAGATATACCTTTTCGAGCTTACTACAGTGATACTCTGCCTTGAGAAAGGTTTTGTTGGTAAAATATATTGGTTTTTCCGTACCTTCGCAGCTTCGGATCAATACGGAACCAATTGCTTTCTCTGAGACGGAGAGATAGAGGTAGAGCACTTTACTAGGATTAGGTACAGATAGAATAGGAGTAGAGCCCAGATATTCCTTCAGGGCAGTAAAAGCTTGAGAGCAATCCTTTGTCCATCGAAAGACGGAATCTTTGCGCAATAATTCGAAGAGGGGCTTGCTTTGATCAGAAGAGTTCGAAATGAACCTGTTGAGGGCAGCAATCCGTCCTGTCAACTTCTGAATCTTTTTCCTCATCCTAGGCTCGAGCATGTCTAGGAGAGCACGGATCTGAGCTAGATTAGCTTCAATCATTCGCTGACTAACCAGATAACCCAAGAATTTTCCCGAGATGACGCCGAATATGCACTTCTCCGGATTCAATTTTAGATTGAAATCTCGAAGGATAGAGAACGGTTCGACCAGGTTAACTTCATGAATCTTCCGTGCTGGACTCTTTACCACGATGTCATCGATATATACTTTCATGGTCTTGCCAAGTAATGATCCAAACATTGTATTTTGGTTTGAAATTTCGTATATTTCGACGAAATTTCTCGATTTCAATGAGTTCCGAAACATCTGAACCATGTATTTTGGTTTTTATAAAATTTCATAAATTTCGATCGAAATTTCGTATATTTCGGTCGAAATATTTTCGACTGGTTTTTTTTTATACATTTTCTCAGATGGTTTTTACAAAATTTCACAAATTTCGATCGAAATTTCGTATATTTCGATCGAAATATTTTCTACTATTTTTTTTTTCTGTTATTTACTTATTTATACTTAAGTTGTAATGGTCATTTACCAAACAAAACTTATGTTATAAAATAATAATTTTAAATGTCTCTTTATAAATTAATTTCATTCTTATCTATATTTCAAAACCCTCCCTTAGATTACACTAATTACAATAAATTTTTAAAAAAAATTTACATAAATGATCATATTACCCCTGTGTTGCAAGTATTAACCTAATTATATTTTATAAATTAAATATTATTTAACTATTCTTAGAATTAATTTTTATTATACACACAATAAAAGATTCAATAAAATCTTAATACAATATTTTTAATTTTAACTATTCTTAGTATTGATTTAACTATTCTTAGTATTGATTTTGATTGTATTTGAGTTAATTGTTATGCTTAATTGAGAAATGAATGCAACTTTTTATGTAAGTTACATCAATATTAGTGAATCATACATTGTCGTCAACATCAGCGCACGTCTTTGGCTCCCTTTTCATTGCATCTCTTATATACATTGTTATTTTTAAAAAAAAATTTGATTCTCAGATGTGTATTAACATCTATTTTAACATTTCCTTAAGTTTCATTGAAAAATTTCATGTTTTTCACTAATTTTTTTAATTTTTTCCTCCAAGTGCGATATTGTTCCATCAATATCGATATATCTTGCGAAATATCATCAATATATCTTTTTTCCATGGCTCGAAATGATATGCGAAATCGAAATTTCGAACCTTGCCAAGAAGTGAATCAGCTAAGAAAGAACTATGTGGACAAGAACAATGAATTACATAACACCATGCCCTACCCAATTGCCAGAATCAACGATAAACCCAACTCCTCGTAATCTGACACTAAGAATATAGGAATCATAAAGTTGAGGGATTTGGATTTGCATTTGTTCTCAAAGTCCGATTGTTCCTCTCTTTCCAAACACACCAACAAACGACACATGGAATCAGCACCCAGACCAATGTCAAGGGATCATCCACATCTAGCAACATACAATTGGCAATGAGATCACTGAAGCTATGAGGACAGATCCACTGGACCTCAAGACTGGATAGGAAGTGCTTCCAGATTCGTTGAACAAAGCAACAATGGAGCAACAAATGATTTTGTCCTTGGCCTTACATAAAAAACATCTATTTCAAATTTCCTACCTCTCTTTATTCAGTGGTCTAGCTTAAGGATTTTAGCCAAGAGCGCGATCTTGGATAGAATACCAAGATTTCATCCAATTCTGTAAGTAAAGGGACTAGTAGACCTATTCCCCATAGACTGATAGAAGGATCTAATTGTGATATATTCTTACCATCCTAGGTTTACCATCTTTCACTAAGATGTTTGATTTAACCGCGTTGAGGTGACTCAAAAGCCTAATGTTAGTCTTCAATCATTCAAAGCCCGTGATCCATCTTTCACTAAGATGTTTTCTGCAAATGCCTTCATTGGAAAGGCCCTATGTTCATAATTTCTACCATCAATACTTGTGGGATTTGCATGCACAGAGATCCTTTGCAATTTTGGAGGACTAGTGAAGGTGTATATCATAGTTACCAGAGCGAGAAGCGAAAACGTGAAACAAATCAAAAATGAGAAGTGGGAAGCGAGACTCAAAAAAACCTTCGAAAACGGGAAGCGAGAAATGAGATTGAGGCTCCTCATTACCATTATGTTATTTATGGGTAGCTATACCTCTGATTTTATCTTTCATGAGATTTTTGTGGAAAAGTAGGTGCCCTAGGTTCCAAACCGACGATACTTGCTTAGAGTCTGCACCTTAGGTTATAGATTGTGGTTTACGACATTACTTCACACATACAACTCCCTTTGATTACTAGATGAGACGTGATGAAAGCGAGCTTCCTATAAAGTGAGTCTGTTTGAAGAAGCAAGCTTCCTAGGAAGCGAGTCTATCTAAGAAAGCGAGTCTGAGAAATGAGCTTCCCACCCTTTACATAGCTTCCCAGCAACTATGGTGTATATATTGAATAGTGTTCTGTGATACATGGACATACTAAAATATAGAAGCAATCTGATGGATAGAAATACTGGTAGTCACCTTGATAATCAAGAACTTGAAGAGCCCAAAACCAATTAATACCAAGAAAACTTAGAGAGCATGATTTGAATTTGTGCCTATATGGATATTTATATTAATATTTATAGAACAAGAGATTTTCACGGAAAGGAAAAAAAAAAGACTGAACCACTCATGCCATTTATTTTATTTCAAAAATCATACTACACTTGAATGGTGCTAGTGCTCATAGATCAAAAGCTCTATTTATTATTAGACATGTCATTTAAAAGGTGTAATGGCAAACATATCAGATACCGATACTGTATGTTGTAATGATTTAGTTACAAACGTCAGAATTCAACATGGTCAGGTGTCAGATTCGGTCAACCCTGAGAAAAATAAGTCATGGACTTAGGAATAAATTGAGATAATGCTGAATATAATATTTTTTTTCATATTATAAGAAGCACTATAGGCATGTTATATCATACAATGTGATATCTCTTTAGTTTTTCATATAACCCTACACAAGGGCTTTCCACCTGAAGCTTTCTATAGAACAAAATAGAACTCGTACTGATGATGTATGTATGTATTTCAATGTCCTGTAAGGAAATGAAAGACAAGGAATTCTGGAAGTGTGTCACACACAACAATCTGAGGGATTTTCAAAATCCGTCATGTGTTTGAAACGGGTACTTCACCCATTTAGAAGAATACACAGATGGTACATCTATGAAAGTATGTTCATGCTGTAGCAATACAAGATTATCATTTCCACTTGCTCTGTTGCAACATAGCTTGTACTTCTGTAACATAACCAATTATGTTATGGACCTTCCAAACTCTTGTATCTAAAACCATGTAAATTTCTAAAGTATTGAAATCGGTAAATTTTTCTTCAACACAATGTGTTTAAATCAAACTCACTCCACTACGTGAAAATGCGCTAAAAACGACGGCCCAAACCCGTCGTTGAAACAAAATTACGACGTCTTTTGGCCGTCGTGTAGTCCGTGGGGAACGGGGGTGTAGTTCACCATAAACGACGGCCTATAGCAGTCGCTAATATGTCGGAAAGAACGACGGCTAATGGCCGTCGTTTAAATAAACGGCGTATTAAAGCCGTCGTTGATTGCGCGAAATACTATTTTTTTTTAAAATTAATTTTATTATAAACGACGGCCAATAGCCGTCGTTTTTGACGAAAAATTTTTAAAAAAAATTACTATTTTTTCCTGAATGAACCTGTCAGTTATACATTTTACCTGCAAATTCGCTTAATATACATTTAGTCCAACCCATCACAAAATACAATACACAACTTCATCTTCTAATTATCAAGCAAACGAGGCAATCACACGCACAAACAACGAAAACATAAATACTTAACCAATTAATATGTCAATACAAAAGTCAAAGAAATTTAACACAATATTTGGGCCAAATGATAGTTTCGCCAATGCTAATATCTCCAAGTGTTCCCTCTCGTTCATACAGATCTGTATTTTGATCATAGATGTCATCTACTATAACGCTATATACTTCAGGATTTTGTGCTACATCGCCATGAATCCGTCCCAAGGCAATAATTGCCCCTCTAAAATTCTTTAATAAACATTGCCTGGAAGTTGGGGGTGACTCGGGGAGAGAATGCCGCCTTCCCTACAAACATTAAAAAGAGTTTGTTTAACAATAAAATTTTTAAAAAAACAATATAAGAGTAGTCAATATGATCATTTACATGTCAAGCTTCCATAATAACAAAAAAAAAATGAGGACTTTCAGGCACTACAGTTTTTTTCTGAACTTGATGATGGTTGACCACGTGGCTGCTGATGTTAGTCGTACAGACTGGTGACGTTAGCACCTCAAAATTCGAGTTCTTCTTGGTTAATGTGCTATGATACCAAATTGACGTGATAAAACTAGAGATGTCTATGAAATCACAAGAAATAAGAAGAAAAAGGAAAAGAGAAGAAGAGGAAGAAGAAAAGAAAAATAGGGCAGCGAAACTACAGTGTCTCAATGAGAGAGATCTCTTTATATTGGTGATATAATGGGAGTACATCAAAGCGACTAAATTACCTTAAGGAAGTAGTTACAATGAATTAGCTATACTTCCCTTAACTTAAGAGGTAAATAAACAAAATAGAAATAAGAGAAAATATAACTACCAAATAAAAAGAGGGTAGAGCACAATTTTTAACTATGATTGTAGACACCCTATTTTGCATGTCCTGTGATTTAATGGGCCCAAAAGGTCCATTGGTTCCGAGTATTGAAAGAAACATCAAGATGCGATCCGAACTCCAATATCCAAAGTTGAAGATTGAAACCGAAGCCTAACTCAGTCTAAGCCTGAACCAGTCAAAGCCCAGGGAAAAGCCTTCATTCTTATTGAAAAAAAAGTCCAGCACCTTTTAAAAGGGCACAAACCCATTCTATGAAAAAATCTGATTCTGTGCCTTTTAAAATGGTGCAATCTCATTTGTAGTGGAATTTTGATGTCGCGCCTTTTAAAAAGGCGCAATTAGGAAAACCCTAATTCCAAACTTCAGTTTGCGTGCTAATTCGTTTTTTTTGGGTTATGGGAACATTTAGTCCCACATCGGCTAGAAATAAGAAGAACCTCATTTTTCACCTTATAAAAGGAGTCTCACCCTCATTCTTCGCCCAACTTGGAAAATGAACAACTTTGAGAATCCATAACTTTGGGAAACCCTGAAATTCTGAAAGAGTGAGCCCTCGAAAACCCAGAAAAATCCAGCCATCAAGACCTAGAAGACCTTGCTTCCCACTTTGGAGAACTATAGAAGGTTGAAGTCTTCCCCTAGGTCTTCAAAGGCTCTTCACCAACCTTGGTGGATAACGCATAGAGAGTCCGGATCTCATTGAGGGTTTTTCTTTTCAATACTTGGAACAAATAATCAAAGGAAAAGGTATGCTACATTCTTCACCTCATTCTACTTCTATCCATCCAAGTTTTCTCTTACTTCACTTTCTTATAGTAGTCCAGAGATTTCTCACCAAACGGTCGTGAGGAAGAGGAAATCCGGGTGAAAGAAAGAGTAGGAAGAGGATATCTTCGATTTCTCTTTAATTATTATTTTTTGTTATTAAAATAAATTAGTTTTTCCCATTTTCCACCAAAGTAGGCGTGGCCCCTCTCAAATCAGTCGAGGAGTGAGTGTGACCATTGCCGATTTAAGGAAAATGGACCTTTCACCGCTCAAGTAGAGAGAGTTCTTCCCGATTCGGTCGAGGAGGGAGAATTCCAATCTCAAAATTAAAAAAGCAAGTAAAGAGATAGTCACCCCGATTCGCTCGAGGAGGGGTGAATTTCCAATCTTGAAATAAAAATAAATAAATAAAAAGAAAATAATTGTTTAAATTAAATTAATTGAGAAATATTAAAAGGTAACCGTTGTTCGACGGATGAGGAGGGGTGCCTAACACCTTCCCCAACTCATAAGAGAATCCTCGACTGATTAGTACAAAGATTATCTTATATCTCTACATTTTTCTCTCTTCTTGTTATGAGGTTACTTTTGACTTTCAGTTCTGATGCGGCCCAACCTCTCACTTGGCCCGTGACCTAGGCGTATGGCCGTGTTCAATCCTAAGATAAAGGTTTAGATTGTGCCCTTCCCATCAATCGTGGCTTTTGGGTTCAATGGTTGCGTCTGGCCTGCATCAGATGGTATCAGAGCAGGTGGTCACGGGTTTGAGTCCCCTTGGGGCGAAGGGGGGTTTTCCTCAAAAGAGAGAATGGTGCGGCCCAATCGCTCGCTTGGCCTGTGACCCAGGCGTATGGCCACGTTCGATCCTAAGATAAAGGTTTAGATTGCACCCTTCCCATCAGTCGCGGCTTTTGGGTTCAGTGGTTGCATCTGGCCTGCATCAGAAATGATACGGCCCAACCGCTCGCTTGGCTCATGACCTAGGTGTATGGCCGCGTTCGGTCCTAAGATAAAGGTTTAGATTGCACCCTTCCCATTAATCGCGGCTTTTAGGTTCAATGGTTACGTTTGGTCTGCATCAAATGGTATCAGAGCAGGTGGTCACAGGTTTGAGTCCCCTCAGGACGAGGGGGGTTTTCCTCAAAAGGGAGAATGATAAGGCCCAACCGCTCGCTTAGCCCGTGACCCAGGCGTATGGCCGCATTCGGTCCTAAGATAAATGTTTAGATTGCACCCTTCCCATCAGTCGCGGCTTTTGGGTTCAGTGGTTGTGTCTGGCCTGCATCAAGTTCTCTTCTCATATCTCAACGCATCGATGATTAAATCTTACCTTAGATAGGGAGGTTGAGAGCTTCTCCACGACCTAGGTCAAACTGTAAATATCTACATCATGATCCAGCACTAAAAAGAAAGAAATGATCAAACTTAAAACAGAAAGAAATTTATATAACTTTTCAGGTCGATGGGATTTTCTAATGTTGCAGAGATTCCTTCATTTGGGTTACTATATAGTCTTTTCTTATTATGTCAATTGGACATTTGAAAATGGATTTTAAACCTGCGCAACACTCCATTTTCTCGTGCTAATGCCATGTCCAAGGTAAACCGTATACCTGTGTCATTTTCTGCTGCACCCAATGTCTTTGGTTTTCTTCTTTTTTTCCTTTATTTGTAAATGATACATTATGAGGAAATGAGGGAAGAAACAATAGGAGTTACAAAATTTGTACAAGGAAAAGAGTTGAAATCCCCTTCCACACTAATGTGGTGGTGATTCTGGCTGCTTTTCTAAAATGTAGAGCAACATATCTTATGATTTCGTTTTAACATCCTATATCGCAAAGAGGATTTTAGTAATGTTAGTGAGGAAATGTTGTGGTTCATCATGATGTGCATCCTATGGTCCTTTGGTATAATTTCAATGTCTTTAAATGTTGCATTCATTGTTATGAAGTTCATTTAACATTCTCCGACTTTAATCTAATCATGTGTTCCTACTCGACTTGGTTGAATTTCGAGTCGCATCAAAACTCAAAGGAGACACTATTTGGCGAGTTAGTTGGGTGACTCGGTTGAGTTTTCCAACTCGCCAAAGTAGGTCGATTCACGAAAGGGTATTTTTTATATACCATTTTTCATTTCTTAAAAAACCTAAACTCTAACGTCATACTGTTTTTACATCATTTTGTTTTGGGACTGCAAAGCCGCCAACCTACTATGGGTTCTATTATACCTATTTTTTAGGTTTGAGGTTGCAAAACTAGCCTACTTTGGTTTTTTTAACCTAGGTTTTACAAGTTATTTATCATTCAATCTTGGATAAAATGCCAAAAAAATTGGTTTATGTATATGTGTGTGTGTGTGTGTGTGTGTGTGTGTGTATATATATATATATATTACATATATATTCCGAGTTGGACCGAGTCGAGTTTTTTTTGAGTTTTCCGAGTTACTCAACCCAGCTAACTTTTGAGTCGAGTCGAGTTTTCAAGTTTTTGAATCATGATTATTACAATGCATTTTGGCAAGCTCATGCATAATAGCTGAGGTACCTAAATGTGGCAGAGTTTGTATTTTTTATGATCCCAAATATTATCCTTAAGATCGTATAATCAGTCACAAGATAAATGACTACTTTGTACTGAAGGATATCATTCAACGACCTTTGGACAATAAAGAGATTGTCATTGATCAAGATCTCCAATAGGCAGCTACATCCAATACGGTAGTGGCTTCAGAACCACTTGATCAAGATAAAGCATCTTCAAGTGGCAACTTTTCTAACGACAAACTGTCAGATGAAGAGGATTGAAATCTTTTTGAAAGCAAATGAGCCAAGAAGAAAAAACAATTGACTCAAAATGCCGATGCCAAAATTCAAGCTCAGGCTACAAGGCAGGCTTAGGCTCATAGAAAAGAACGAAAACGCATAGTCAAGGCTGAGAGAAAGAAGAGAGAAAGAGTAAGGAAAGCTAAGAAAAATGGTTCTACCTAAGACACTCTTTTGGAACAAAAGTCATTAATTGCAATCACTCTGATGGATTTCATCCCTCCGGGATTCTGCTCCCACTGTGACTATGATAGCCTCCAGTTAACAAACTCGGGAGATGAATCCAATATCTTCCCTTGTCGTGTAATCAATACGGTATCGAATGAAGACCCTTCATAGTTGAATGTTCCAAGACAAGTGGTAGCCTGTAGTCCAGAAATACACCGGGCATTTCAAGATTGGCTAGATCAATCTTAAGATATTGAACTCCCAGAAAGGAAACTGTCCACACCAGGACAGACATCTATAAGATTTTCAGATTTTTCTGAAGGATTTTCATCTGGAGGAGAACAAGAGGCAGATGATGAACAAGTACAATCTGGTTCCTCTCAAGAGAGGCCAGGTACACCTGAGGCCCCAAATCAAAATCATCGTCAGATATACGACGATTGGTACAAATCTCAAGCCATCCCGAGAATCCAGTTTCACTTGCTAGAGTCGGTTCGTACAAGGACCCTCCAACAGTAGAAGCAGTCCTAAACTCAGGGTCAATTGATAATTCACAAGCATCTGAACAAATTTCAGTGCAGCCTGGAAGTCTAGTAGGGCAATATAAAAAACAAAGTCAGTTCCCCTTTCAAAGCAAAAAGAGGAAACTAGACTTCAGTTCGTAAACATGGTACAACTATTGGAGGGAGAGTCATCTAAACCAATAGATCAAACAATTGTCAAAGTCTACCAACTCAATTTCCTGTTAGGTAGAAAGCTACAACCAAGATTTGTACCAGTCTAGCATGAAAGTCAGACTAGAGCTCAACCAGCCCAAGCACAAGCAGCTCCCGGTAATGAGAGGGCCAAATATGATATCCTGGCTCATCTGAATAAAATTTCTTTCTTGTTAAGCATCTATGATGCTCTCCAGATGTCCCCTGAATTGAGAAGGTCTCTCATATATGCCCTCTCCATTCCGGAAGACTTCTCTGAAGAAGTTACAAGTCAGTCACCTCAGCCTCCTGAAATAGGGACTCCATGTCTCTTCACTATCACTTTTGATGATAAAGACATGCGAGCTAAGACTCTCCAACATAATCGGTCACTGTTCATCTCAAGTCTAGTTAATGAAACTAGTATCTCCAGAGGTTGTCCACGCTTAGCGTACAAATAAGTTGGCTTCATGAAAGTAACCTGATCATCCAAGGTTTTAACCAAAATGAGCAAAAGTCCATAGGCATGGTTAACCTCAAGACTAGGTTCGGAGATATTACCGAAACTACTACGTTTCTAGTGATCGATGTTGATACATCGTATAACGCCTTGTTGGGGCGTCAATGGATGCATAATCATCTTATTGTGTCATCCACTTATCACCAATGCTTCAAATACCCATACGGAAACAAACAAGTAAGGATCGATGCTGATGATGACCCATTCAATGATGCGGAAGCATATTATGCAGATACGCGTTTCTATGTCAAAAGCGCCCAAAGGAGTATTCAAAAAAAGCCCAAAGGGCAAAAGGTTTGAGAGTGACCCAAAAAGAAATCATGAACCTACCCAAACCGTAGTTTCGAAAAGGGTGTTCAAATATACCCCAAAGTCCTAGAGAAAAGAAGGGCAACCGACTTTGACTTTGGTCGAATCTCCCCAGAATCTCGAAATGGACAAACCTGCTGACCCCTCCCAGAATTACGAGGTTAGACAAGCTGACCATATTCAAGCTCTGAAAGTTGATCATCTAATTCCTCTGAGGAAGATGGATTGTACAATGGTAGCAACTACCTCCAGTTGCACTGTTCCAATCACAAGAAGAAGACATAAACCCATACTTTATAATTCTTTCAGTCAATATGAAAGAATTAATCCTGCGTACACTAATGAAAGGCACAGGGTGATCAATCCTTATAGGAAGACGTATCATAGTTCTCAAAAATCACGGACTGAATCCTGAAGAAGGAGAACAGGTCAAAGGGACTCTTCTACCTTTTCATGAAGCTGCGCTCAAAATGGACCAATATAAGGCCTTAGATACTGGTGACTATATTGATACAGATACTCCAGGACTGGGATATGAGCCCCCGATCTTCGTATTTGGAGAAAACCACCGTCAGACTGTAAATATAGTCACGATTAGAGTAAACTATTCATCAGATGAAGAAGATTCCATAGAGTGACCCTTAGAAGAAGAAATTGAGCATCCACAAGAGCCCCTGTAAGAAGTAGCTCACCAAGAAATTACTAATAATTTGGCAAGAGTCAGTCTCAACATGTGGCAAGGATGGTCAATGGCAGGAAATAGCCCTAACTTATATAGGGTCAAAAACATAATTAGAAAGAGCTAAAAACTCAGTTTTTACGCATATCGTTTGAATGGCTCGATGCCCCGTACGAACGGTCCGTTCTAATGGCCATCAAACGGGTAGCCAGTTACCTACTAGAATGCATAATATGACCTTTCGATTTTTGGTGTTCGAGCGATCTATGGGCCGTTCAAACGGACTTGGGTCCGTTCTAACGAAGTCACTATTCACAGTAGATTTTCAGCAAATTTCAACACTGCCACTGAAACTTTGAATAATTCTACAAATGTCATTTCATATCGGATTAAGCTGAAATTTTAACCATAGTTTCTTTAGGTCATATAGAATCTACCCTAAAAGTTTCATTGATTTTGTACGCTTATCTTGAATCGAAAGCTTGAACCAAGGGCAAGCCACTAACCACCTAAGGTAAAAAAAACGTTTCTAGGTCATTCCTCCTAAGGTATAGGCTAGGTATCTTGGTCATTTACCATTCTATGGAGTGAAACGAAAGCGATGATCGGAATGTCTTTAGCTGATCTTCTTCGATCTTCATCTTCATTTGTCTTGGATGTTTGTAGGCAGTGACACAAGACACATGACACACTGTTTTGACAACGGAATAAGCCAATACTAAAATATAGACTTTATAATCTCCTCTTTTGGTAGTTCCGTGTAAAAACCAAACTGAAGTACATGACTAGACACAAACTCACAAACATGCTAGAAAGGCCCATGCCAACTAAGAAATAAACACAATATAAAAAAATATATCATATGCCACACAAACATGCATCATAAGCATTCCTAGCAGTAGTAATTTAAAGTTACAAATCCAATAAAGAACATGATTAGTTAGTCCGATTGAGGATAGACATCTAACTAAATCTCATGGAATGCTAAAGCATAGCCAGCCAATTCACTTAGTCTCATTTAGTGAACAGTTCAAAAGTGAAGCAGTGAGTGTAGTGGTGGTCTGACTAGATACTACATCAAGGTTTCTTTCCCTTTCCAAGTATATCACATTAATCACTAAGGGGACTCCTAGAGACTCAAATCTTAGAAGTCAAACCTAGTTAGATTCAGATATGCTGATTGTTTATATTTTAGTGGTCCTTTATCCATTTTTATTTGACTCAATATTTTTCTTTTACTTTTGGTCAAATACCTCCGAACTTTGTAAGAATTCTTTTGATGTTCTTTATCTGAACATTTCTTTTTATGCAATGATGGCTTCACACTATCCAGCAGCAGGAGCTTTCACACTAGCAACCCAGATAGATAACTACTATCTGCATAGGTAGCCATTACATATTGTTTGCATCCAATAGTGACTTTCACACTAGCCCAATAGGTAGCCTTTTTCATTACAATAATTTTTGTTCATGGAGGATACACAAAATGGGGATGACTAATAATATGTTCATTCTAGATTGGTCATCCTAGGTCACACTTTGGGATAAGACATACACCTATGGATTGGAAATTAGACCTCTCAACAAAATCAGTTAGAGTGCATGTGAAATTGTAAAACATACACACATTAATAAGTCTCAAACTGTGCAAGATAAAACCAATCTAATTTTTAGCCTAACTAAGAGACTATGAAGGTGATATATCCTCAATCAGCAATAAACTCATGTTCAACCCTGGATAAGTATAGAAATAAAGATCACACAAGGAATGCAAATCACGTAAGTCAAGCAAGGGCAACATGACAAACATAATTTTGGATTTTATAGTTTTTCAATGTTTTTGAATGTTTCAAAATATAGAAAACAGAAAAACAAACTAAAACAAATAACTAGTATAAAAAAAAAAAACTACTAGTATACACAAGCAGCATAGCACTAGGACAAGATATAACAATAACAATACACCCTAAGCTATAACAGGCATGGTCTCAGTGAAGCCCTTCTGGTCTTCCTTTCTCATCCAAATGGCTTTAATAGATTTAGTGACCCTTTGGTCATTAACCGTTTTAGATGAGGTTTCAGACAAGACCTTTTGCCTCTTCCTCCTGTTCCTCCTTTTCCAAGATTGAGTCCTAGAGTTATGGTGGGTATTGTGGTTCTCCCCATTACCTCCTTTATATCTAGCATAAGGAGTGTCATGACCATGCCACAGTCTAGAGTTATTAGACATTTTCAAAATATCATCATTTAACTTACTAGACATATCCACTAGGACCTCAACTCTCCTTTGAAGATTCCTATCAAATTTAGTTTTTTTCCTTGAACCAGAATTTGGCATTCTTCGAAGTTTACGACATTGAGGCCTAATATGGACCTTAACCCCACATTTATGACATGTAGGAATGAATGTCTAAGTAGAATGATCTTTTCCTTTAACAGGAGGGCGTCTTTTAGCACCGGCTCAGTGTTCAAGGTAAATGGAGTTCCTTTCTCATCTTCACACCTCTGATCTTGCTCAAGATCAGCTAACTTGATTTCAAGACTTATCTTTTGATCAAGACAAACATGTAAATCAAATTCAAGAAGCTGAGTCTTGACAAAGAGGGAAGTCTTCTCTTCCTCAAGCTAAGACACAAGAGCTTTCAACCCAGAAGCCACTTGGTCTAAGGCATCTCTTTCAATTTCAATAGATTTGAAATTTGTGGTCAAGAAAATCTGAGCCTTTTGCAGCTTTAGGCATTCCTCAAACAGCTCATCATAGGCTATCTCGAGGTCTCCCTCAGAATCCGAGTCATTCTGACTCTCTTTCACCTTCACCATCGTTATGGTGTTGGTCACTCACAACATTTGAAGAAGATTCTTCAATCCCAAATAAGGGTGCAGTGAAGGTCATATAACCTCTAGTCTTCTCACAAGAAGAATTATCCGATTCCTCAAATTCGGATTCACTATCACCCCTTGCCTTGCCCTTAAATCTTTTCTTATTTGAGCACTCGGCGGCAATATGGTCGTAGCCTTGGCATTCATAGCATTGAACACATTGGGATTTACTGTCCACACTTTTAAGATGTTTCTTATATTCATAGTGTTTGGACTTAGGCTTATCAACAGATTTTCGTCCTTTCGGATTAAATCTTCTATTAAATTTCAGAAATTTCTGAATTTATTAACAAGCAAAGTCATCTCTTCTTCATCCTCCTCGGAATCACAATCTGAACCATCTATGTATTCTTTAACAAATTTCAAGGCAATGGACTTTAGTTTTTTAGATAGATGCAAATTCAACTCATAGGTTTGGATAGAGCCAACCAACTCTTTAATTTTGAGAGCATCAATATTTTTACTTTCTTCGATGGCAGTAACATTCGATCTAAATCTCTCACGTAGAAGTCTCAAAATCTTTCTAACAATTTTGGACTCAGGAATTCTTTCTCCTAGATTAAAACTAAAATTGACAATGTCACTTAGATTGGCATAAAAACAATCAAAAGTTTCATTATCATCCATTACTAACCTTTTAAATTTAGAGGTCAACATTTGAAGTTTGGAGATCTTGAATGTTGTAGTCCCTTCATAGGTAATTTGAATAATGTCTCATACTTCCTTCGAAGTGTCACATCTAGAAATACGCCGAAATTCCTCAGGTGTGACAGTAGTGAAGATTGCATTAAGATCTTTATTGTTACATTTACAACATTCAAGATCTATATTATTCCAATCAGCAGAAGGTTTGTGAATGGTCTGGTCATCTATGGTCGTTGTTGGATGGGTCCAACCTTGTTCAATAGAGATCCAAACTCTCTCATCTATAGATTTTAGAACCGCTCTCATACAAGCTTTTCAATAGACATAATTATTCTCATCAAATAATGGGGGACAAGAGATAGATCCTCCCAGTGTTTGAAAATTCATATTCACCGAATAAAGGAATGAGATCACACTAATAAACTAGTGAACCTGCTTTGATACCATTTGAAAAATCCGGTGAACCTCAAATCTAATGTTTGAGTTGAGAACCCACAAATTCAAGGAGATGGTTAGGTCTCCCTACAAGTCTATCTACTTTTTTTTAAGATTATACAATCAAATTACCTTTTATAAAATCCAAGCATGACATGTGGCCTTTATTTATTGTGGACAGTGTTACCCGCACACCACTATTTTATGATTACACACCAAAGTAAAAAATAAATTTTTAAATAAACACCAAAAGTGATTAAATGAAAAAAAACACCCACTTCTCCTTCTTCATTTAGTCTCTGAGTGACCCAGAAACACCTTTTTCTTCTTCCTCGTCTCTGATCAAAGAATAAGACAGCCATAAATACTACTCCATCTGGGTCCACAGACCACTTCTGGGCCTTCTTGCCACCTCAAACGCTGACCTTGGTTTCATGGGGTTTGTTTGAATCTTGATAGGATTTTGTTTCGTATGAGTCTGTTTATGCAGTCAGCAGCCATTAGCATTGGGTTTGATCTTGGGTTCTTGGGGAAGGATTTCTTTTGTCTTCGCTTTTTAGTAGACTCTTTGCTTTATTTGGTATCGAACATTGCACTTTGGGATCATTGGTTTAAGCTTTAGCTAGGACTTACTTTTGGAATACTTGGAAAGAGGTCGGGTGGCTCAAACATAGAAGGTAGTGTGGACGAAGACGATTACGACACAGGAAAGGAACTGAGTGGTTGTTAGATCTTTGCAGGTGAGCGGTTAGTCGAGACAAAGGTAGAAGAAACCGGACATTTTTGTCATTTAATCACTTATGATGTTTATTTAAAGTATTTCTTTATTTATTTTTCAGTTTAAACTGAATCGAGATTAATTTTCATGGGGAGCTGCATCATGCGGAGCTCCCTTTTTATACTACATGGGGTAAAAGTGTAATTATCGTAAAAGTGTAATTATTGATAATTACACTTTTACCCCCATGTAGTGTAAAAAGGGAGCTCCGCATGATGCAGAGCTCCGCTTGATATTTAAACTGAATCATAAACTAATGGGTGCGCATAACACCACCCTTTATTATTTGTGTAATTAGGTAGGAGTGTGATGCTTAACCGTTGGTTTTTCTTCCTTTTTAAAGGTACGTCTCTTCCTCTTGAGATGGGTTTTCTCTATTATTTACTTTCCAATATGGTCCATAAATTCAATGAGTTGCTTTTCAAGCCTCCTAATTCTCTATCCATGCAGGAGTGTGGGTGACAGTTACGAAGGAGTGAGTAACCGATCCATCGGATATGATCGTTTCAGTTTTGATTATGGCCTTTTCAGTATTTAAAATGGCATACTATTTTTAATGCAGTTGTAGCTGTATTGAAGAAGCTCGGCCCATTAAAAGTGATCTACGTTGGAAGCCCGTTGAAAAGTCATTACACAAGTATATATTTCAGTCATCATATGGCTTTCGGTGGTGGAGGGATTGCAATAAATTATCCACTAGCAGTGGCGCTTTCAAAGATATAGGACCAATGCCTGGAGAGGTTTCCAAACACCCAATAAACCCTCCCTGTATCGCAATCATCATGTCGAGGTTGGTGATCTTATTATCATGGCTTGAGCTCTTTGGAGGGTCTGAAAATTTGCACATGTTCTTGAATAGGTACTGCAGCGGCTAGATGAGGCGTGCTAGCCCTACTCTCGGTCAAACTCTACTCTCAGCCTCCACCAACCACCTATCCATTATCAAATCAGTTATGGTGGTTAAAGCACTATCTCTCATCAATAATGGACAAGTGGTTGGTGGAGGCTGAGAGTAGAATTTGACTGAGAGTAGGATTAGCATTCCTCTTCTTGAATTAACAATAGGGCAGTATAAGAGGGGAGCTTTCGATTTTGTTGTTGATTCTGTGTGAATGTTATATGGAATGCTGACACGTTGGTCAAACTCCCTTTGCAATATGACGTCCTATTATGAAGAAGGGAGGCTTTCATTTGCTTCAGGTTATTCATCATCACTTTCGACTTTGAACTTCATATTTAATCACCTTGCCGAGATGAAGGTTGTTATTCTGTGTGAACTTCATATTGATTCTAGGGTTGCTGTTTTGGACGCAAGTTGAATGCATTATTGTTTTTTATTTTTTTAACTCGAGTTGTGGAAAACAAGTATATGAATGTAACTCAATCCCCATATAGTAGAATTTTAATTTTTTTTATCCTTAAAATTAGATTTCCTATTCCTATATTTTGTATTACTAATAACTATTTTATTACTTATTCTTTTTTTTCTTTTAAATCATTTCCGTGCATCACACAGGTTCCTTGCTAGTATTCATTAATCAGTACATTTATTCATTATAATTAGTAGTAAATGGATTGGGTGCACTTAATTAGGTGTTCTAACTTCATATCAAAAAGTTGAAGGTGCAACAACGTTGGTACACCGGGTATCAGGTAAGGGTACGCCAATCCTAAGCATGCAGACTAAGTTTATATAGCAACCCTGTTTCTTGTATAATTTGTGGGGGTATAACAATGATGGGTACACCTTTTACATCAGATGGGGTATGTAACTCTCTTGGTGTACCCACTTCACACCCAACTAAGAAAGGTAGGTGTATTGATCTTATGGTGTACCCCTTCACTCGATGGCCAAATTCTCTTTTCATACTAGAGGACCTTTTCATTCGCTCAATCGTGATCAATCCTATCTTCCGAAAGGGGTGTGAATTGCTTGCATCATATAGAAAATTTCAATGGCATCTTCTATTCTTCCATGGATAGCCAGTGATTTAATCGATACAATATTCCAACAAAAGACGTCCTTCTCACGGATTTTAATGAAAACTTTAAAAGTTCTTTCAATATCTCCAAGTTAAGCATACATTTATATAAAGGCAGCCCTACTGTAACTCATAGTTGAGACCAATCTCCTACAAGATGAAAATGTATCCACTTTTCAAATTCCAGAGCACCTAAAAGGGAGCAAGCTGACAGAGCAGAAACAAAAGTAAACCCATCCAAGTTCACACCTTCCATATGCATTCGGGTAAAGAGATCCAACGCTTCTTCGAATTTCTCATGCAGAATCATAGAATTCCAAGAAACCACATTTCTATGAGGCATATTCTAGAAAAGTTTTCTAGCCATGTGAAGATTTCCTGAACTGGCAAATGTTATGTGTTGGTCCCATATGTAAGAGTCCCAAAAATGCAAAACAACAAATCACTTCCAGGAAATAAAATAGGATATGTAGCGAGAGCAAACCCAAATGGATAATGCCTACAGTTGATATGGGCTTTCTCCTTTGAGGATTTTCAACAATGGGGTATTTTGGCTTTTTAGGTCTCTTGAATTGAGGTAGTATATCCGTACCTTGTACAGTGCACCAAGAGTCCCTTTTATGAGAAACTCTAATCATACCCACAAGATACCAGTTGGAGATCCCTTAGAGATCTCCAAATAAATCTCCTTATTATATAGGGATTTTGCCACCTATCTTATCATCATCTCCCTGTAGTCAAAGTGGGTTCAATAGCTCTTATGTGGGTTTTACTCGGTCAAATAGTTGTTAAACTATTGACTTCGTTTTACTCCACTCAATGCATCTATTTGGTTAAGTTACCCAAGCTAACCAAAAAGATCCAACGCTTCACATCCTACAATATAATCATGCAATGCAATAACATGCTAATGTTTTTTATCAAGATAAATAATTTGTAATAATATATTAGTGAAAACATATGCTTGATATGGTGTGAGTGTGGTGCATTATTGTGTATGCACATGGATGCTTTTATCCAACGACCAAGGCTATATAAATTACCGGATTTATCCAATGATCGTGGCTTAAGTATTTGATCGAGGGCTACTAGCCACATGATCCAACATTATGAGCATGCTAGCCCAAGACACAACATTCTTCTTTGGCATCTTCTCAAAAAAAATCTCTTACATTTTCCATATCCCCAATTCTGTCACTCAAGGTTTCCAAAATTCTCGTACTCAGAGATCAGTCGGTTCCATAGCAAAACAACTGAACATCTTCATGTAAAAATCTAAGATTGAATTTGCAACAGAATCAGCCAACCCAAATCCTATTTTTTATGATCCGTCAATGCATCTCTGCACCTTCTTCCCTTCTCCATGGGTATTCAAGTAAGTACATGAATTTAATACATAAGGGTATGTATAGTTATTAGGTTGGAATCCTCTTTAAATCATTTAGTCATGCATAAAAATGCATTCCAGGTAGGGACAATTGTAAGCGTAGCCTCTCCATGGCATTCCAAAGAAAGATTTGTCTGGAATACTTGACCCACTTGAGAGAAAATGATAGCAGAATATTCCATGGATATTTTGGTTGAGAGAATTTGTGATGATGAAGACATGAATTCTGATCACCATTAAAAACCTTATTAATGGTGTGATGGGTAAGAAAGCGATGAAATGTATACCCATATGTTATGTACCTAGGTAGTTATAGGGGTAGTTATTTAGGATAGAATTAGTGGGTGGTTTGGGTAGTTTCTAACTATTATTGTCTTTATAAATGGTATGTATTGTTCATTTATGGATAGGTAGTTATGGAGGTTTGCCCCCTTAAATAAAAACATAAAAGAAGAAGGGAAGAGAGATATGGCTGATTTGAGGCAGCCCGGGACCTTCATTGATGCCTCTTCGAGGGGGCAAACCTCCATATATTTTCTCAAAACACTTTAACTTCATTCAACATATCCATAAATGAACAATTACATACCATTTTATAAAGACAATAATAGTTAGAAACTACCCAAACCATGGAAATGGGCTACTGTTTCCCAAAAATCAGGCTTGAAGAAGGGGAGATAGATATGGCTGATTCGAGGCAGCCCGGGACCTCCATTGATGCCTCTTCGAGGGGGCAAACCTCCATATGTTCTCTCAGAACACTTTAGCTTCATTCAACATATCCATAAATGAACAATTACATACCATTTTATAAAGACAATAATAGTTAGAAACTACCCAAACCACCCACTAATTCCATCCTAAATAACTACCCCTATAACTACCTAGGTACATAACACCATATGTGGCTTTGAAAAAGCTAGACGAATGCTGATGGTTATGTTGCCAGAATACAAGGACAATGTCTGCACTGTGTGATCGGAGAAACTTACCCGGAATAGCATTGATGAAGATGCTCCTAGACGGAATAGTAAAGAACTCGTTACCACCGTGCCACAAAGCTTTTCCAATCGCCGGGGTAAAAGATGAAAGGTTGCATGTGAAGTGTTGTAAGGTAACTTCAAAGCTTTAGAAGCAAGAGGAGTGAATGAAAAGGTCTCTTAAAACCTAGTGGTCTGCAAGATTTAAATTCAAGAGGCATGAATGAAAAGATATCTTTTAAATGGGGTTCAAAAAATCTCAAAAAACAGTTACATCCCCAACAAGAACCCTCAAAAGAACTTTCATTAGCAATAACCCCACTTAAGCAAGCCATTAGCGGGAATCCCTAGGAAAAAAATTCAAGATACCCATTGGAATCCATGACACTAATGACTTGACTTTGAAATATTAATTCAGGAGATATTGCATTCAGATTATTTGTGTCTTTGTTACAAATAAGTACTTATTTATTTGATTTACCAAATGTGCTTACTCTATCTAAATAAGTACTTTTTTATGAAACTAAGGTGGCGTTTGTTAACACTAGTCTAAAAAGAAGTGCTTATTTGAAAATTATGCTTTAGATTGTTAAGTTGAAGGTTAATTGCATATCTACATTTTAGAGATTTTAGGGATAAAAACCTCTACTTTAAAAGGTAGGTATGGAACTACTTTTTAAAGTAGAGGTTTTTACCCCTAAAATCTCTAAAATATAGACATGCAATTAACATTCAACTTAACAATCTAAAGTCCAACTAAGCATAATTTTCAAATAAGCACTTCTTTTTAGACTAGTATTAACAAACGCCACCTAAAACAATTAAAATCATAAGAGAAGAAATTTTAAAAATTGTTGATATACTGAGATCTCAACACACAAATCCACCTTCTCATTCGTTCACCATAAATATCATCATGAAAGAGTTTTTTTTTTTTTTTAACCTCTTTATTTGGGAGATGAAATAGTTTAAAGAAAGGGGTGTAATAGAACGGAGATATGTATTACAAAAGAGAAAAAGACGATCAAGGAAGAGTTCCATAAACACTACTACATGTATAGTATATATAGAGGGAACAAAAGTCAACGATTTGCAATTATTTAGATTTAAGAAAATACATTTCATCATTAATAAAACTTATCCAAAGATACTTGGAAATGAAGAAAGGGATCCATCATATATATTACACTGCAACTTGGTGAGCACCTACAATTCATGAACTCACCCGGATGCTCAATTCACGTAATAATATGGCCCAATAATCAGCTTCTATGCTTCAGGCAACAATTTTTAGAGGTGTGTGTGGATAGTTTTAGGTGTGAGATTGATGTCAACAAGTGTTGGTGTGTGTGAGTGTTTATCCTTCATCCAAAAAAAAAAAAGACGACAAGAAACTCAAAAACAATATCGTCTGGGGTTTGTACAGGTCATCTAAAACCACATTAGTGCAAGAGACTAAGAAAATCCCAGAAAGCACTCTCAAGAGTCTAGCATACCAAATTATGATATAATTATAGACACAAATATTTAGACTTCTTAAACTAAAAACTCTAACATTATCATATATAAAATTATAAAGTAAATGGGAGAAATGAATGGTTTGAAAAGTAAGATGATCTTGGATGTCATGGAATGAGAGGGATAAAAAGTTATTTTTCTCCTCTAATTACTGGACATTCTCAATGCTATTAAATTAACAATCTGAACACCAATAATTCAAATATTTTCTTATGAACTAATAATTCTTTTATTTTGATACATATCATTTATCTAAACTGAAAAGGTTAGAAATTAGAGTAATATAATAGTGGCTGGCCATCTCAACTTTTCCACCCCCTCGTGATAAATGTCTTAGAGTTGGACAGCTAGAGGGTGTCAAAAAATGCTGAATTGCTCTTGGATGTCTGCAGGTAGTAGACTTATTTTGGGTAATGAAAGTAAGACAGTAGAGCCAATGCTAGAGGTGTGAGAAAATAAGTGATGGATTTCCATGATTTATTGACAAAGAAGAGATGGCGACGAAGGAGGAAGAAGAGGGAGCACAATCTGTTGCATTGTTCTACATTGTCTGCCGCAAAAAAAAAAAAAAAGAGGTTTTTTGTAAAAAACCCCTATGTTTTCAGTTATTTGTAAATACCCCTTGTGTTTTGTGATTTTGTATTATGGTCCATTGACTTTTAAAAACTTTTCAAATCCACCCTTCTATCCAAAAGCTATGTAACGGAAGTTAATTTTTTATTGAAATGACTTTTTTAACCTTGTTAAATGGGTTGGATGACCCTATTTATCACCCTTTAACTAGGGTTAAGGTTAATCAATCAAAGGTTAATTTTTTTTTTTAATATCTAAAAATCAAGGTTAGATGAATGAACCCTAAGGGTGAGTGAATCTTAACTCCAATTAGTGTGTTAAAATGGACACATGTGGCTTGTAGGTCTCCTTTAACTGTGGTTAAGCATAATCGATCTAAGGTTAATTTTTTTAAAAAAAATTCTCTAAAATCCAAGGTTAGATGCATGAACCCTAGGGGTGAGTGAATATTAACCATTAATAGTGGGTGTTAAAAGGGGCACATGGCGGCTTGTAATGGCTCCTTTAGTTATGGTTAAACATAATCAATCCAAGGTTATTATTTTTTTCTTCTCAAAACCAAGGTTAGATGCATGAACCAAAGGGGTGAGTGAATCTTAACCACAGTTCTAAGTATTAAAAAGGACATGTGGTGGCTTGTAGAGAACCCTTTAACTGTGGTTAAGCATAATTAATCTAAGCTTAATATTTCTCAAAACTAAGGTTAGATGCATGAACGCAAAGGGTGGGTGAATCTTCACCACAACTATTGGGTGTTAAAAAGGATATGTGATGGCTTGTAGAGCCCCTTTTAATTATGGTTAAATATAATCAACCTAAGGTTAATATTTTTTTATAATTTGTTCTAAAATTCAAGGTTAGATGCTCGAACCCTACGGGTAAGTGATTATATTAAGAGCAAATTATAAAAAAAATATTAACCTTTGATTGATTAACCTTAACCCTAGTTAAAGGGTGATAAATAGGACACGTGATGACCTATGAAAGTGTGCATTCCATCCAACCCATTTAATAAGGTTAAAAAAGTCATTTCAATAAAAAAAAATTAACTTCAGTTACATAGCTTTTGGATGGAAGGGTGGATTTGAAAAAATTTTAAAAGTCAATGGACTATAATACAAAATCACAAAACACAAGGGGTATTTACAAATAGTTGAAAGTATAGGAGCTTTTTTTTACAAAAAACCCAAAAAAAAAAAAAAAACATATGCAAAGTTATGATACAGAAAGCATTGAAGTTCCCCATATGGCCATTCTTTTATCTCCTCCATCTCTTAAAACTCTCACTGGCTATATAATTTAATTGAAAGATAAACGGCAAACTGTTTTTCTTCAAATGATATTCTAACACTCTTAATAATCATCTAATACTTACATCTCCTTGTTGTCAGCATCCGTTGGGACAAAAAAATACCTTACCAGCCTCTCTGTCCACTTTAATATTATCACAATGAAGGAACCTAGCACAAATTCAACAATTTGGAATTTTGATTGGAGGAATTTAGTGGGTCAGAAATGCCTCGAAGGCAATCTCAACGGGTCCATTTCAGCTGAAGACATCAAGCTCTGATTCTGATCCGCTGCATCATCGACCCGTGGTGGATCCAAGTCCAAAGTTTAGAGATCGTGGATCTCCGAAAGCTGCCCAATCCGCTCCATTGAATCAAAAGAAACTTGGGCCGCCATTGCAGATTTAGAATCTCAACGGGGGCAAGCACAAGAAGAGCACGAGTTGTGTAAACTGGGAGAGGAACTTGAAGTGAGCAAAGCAAACGTGAGTCAATAAAGTGTGGAATAAAGTGTGGAAGGAGCAAAGGCGGAATTACAGACAGACATGAAGAAATAACGTTTGGCTGGTACACACACCTCAATTTCTCTCTATTTCCCTCCTCTTGAGTAGGAATGGCCATGGGGCGGTTTTCTACCTCCCCGGCCCCGACCCGATTATAAAAGCCGCCTCACCCCCGACTAGGGCTTATATATGGTGAACCAGCCCCGCCTATAAAATCCTCGGGTCCGCCCCGCCCCACACTTACTGCTTTAATATATATATATATATATTATTAAAGTGGTTCCGGGGTGGGGCAGGGCACCGGAGCAGGGTATACTAAAACCGCCCCCACCCCGAAACCGAGTCGGGTATTTATTTTTTATACCGTCCCCGCCCCGCCCCCGATTCATTTGAAAAAAAACCGCCCCTATAGGAGCGGGCTGGGGCCCCTTAGGGGGCAGGTCATATTGCCATCCCTACTCTTGAGTCTCCTCCCTCTGTTGAAAGGGTATTAATAGAGGGACAAACTACATTGAAAGAATATTAATGGAGAGACACATCCAAAAGGATGGAAACGTTTGGCATGCACATGCTTCCTCGCCTTCTCTCACCATCTCAATATTACTATTAATACTAGTAGAGGAATGCTAGCCCTACTCTCAGTCTCCACCAACCACTTGTCCATTCTTGATGAAAGATAATGCTTTGATAATGGATAGGTGGTAGGTGGAGGCTGAGAGTAGAGTTTGACCGAGAGTAGGGCTAGCACGCCTCAAACTAGTAAACACCCCGTGTGCATCTCACGGGAAGAAGATCTAATGATCCTAGAGGAACAACTTAATTGCCCCAGCTGCTCATCTGAAAAAAAAATAACCTCCTTAATCGCATACATTTCACCACTTCCACTAAAATCAAAGCAACATATTAGAAACATAAATGCACAAACTCAAAGAGAAACCAAAGAAAAGTGGACTTGATTTTCTCGAAGAAATCATGGACATACGTATTCAATCACAGTCGCCACAATTGTTTTGAGTTCAGAGATGGTTCATTAGGATGAGGCTTAAAATATCCAGAAATATCAAACAAAATAATGCTCATGTGCATTGCAAAATTCAATTTTACTATTATCAATCTCAACTACTTATCCCGGTGATGAGGCTAATGTGATATCCCTTTTTAGGACCAATTAAAGCAAAGAAAAATGTTCAACTCCCATTGTCTTTGCGGTAAAATAACCAAAGAAATATTCATAAGACCAAATCCGACATTATAAGAGCATACCCAACCTATTTATTGGCCAGCCTGCTATTGGTTAAACCTTCAGGAGAGTTGTTTGATTATTGCTTTACAAACCCAAATCGGTCCACCGGTCTTGTGGGCGGAATTGGTACTGGTTCAGACTCATATGTTCACTTGCTCTCCATACCACCACCTCATAAAACCCTTCTTATTCCACTACTCCTGAGAAAATGTAGCACCATCATCCTTTTCCTTAGCAGGGTCACCTCTTACAATGTCATCATCACGTAAGGAATACAAAATCTGGAAAAAAATGCAAGCTAAATAAATAGAAGTTTGTAGAATCAAGCACAAAATACAAACCTGAATTGATTGAGACAAATAACAAAACAAATCATTTGTACAACACTTTGTAGCTTAGATTACCACCATTTTTTCATATCCAATAGTTGAACCAAAACGTCTATGCCTTTCCTGTGTTGAAGGCCACAGATGATTTGCTCAAGCACATTCATCTTTGCCACTCGTATCCTTTCCCTCTACATATTATCCTCACCTCTCACATCTGCCCAACTCTCTCTCAAATCATATTCTCCCAACTCTCATTCTACATAGGGTCATGGCCCTCACAGGTGCCATGTTGCACAAACCGCGTGCTGCTTGATCGCATGACTTCGTGTCTTACTTAAGCACATTCATCTTCGTCAATGAACTTAATGTTTCCGCCCACATCTACTGCAATAAATATCAAGTCCACCTACCATTGAAGAGCCAACAATTATTGTAATTTGTAGGGAGGAAGTAGTTGCATTGGGTATTTAAAGATGAGGCGGGGGTGTATAGGAACATTCGTGGGTTAGAGGAAATCAAAGCGAGGAGAAAAAACAGGGCTTCAAATTTAATGTGTAGAGAGAGAATGAAAGAGGACAGAGGTGGTGTTAAATGTAGTGATGTGTGTTTCAAATTACGATCACACCCTCCCATCTTCGTATTACATGAAAGAAAATGACTTATTCTAGAATCAAGGAGTTACCGAGTGTGTGTTTGACTTTCAACAGAAGAAAAAAAATAACCAAAGAGTTACTTGATCATCCATAGTTGTTTCATAATCCCTTATTTTTTTGTAACCGGCATTGGATTTAAAGAGAGGAATTAAACCATATTGTAACTGTCAAGACCCACCACTTATCTCTTCCAACTCTCAACTTGTGGGTCCCACCAGTTGATTTTAGTTTTATAACGTGGCCTCACAAGTGAAGAGGAGTCCTATGTGGCATCAAAAGAAAGACATAGGTGACATCTATAGAAATACTCCAACTGTGTTATATAATAGTAGTATCAAAGATATATATATATATATATATGGGGAAAGCAACAACTAACCTTAAACAAGCTTTGGATGATAAAGGTTGGGACTACCAAATTGATGAAGGTATTGGGGTTTTTAATGGTCAAAAGATAGATCTCAAAATTGAAAATGCTCTTGGAAGGAAATGGCAATGCTCAACTGTTCAGGTAAAACTGAGGGAGATATTCTAAACTAACTCAACTTGGTACATCCAACAAAGAGACTTTTTCAACCAAAGAAAAAAACAAAGAGACTTTACGTTTTTTTTCCTTTAAATTTTCATCTCAAAGTAGAGAATCATATGGTTAGGAACAACATTTAGATCAATTTGGGCAAGTTGAACACAGTTGGACCCATTGAATGATGGGTCCCATCTCCCTACATGTGCCACAAGGGTACAGTGCAATCTCATCAATAGGTAGCTTCGATTCCCCTCATCTAATAGTCATCCTATCCCAAACCATTTGAATAGGGTATGGACAACAGATGTTGTAAATGAAATGTTACAAAGGCAGTGCATATCAACTCAGAGATCATCCAACTGTACATGATGAAAACTCCCAAATATAAATTCAAGATATGAGGATGTACCTGGTTGAAACCACTTACACGGAAAATGCCATGTAAGCTTCCAGATAACTCGTATTTATATAGTGTTCCCAACTCTGCAACTCTAATTGGAAAATCTCTATAAGAGTGCAGATACACACACACATGCATCACATTTTTATTCCAGAATTTTTTTTAAAAATTAAATCACAACTATCATAATAAATTTCAAGTTGCAATTCTAAGGAACATAAGTAGTTTTATATCAATTTCTCACAAACCCCTCTAAGCCAAATTATTAATTCAAACACATAGATTGCTCAATTTTATATCAGTTTCATCACAAAACACAAGTCCATTTAATTTGGCCACTAAGATGATATCAGATATTTTCAATATAATGAACCTCGTAAAAATGCTTACCAAGTCAGCCGTGTTGTAATTTTTGGTGACAGAAAAGGCCATGTAAGCTTCCAGATAACTTGTATCTATATATTGTTCCTAACTCTGCAACCCTGATTGGAGAATATATATAAGAGTGAAGATATACATACACATGCATCACCCTATAAAAAAATGAATCAATAATAATAAAAGCTTGAAACAATACCAAAAGAGAAGCAAAGAGATCCACACCTTTTGCAGCCTTGAGCCACGAAGCCAAGGCATTCTCCAGTGATCGGAAAGACAATGCATTCTCCAGTGATCGGAAAGACAATGCATTCTCCACGAAGCAAAGAGATACTGATCGGAAAAAACAGTGCCCTTGAGATCGATCATGGAGTTCCATTGAATACGATGAGAAATCAACTAACATTCTCCAGCAAAAATCTAGAATTAAGGTCCGCAAATGCTTTGATGGAGCACGGAAATCTTGGTTTAAATTTTTCGACTGATTTTTGAAAGATCGCAAGCTTGAGGGCAGTGTAGTCAAGGTGACGCCTAGGCGGTCGCCTAGGCGATTTTGGGCCTCAACCGCCTAGGCGCACCTCTAGGCGGGCGATTCTAGTAAATTTTTTTTTTTTTTTTTTGCTTTAAAAAAATCCAAAAAATCTCAATAAATAGAAATAAAAAAATTTTAAAAAACATGTAATGAAGAAATAACAAGATTCTAAATCGTGCCACCCCCTGGGCAATCGTAAGGGGGCTCTGCCTAATATTATACATGGACAGTGACACGAATTTGGGTATTTAGCCTAGATTTTAAAGTGTTTAATACTTCACTATGTCATCATGTCTTTGGTTATGTGATGAATGATTATAATAGACTTTTTATTTTATGTTTTTGTGGAATGTGGGTGTAGAGTTTTGGTCTTTTGGATGTTATATATAATAATATATATACGTGACATATATAATTATATATATATAAATTAAATTTATCGCCTAGGCAACGCCTAGGCGTCACCTAGGCAACGCCTCGTCTAGCCGGGGCTAATCACCTAAACGCCTTGACTACACTGCTTGAGGGATTGAGCATACGGTGCCCAGTCCCTATTAATTAGAAAAGGCAAGAATGAAATTATTACAATAAAATTAGGATTGATCAATAGAAGTCGAGTTGCGCTCCAGAGAAATTTGGGCAAATGCACCAAAACCAGCACAAGTTATTTCATTACCTTGAGAATGATAATGGGGTTCCCCCACTTCTAACGAATGTCTATGGTTTCGAGTTTCGACTGAACCAATGGTTTAGAGCAATCAGAAGATCTATTCAAGATCGATAGTGAACCACGATGGTACCTGAAGATCGTCATCTTGGTTTGGCGGAAGGAGATAGAGGTGTGCTGAGAACTGTGAGGCTCGGGGTTTATTTAGAGGATACGAATAGGTAAGAAATGAAGAGATGCTTCGAAAGAAAACAGGGAGTGCCTGCTCTTACTTTGTGGCTAATAAGAGATGTGGGTCCCACCTAATTGATTTTATCATGCTTACTCTTAACAGGGAGTGCCTGCTCTTAACATGTGCGAGGACGCAGTGGGTGGACGTTACATCCTGAGCCACACCCCTCCCTTATCACTTTAACTCCTCATTTACTTTAAATGTTGTAAATAAAAGAGATGTGAGTCTCACCTAATTGATTTTATCATGCTTACTTGGCCTCACATATGAAGAGTAATCCTATTTGGCATCAATACAAAGACCTATGTGGCATTCAGAGAAACAACTTAATTGTGTTTTATAGTAGTAGTATAGATGATTACTTGGGAAGATAAAGAGAAGGGAGTGCGAGAGTAAATGGAAAGAGGCAGGAGGTACAAATGGAAAGAGAGAGACGAGAGAGTTATTATTTCCTTTCATTTATTTGATCTTAATGGGAGATATTGAGGAGATGAATGGGGGAGATAGATGATTTCTTAGAATTAACCATTTTCATTTTATAAGTGACCTAATTATGGGTTCACACATAGTTACCAAGTATGAGTACAGGTATAATACGGCAATAATCCGTTCGGGAAGTACGGTGTTGTACTGCAAAAACACGGCTAAAGTACGAGAAAATTAAAAAATTATTAATAATCATAAATAAATAAAATCATAATATTAACTAATAACAATCATTTAATACGGAATATGTGTTTAACATGGTAAGAGTACGGAAAAAATGTGTGTCTTGTACGCGTTTAATACGTATTCCGCGTATTACACGGGTATTATACGGCGATATGCATATAATTCGTTACACGGCAAGAGTACGCAGTTTTAAAAGACGGCCCCTCCTAAAAGTATTATACATGTACTCTACGGGTATAATACGGGTGTTCAGTAACTATGGGTTCACATAGGGGTGAAGTGGGGTCCACTACCAATCTTTAAATAAAAAGGTAACACATGGCAACAATTTAGAGGTCAAATAGAGGCCTCTGGAGGAGCCACATGGAGACCAACAGTCATAGTAGTAGTACTAGTACAAAGTCCGTGCGATGCACGGAAACACCAAAAGGAAAAAAAAATGCATAAAACAATAATATATTAAGATACAAATATTATATTAAGATATAAGCAAAAGAAACTTGTCTTTAATAAAATTAGTTTAAAAAGAGTAACCCAAATTATAGACATAAGTCAAATTTAATATTTACTATTACTATTACTATTTAACTGATCTAACACAGATTAACTCAAGGAACACAATCATTTGAATGCCCGATTATCCTTCCACCCATGTGAACCGTAAATAATGCATGAAATAATTCAAGAGATAACGGAAGATCCCAAAATATGTCTTGTAATGGGTTATAATTTTAAAAATATGGTTATGAAAGAAGATAGAAATTAACTTAATTGTCATCAAAGTTACACTACATGATATGTCATTAGAGGAGGCAGGGGCGGTGCAACATGTGGCTCAGGGGGGCTGAAGCCCCCTTGAAATTTTGAAAAAAAAAACACTACACTATTAATAGGCCGGGAGAGGGCAGAGCCGGGGGAACGGAGGCTCTAGCCCCCTTAAACTTTTGAGAAAAAATATATTCTATACAAACGGAAAGACAAGATGGCCCATGAATTTGGCCCTAAAAATGTTTCTGGGGACTACGCCCCCAAACCCCCATTGTTAGCCCCCTCCTGAAAGAGAATCGTGGCTCCGCCCCTGAGAGGAGGTACATCACAATAGGGATGTCAACAAACCAAGTTGAGCCGAGCTGGGCATTGCTCAGGCTCAGCTCGTTGGATTTTTTATGTTGCTCAGGCTCAGCTCAAGCTCAGCTTGAGTTCGAAAAGGTCAGCTCAGGCTCGTCCACAAATCATCGAGCTCGAGCCAGCTCGTTAAGCTCTAATTTTTTTTAAAAAAAAAATTGTATACTGGAGACGATATTCTAACAATTAATGGATTAAATGGCAAGGTACAAATAAAAGGGGAAGATAAAATAGTGCTTTCACTAACAAAATGAGCATTCATGTTCTTAATTAAAAAACTTATTTCATCTCTTATACTTTTTAATGTAAAACTCAATATTGGCAGGAGTATAACTGTACATGGGTATTCATTGAATTCGTCGAGCCGAGCCGAGCTGAGCTACCTCTTACTCAAGCTCGGCTCGTTATCTAAACAAGCTCACTCACTTGGCTTGGCTCAGCTCGATGAGCTTTTTAATCCTACTCAAGCTCGGCTCGTTTCGAGCCGAGTCAAGCTGGCTCGGTTCATTGACAGCCCTACTTCACAACCTAATGAAGAAATTTTAAAAAAAAAAACATATATTGATAAACATATCAATTGAAATAGAGCGCATTTGCAGGTATCAATTGGAATAGATCATAGATGGGTTGCATTTTATTTTTTTTTGACAGTAGAAAAAGGGAATAAATAAGTGAATGAATTTAAAGGGAAAATGTTAAAAGTTAAGAGTTGAGTTTGAAATTTATATGTTAATTAAGAGAGAGAAGTAAAGAGATTGAGGGTCTTACCAAAAAGAACTTGAGAAATAAAAGGTAAAATGAGAATGCAGAAAATTTTGTAATACATGGGAAAGCTAAGAAGATGGAGGAAGATATAATTATGAAAGAATATGATTGTTAGGAAATAATTGTGGAGAGAAACCTGTAGAATTAAACTAGGAAAATTGATCTTGAAAAATTAAAAAATATTTTAAAAGTTAGTTATTGGTGGAGAAAAATTAGGAGGTCTTAAGGGAATTTAAGTCATAAAAAATCCTTAAAAATATTTATTAATGGATAAAATATAGAAGGTTTTGAAGGAATTTTTTCTGATTGTTCTGACATAAAAAAAGGAAAGGAAGTTAGTATAGAGAAAATTTTGGATTGAAAATGATTGTATTAATAGGTTATTTGCAAATCAGTTAATTCAATTAAAAAAGGAGTTAGCATTCATATACCTCCAATAATCCAGTTCATGCAATCTATTTTGATAACTCGTGCAAGAAATATTCTGAAATATTTCTTGTTATATTTGGTGAGAAGGTTGATAAAGAAGGATTAAACAGCCCACATCACCACATCATAGCTTAGTTTTTTTTTTATTAGTTTAGGAGTAAACATGACACCTCAAGTTAAGTATGCTGCAAAAAGGATTATGACCTCTATCTTCTATCAACAAAGTTCTGCAACTCTAACCACTTCAATGTCCCTAATCCCTAAAACAAAACTGGAACAGAGAAAGAGAGAGTTACGCCATTTAAAGGATATTAAATGATCAAAACTATCCAAAAAAAACCATAGAATGAGGAGCAAATAACTTGAGATAGAGGGAATTTCCATTAAAGGATATTTGCAACGATCGAAAAATAATTAGATCAACGAACAAATGATGACTGACATGTAGTGAAAGAGAGACTTGATGCGAGTGTAAAGGGAATTCCGGTATGGAAGAAGATCAAGAAGTTGTTGTAGAAGATATCAGATTGGAATTCGCCTCCTCCCCTACTATAACAACAACCAATTGCTGCCAATTCCAGAGAGAGATATTGGGCTTCTTCCTCAAATATTTCACAAGCAAAGACCAAAGTAGGTTTATTCTCGGCAAAAAAAGGTCTTCCTTGTTGTACAAATGGAGCTTAGAAGAACATAAATTTCTTCAAGTTTGGTTTTGATCCTCTGGTATAGCTGAGATTATCTTGTTAGCAGAAAAAACTTCTCTGTAGTCTCCCCATGGTTCAAATTATCAGTATCGGTTGCCGTAATGCCAAGTCCAAAACAAGAAACGTATCGCCGTATTGGACCGTATCGAATAGATACGACGGAAAAAATCAGGATACGCTAAGAAATGCTTGGATACGCAATTAAAAACTTAGATACCTTACATAAAATTTATTTTAATACAAATATAAGCTATTAAAAAATTAAATGAAGGTCTCCAATTATGTTTATAACCATACAGATGAGAGTTGAGAATTTTATAAGTTAAAAAAAGCGTGCATGCTGTATGATAAGAAGATATGAAAATCCAAACCATAATCACTTAGCTAAGTATAAGAAAAATAAATTAGATATTAAAACCTTACATTCAATGAGTTAAATAAGAATGTATTAAATTACAAACATAAATTTTAAGCTTAATGTAAGTCTTTTTATGTTGAACTATTACATTGTTAGTTGACTTTTTGATCCTGTAGATGGAAATATTTTTTAAGACTAAAATATGAGACTTTTTTTTTGCCAAACTTTTGGGTTTTAGTAATTTTTTACATAATAAAATTTATGAAATTAAACATAAATTTTGAGCTTAATGTAAGTCTTTTTATGTTGAACTATTACATTGTTAGTTGACTTTTTGATCCTGTAGATGAAAATATTTTTTAAGACTAAAGTATGAGACTTTCTTTTTGCCAAACTTTTGGGTTTTGATAATTTTTTACATTATAAAATTTATGAAATTTTGATATTTGATAAATTCTTTATCATTCGAAAGTTGAAATTTTGACCTAGTCCCTAAAAGGTGCTAAAGAGAGGATTTTGTTCTTTAACTGAAAGTCAACTTTTTATTCTTTAGGAATTTGGATCAAGATAATTTTTATTGAATTCAAATTAGGGGATAACCTTATTTACATATTAATATATTAAGTAAATGAAAATAATATTAATATAACATCATTTACTTAAGTAATATTTTATATAAATAAGTTGTGCATATCAGATCTGTGTTGTGGATCCTATTATGAATGGAAGGAGGAGAAAAAATTAATTGAAAAATCTCCCATATCGGGCCTATATCGGTATGATATGGGGGAGTTTTTTTTCAGCGTACCAGTGTATTGGGTAGCTCCAAACAGGATACATATCGATATTTTAAATCATGAGTCTCCCTTGATCCGATTGAGAAAAATCTTACCGTAAATTGAGTTCATGATATTTTCATCTCAAATCATCAAGATTTTTCGTCTCAAATTGAGTTCATTTCTCAACTACACTCGACCTATTCCTTTTATAGAGGTTGTGAGAGAAACAGTGAAAAGAAAGAAGAAATAAAAACGAACGGAAGGGGAGCCGTTACAAGTTTCCAAAACGGCGGCAAACATTCCAAAGTGCCCGGTTAATTTCCAAGGCGTTGCAACTTACAACTTCAAACGATTCACATTCCGCAAATCAATATAATTATAACCGAAACAAAGAGTGAGGAATAAAGGTGGGTCAATTGTAACTGAAACAAAGAATTAGGAATAAAGGTGGGTCCTACTATTTTGCTTGGTGATTGCTGACTTGGCCTCACGAATGAAGAGAATGCTTACTTGGCATCAAGAGAGATACATATGTGGCATCAAGAGAAAGGCTTTAACTATGTTTTATAGTACTAGTATAGACATAGATTTCCAAGGCGTTGCAACTTACAACTTCAAACTATGGTTTAAAAAATCGCAAACCGCATTTTTAAACCTTGCTTCAAACGATTCACATTCCACAGATCAATATAATTATAACTGAAACAAAGAGTGAGGAATAAAGGTGGTCAATTGTAAACCGAAAGAAAGAATAAGGAATAAAGGTGGGTCCCATTATTTTGCTTGGTGATTGCTGACTTGGCCTCACGAATGAAGAGAATGCTTACTTGGCATCAAGAGAGATACATAAGTGACATCAAGAGAAAGGCTTTAACTGTGTTTTATAGTAATAGTATAGATATAAGTACAGATAAGTACTTTTTTTATATAGATAAGTGGTGTTACAAATACACCAACTTCTATTAAGACCTACCAAGTTCTAAGTGCTTCTAGCTCCTAGAGGAAGCTGAAGATATTAGATGACTAGTCTGCCCAACATGCAACTAAATCTTACAGCATACTCTTGAACAATCCATGTTTGACGTCCCCAATGTTCCTATCACTCGGCTTTCCGTGACATATATACGAAGCAGAGAAGTTAATTCTAATTATCTAATTATAATTATTCCTGAAGATTACCACTTCATTGAGCAAAGCCTCCAAAAAAGTGAGTGTCATAAAAACGCTGGTGTTTCAAGATATTACTGAGCAAGAAAGAAAATAAAAACTTCTTGTCTTAAGGCTTTTTACATCTCCTATAAAACTTTATGGAGAAACATTGGTGAGAATTTAGAACAAAGCTTAAGAAATACAAAGTATTACAAACATTAATCCACCTTCTTTATCTCATACCTAGCCCCATCCTTCTCACCCCAATAAAGATCGCATGGTCATAAATTTTTTGATGTTTGCATACTACTCTTTACTTGGTATCTATCCACTAGAATTTGCCGACCTTTTACAAAGTTGCATTGATAAGGTTCTATCACTTGATCGTACCTTAAAGAACTTGGGGAATGGTCTTGTATATACTACAAAGGAGATTATTTTATAAACCCTATACATGGTACCAATGGAAGACGTGTTCTAATTTATGATTGATTTGGTGGAGTACTTAAACTAGATTAATTTTTGTAAGTGTATATACAGTAGTGTTTCTACATGCATATTACAAATAAGATATTCTTGGGATAGAGAACCACTGTCATTGCTTAATAGTCTGTCTTGTTGGGTTGTTTTCGAGTATTTTTTTTTTATTTCATATAATATTTTTTTGGAAAGTTTATTATAGAAAATTACTGAGCAATAAACTTTTACCTTGCTACAGATTAAAAATAATAATTAAACCTTACTTTGCTTGATTTCAGGGGCAGGATATGCTTAGCTTTATACATCTCGTTAAAAATGAGAATTCCTCTAAGCCAGGCTGGTATGAATATTTACTCCTGGATATATGTTGTCGGAATATTGCTTCTAGTGACGAGTTATGGCACCATGCGGTTGAGATGTCAGTACTTCTAGTGACTTGTATCCAGCGAAGGAACCCTCATAGCTTATAGTGTGTTTAGTCTATGTTCAATCACTTTTCTTAGTTCTGCACAAATTTTTCCTTTTCTACTATCCCTCACTATAAGCTATGAGGGTAAAAATATTTTAAAAGTTAGTTATTGATGGAGAAAAATTAGGAGGTTTTAAAGGAATTTAAGTCATAAAAAATCCTAAAACATATTTATTAATGGATAAAATATAGAAGGTTATGAAGGAATTTTTTCCAATTGTTCCGACTTAAAAAAAGGAAAGGAAGTTAGTACAGATAAAGTTTTGGATTGAAAATGATTAGTTCTGCACAAATTTTTCCTTTTCTACTATCCCTCACTCCTCTTTCTTTTCTACAACACTAAATTGGGAATCATAAGCCCTCCCTTGGCTTCTTCGTCTCTCTATAAACCATAAGCAAAACGATTGCAAGGGACTTCAAGCTTCACAACTACAAACCTTACATATACTGAAGGGATGACAGTGTTAAACCTCAATCAAAAAACCCTAAGAAAGTCTGTAAAACACTCATAAATTCATCTGAAATCCTTTACCACACCCTTTTTCCAGTAAGTTTCAAAAGCGAGACAAAGAAAGAAAATTGATTCCTACATTCATCTAAAACCATAATTATCTGCATAAAATGATGTTTTCAAGAGAAACAATTCGATCACTCAAAACCCTCAGAAGCTCCAATATTTGTTCCAAAAATCTCAATCTCTTAAACTCTATACTATAAGTAACTTCATATCTCCACAGCAAATTAAATCAGAACTCTAGAATCAATTCATAAAGACTCGTAGTTACGTCCAAAGAACAAATTTTCAAGAAAATCATAGATTCATCCAAGTGTAGAAAAGATTGTGATGGAATCAAAAAAGATTCAGAAATGCTGAAACATTACCGAAACCCTAATTTTTCAATGAGATCTAAGGTTTCTGAACTCGAATAAATGGCATTAACAAATCAATTGGAACAAATCATAGACTGAATTACAAAGAATACAATCAATGCTTAGGAACGAAAACAGTCTAATACGATAGATGTAACATAGTAACATAACAAAACAGATCCAAGTCACAACCGAACTTCTGTTGCCCTGCCCACAAATAAGCTTCTGGAATGTACCGGTAAATTCAGTATGGAACTTCGGCAATCACATCGGAAGAAATGGACAGATCAGCTCGAACAATAAGGAAGGTGTCAAATGGCACGGCTACTACGGATCTTGACAAGGGAATGAGCTGCCCAGGGCTTACATCAATGTGCTCATTCAATTTCTTTCGGAAAAGCAAACTTCCTTCCGAAAAGGTGGAATTGCAAGCAGTAATCTGTCCATAAACATGGGAGGGATCTTCCCCATCCCCGATTATGAGCATAACCGTCAAAGTAGCCTGCACCCCATGCTTTATCACCATGTAGTTCACTCTCACCTAACATGAATCATAATCATCACCATAGTCGCCATCAACCTCGTAGGATGTGGGTTGGTTATACAAATGTCCGGGCGGATCTTTGCTAAACTTCCACAACATCAGCCCATGAGTGACCAGGGGCAGATCTTTGTCCTTATCCATGACCGTGAGATCCACAAGGAGGTCGAAGTTCCTGTAGCCTGAGATGGCTTGAACTGGACCAATCAACAAAAGAGGATTTTCGGGATCAATGGATTCGGATTCCTCCCTTTTTCGGTTGTAGAGGTATTGCCTTTGGTTTCCAGAGACGTGTCTGATGGTGCCGAAGATGTTGCAGCTGCTGTTGAGGTTCATGATTTGCACAGAGAACAACTCAACCATTGGTCGAAAGGTACTTCCACTATTAAGTGTTATGCGCGGAAGCCTTTGCAAGGGATCTTGAACGTAGTCCGGCGACTTCTTCTACAATAGGGAAAATAATCTGACTAATTTTTACAGAAACAGCAAAAAAGAAAAAAGGGTTTGTTATTTGAAAAATACATACCTCGCATGCTAGGTACGAGGACTCGGCTTTATGTACGACTCTGAATATGTAATTGACGCCACCAGAATATTCGATTTTCGACATATCGTAGATTAGATCTAGTTTGAAAGAGAGAGAGAGAGAGAGGGGGGGGAGGGGAAAAGAATATTAGGGCTTGCGATTTTTGAGGAGAAGAGAATTACGTATCAGAGGAACTCAGGCGAACGCCAACGAAAGAGGCGAACGCCGGCGGGAGTTAGGAATGAGGAAAAAGGTTGGGTTTGATTTGATAAGATGATTGCTTATATACCTTCGTACAGATAAGTAAATTACATTCTTACCCTCATTTGCTTAATATAATTACAACATTATTCTATTCTCTAAGGGGTGTCAATGGGCCTGCGGTTGAGGCATCCCTTTGTAGAGGGGAGGTCATAGATAGGCTAGCTAGATTCAATCTGGGTAAACAATCGCATTTTGATGGATGAGCAATGGGGTTTTTCCCGGATTGCCCCTTTAGTATGGGGTTCTTCCCCAAATAACCAGGTTTTAAAAACCCTTCTCTAAATGCCCCTACACACATGTGCATCTATTCGCACATGCGAACTTTTCCCATTTTATCCAAATCATTTGAAGAAAAGACTTTGGGTATCCCTACCTCATTTCCAATGAGTTCTTCGTTCCCACCCTATTTCCGACGAGAGAACTTCGTTCCCACCCTATTTCCGACGAGAGAACTTCGTTCCCACCCCATTTCCGGCGAGAGATCTTTGTTCCAAGAGCGTTCTTTCCATGTTCTTTTCGTGAAAAAACGTCATTAACGGAAGAACAACTCTCATTTTCGGATTTCTTGTGTGTTTTAAAAAAATGAATTCAAAAAAATCATTGCATGTATGATTAATTCATGGAAAAATGTTTAAAATCATTGTATTTATGGTTCAAAACCTTAAATTTCATGTTATATATGTGTTTACAAGTGTTTTTTTCCATTTTCTATGACTTACAGTCATGTTTCCAAACTTGAAGATGACAGTCGATGCATTTTGCACGGGGTCGATGCATTGTATCAACCTAGTACATTTTGTACGCAGTCGATGCAATTGGACGGGGTCGATGCATAAAATGCACGAGGTCGATGCATTGCATCAACCTAGTCCATTTTGTACGCAGTCGATGCATTTTACACAGGGTCGATGCATTGTATCAACCTAGTGCATTTTGTATACGATCGATACATTTTGCAGAAGGTTGATGCATAAAATGCACGAGGTCGATGCATTGTATCAACCTAATGCATTTTGTATGCGATCGATGCATTTTGCACGGGGTCGATGCATAAAATGCACAAGGTCGATGCATTGCATCAACCTAGTCCATTTTGTACGCAGTCGATACATTTTACACTGGGTCGATGCATAAAATGTACGAGATCGATGCATTGTATCAACCTAGTGCATTTTGTACGCAGTCGATGTATTTTGCACGGGGTCGGTGCATTGTATCGACCCTGAGCGCAAAAAAACTTCGGGAAACTCAGTTTTTTGCGATTTTTTCTTCTTCTTTTTTATTATTCTTCTTTCAAAATCAGTATAGATAGTAATAGAGGGGTATTTGGAATATGAGGGGAGTGGGTGAGCTTCATTCATCTCATCCACGTACGTATCTTCTTCTTCTTCTTGGAACGAAGAACTCTCGCCAAAAATGAGGTGGGAATGAAGATCTCTCATCCACGAACCTAAATCTCTCTTCTTCTTTTTTTTCTTTCAAAATCAGTAGAGGGGTATTTAAGACTTTTCATAAATACTGAATTATGGAAAATAGATGATAAGGGCATTTAGAGAAGGGTTTTCAAAACTTGGATATTTGAGGAAGAACCACATACCAAAGGGGCAATCTGGGAAAAGCCCCATGAGCAATAGTCCCTCGTCGGCAGAGGAGGGGACTATTCCTCCTCGCTCTCACATAGCCGATCCTTCTACTCCCATTAACTCAGGTTAATTTTTTTTAACCCTTTAGTTTAAATTTTTTTATTTTATTTTTCTAAAAACTGGTGATCCCTAAGGGTGGATGAATCTTAACCACAATTAAATGGGGTTAGAAGGGAATACATGCAAGAAAATGTGAGCCGAGACGTCCCTTCTCGCGTCACCCCTTGTCCCTTGATTGGTGTAGCATTGATACCCATATTCCACTAACATGTAAGGCATCTTGTAAGTGATGAAATCTCATCACTTATTTCACACCTCACACAAAGGGTGATGTGCACTATACGCGTCAGATCACAACCCTTGAAGGGTCGTGATCACCTCACATGTACAAAAGCACATGTGAATTCTTATCGCCATGGATCAAAACCAATTGAAGGGCAGCAAAGAGCCCCCTTGTTGCCCCAAATTCAAATTAGATTAAAGAGGTCTTTAACAGACCCCACCATGGCAGCAAGGAGCTCCCTTGCTACCCCAAATTCAAATTAAATTAAAAAAGTCTTTAACATACCCCACCATGACAGTAAAGAGTTCCCTTGTTGCCCCAAATTCAAATTAAAGAGGTCTTTAATAGACTCCACCTTGGCAGCAAGGTGCCCCCTTACTGCCCCAAATTCAAATTAAATTAAATCAAATTCAAAATAAATTAAAAAAGTATTTAACAAGATCTTAGATAGGCTAGCTAGATTTTATTTTTATTTTTTATTAGGGTGAGCTAGATTCAATCAGGGATAAAATACATTTACACCCCTAAGGTTTGACAAAAATATACATAGACTCCTCAATTTTTAGAAAATACATTAGTTATCCTTACTTTTTAAAATAATGGCACTTACATCCCTTCCATGAGTTGACCATTAGTCAACTCACAGAAATGATGTTATGTGATGACTTATATAAACTTCCAAAATTGTCCTTTAATTTTCAGAAAACACTATTCTCACTCCAAAATACTATTTATTTATTATTTAAAAATTCGATTCTCACCCTTGAGGTCGCCACGAGTAAGAAAACCAAGGATGGGTCGGTGAATATTAACCACGGTTAAGGGGTGTCAAAAGGGACACATGGCGACCTCAAGTGGTGATATTAAAAAACTGTTTTTAATATTAAAAAACTCTATTTTTTTTTAATTTTCAAAAAAGAATTAAGATCTTAAAAAAAACCAAGGATGGGTGGGTGAATCTTAACCATGGTTAACGGGTGTCAAAAGGGACATGTGGCAACCTCGAGTGCTGATATTAAAAAACTGTTTTTAATATTAAAAAACTATTCTTTTTATTTTTTTAATTTTCAAAAAAAAAAATTTTAAAAACCAACGATGAGTTAGTGAATCTTAACTACAGTTAAATGGGGTTAGAAGGGGACACATGGCAAGAAAATGTGAGCTGAGACGCCCCTCCTCACGTCACCCCTTGCCCCTTGATTGGTGTAGCATTGATACCCATATTCCACTAACATGTAAGGCACCTCAACTAGTGTTTCCCCTTAAATTGAACCTTAGACATTCCCCTTAAATTAAAAGTAACCGGATATTATCCGAATGCGTATATTTTAATCAGAGTCGGATACGGATATCATATTTCACTATCAAGGATATTTATTCGGATTCGGATATTTGAATTTATAATCGGATATAGATTCAGATATATCACTATCCGCTCTATTTACAGCCCTAGTAGGATGTCTAAAATGCTAGCATGTGCACTAATTGGATGCCCTTTCAGACGTGTCTCTCAATTAATGTCAATAATACTGGTACCCATGTTTCAACGAGATTGAATCACATCCAATCGTGATTGAATTCAGGGAGATTCAGTTGCTCCCACAGGTGAACATGTGTCCCCTTTAACCCCTATTATCCGTGGTTAAAATTCTCTAACCCTAAGTGTTCAATAATCTAACCTTGGTTTATTGAAAAAACTATTAACCCTAAGAGTTAAAAATTCCTAACTAGAGTTAAAATATTTTTTCAAAAAACTAAGGTTAGATTATTGAATACCAAGGTTAGAGAATCTTGACCATAGTTACTAGGGGTTAAAGGGGACACGTGTTGACATGTGGGTGCAATTGAACTCTCCTTAAATTCAATCGCAATTGGTTGTGATTCGATCCCTGTTTTAACTAGGGGTGTCAAAGCCCGGCTCAGTTTGAATCAGGCTCGAGCCAAGCCCATCTAAGAATAACAGGACCTTGTCAGGCCGGGCCAACCCAGTTAAAATTTTAGTATTACAGCCGTGCCTAAGGCTCTAAGGCCAAGTCCGGTCAATTGACACCTAGTTTTTTTTTTTACCGATAGTGTTAGGCAAGGGCTAGTCCATTCGGGTGTCCACACCGACACACTTGGAATTCTTCTTATGGACACCAACGTAAGTCGAGGGGTGGGAGTTGAACACATAACCATAGGGAGCAAACCCGATATGCTAGCCAACTTCCAAACATGTAAAAGGGTTCTGTATGTACAACACGTGGCATTGAGAATAAACCATAGCCACCATATGACTCTCTCTGTCTTACTACTGTTGGTTTTGGTGGGCTTGGGCTTGTTTTTAAGCCCATTAAGTCCTCTACACGTATAGTAAAGTGTAACTAGACCAAAACTAAAGATCACAGACACAAAATTGCACGACCCAGTTTGCACGTGAGACACATATTTTTTTTCAACCCATGCAAGTATGGCTAACGGGGTAGTGTTTGGGTGCCAGTGTGCCAGGTAAGGGAGTTAGAAGGGCAGGTTCTTATCTTGGCTGGGCGAGGAACGGAAGAAGGGGCCCTGTAGGAAAGCCCAAATACCAGAAAGTGCTATCCTATCCTTGCACCCAAACCCGTCTAAAAATTATCATGGGCCAGAACTTGGATTTAGAAGCCAGATCCATAACAACTATGGTCTATGAGTCTCAGTAGGGTTTTTGGGCTAAAGCATGAAATCACGGGCGGATCTTCGAGCAAACCATTGACTTAGTGATCGCAAAACTATAAAAGAGAAATAGAGAATGCAACAATAACATGAAAAGATCAAAAGAATATAACAATTTTAGAAAATTGGCCCCATGATACCACTTCTTGGATTTATTTCCAAAGAAATAAAATCCTACAAAATGGAGGGGTCATGGATCACTACTCAGCACACCATGCTCTCTCTCTCTCTCTCTCTCTCTCTCTCATGCGCACACGCACACATAGGGGTGATATTGAGCCGAGCCGAGCCGAGCCGAGCCAAGTAGTGGTGTGTTCAAGGGCGGAGCCAAGATTTTATAGTAGTGGGGGCACACAATGGTTCATAAAAAAAGGGTAGTAATTAATGATAGATTTGTGAAAAATTATTAAGTTGGTACAAAATAATCTAAATCTAAGGACGATGAGGGGTTCGGGGCTGTAGGTCCCAAAAAAAAAATTTATGACTAAGTTTTTGGGGGTATTTCGCTCATATATTTCATACATATCTTACAGTTATTGTTTCTCCTTGTTTATACGCTTGCCCTATGACTATGTCCAGTCAAATAATTAAATAACATACTATAGAAGATATATTTTGTTTTATTTAGTTCAAGGAACATTGCCCACTTGCCTCATGGCTATACCTATTAAATAGTTGACTAGTATAGTATAATTCTGGTTAAAAAATTTAAATCCTAGGGTTAATATTTACTATTATTATGTTTTAATAATAATGTTATATTATTGAACCCCCTAGGGTTAGTGAAGCTTAATCCCAATTAATAAAGGTCAAAAGGGCCATGTGTTGTGGGAGCGATTGAACTCTCCCTGAGTTCTTGTCCTCATTCCTAAGGCGAGATCGGATCACAACCAATCACGATTGGACTCGGGAACAATTCAATCACCCCATAGGTCAATACGTGCCCTTTTTAACCCCTATTAACCATTGATTAAGATTCACTAACACTTAAGGTTCATCAATCTAACCTTGATGTTTTATAGAAAAATTTAAACCCTAGGGTTAAAATTTCTTAACCCTAAGGTTAATTTTTTTTTTAATATCTTATTTAACAAAACTAAGGTTAGAATGTTGAACCCTAAGTGTTAATGAATATTAACTATGATTAATGGGGTTTAAAAGAGACACGTGTTGACCTATGGGTGTGATTGTACTCTCCTCGAGTTCAATTGCGATTGCTTGTGCTTCGATCTCTCCCATGGCAATGCATGTTTCCAAAAAAAAAAAAAAAGTTTTTTCAAAGTTGAGTGGGGGCACATGCCCTCACCTGGCTCCGCCCTTGGATGTGTTCAAGCTTGTTCGTTTATTAAATGAGCTCGAAAATCATGTTCAAGCTTGACTCGTTATTGAATAACCGAGCTCGAGCTTTACTAGCCGAACTTGAGCCGAGCTCGAGTAGTTCACAAGCAACTTATTTTATTGGATATAGCTATTTATATCAGGTAAAAAAAATTCACTTTATTATCCTAGGCAAAGAAGTCACGGTGTTAACTAAAATTTTAGTATAAGATTATAATTATATAAAGGGTATTCTAATCATATAAAATACATTATATACTATTGATCTTTACTAGTATATAATATATATACTTAATTTTAATATTTAAATGAAATAAGTATATTTGAAATATTTTAGTAGGTTAATATGTATATATAATCAACCCGAGCTTTTATCAAGCCGAGTAGGGGTGTGTTCAAGCTCAGCTCGTTTACTAAACGAGTTGGAAAATGGTGTATAAGCTCGGCTAATTTACTAAATAAACGAACGACACTCGAGCTTTTACCGAGCCGAGCCCGAGTAGTTCACAAACATTTTGTTCAATAACCACCCCTACACACGCACATCCCTTTAAAAGGTTCTTTAGAGAGGAAGAATCATCACATGAGGAAAGGGAAAGGTAGATGTGGGGATCACCAAAATGGTTTAAATGACTATTGGCTTCTCCTGGTTCTTCCTTTTCTAATGCTTTAAATCACATTCTGCCTAGCTTTTTGTTTGTTATTTGTGGTGTTGTTTTTTGGTGGTGAGAGCATGAGAGGATAGAATCATAGAAAGTAACGCTTATTTGGGGCCAAGGACTCAAATCCAATAGTAAACCAAAACTGTCAAAGGCCCATCTGTTCCCTCACAAGACAAGACTAATCTACTCAATAGGGGTACCTGGATTTCTCAGGTCATGGTAAGTTTAGTTACCTAGAGTTGCATTGAAATCGTTCATGTTCGTCCACCTTCGAACCAGTCGATCATGATGGAAAATTGTACTCCGTACGATGAAATGGGTGGTAAATATGAACCATTAATCATGTTTTCAATTGACCATGACTAGATCAAGTGTATATAGGGGAGGGGGGTAATGGGCCAGGTTTGGGCTTGATTTTTAGTGATTTAATTTTGGACCCAGTCCGAAGTCTGACACATTTACAAAGGCTTTGAATCTGAACTTGGCCTGATTGCCATCCCTATTCAAGCATATTTTCTCACACCAAGGATGCTCTTCCGTACTCATAAAGTAAGGGGATTGGCATATAGGGCAACCGTGAATCATCACTGACACTCGCCAACCACACGATTGACTTTGGGATTATTCTTTTTTATTTTCTTTTTTCTCAAAGAAAGGTGATATAAAGTTGAGAATTTTTAGCAATTTTCAAGAAAATAGTTGTTTTGGGGATGCAATTTGCAGAAAAATATGAAATCTTTGAGTAGCTTAGGAATTGGTTCGAGCGTGGTTTTTGGATGCCTGTTCTTAGCTCTTGTTGCAGAGCTTTACTACTTGTTATGGTGGAAGAAAAGGATGTTGTGCCTAATGTAAAACAAAGAAAAAAATAGTATATGTGAGACATTATACTTTGTGAGAAGCATAATAACAAATATTTTATCAAGTCTGCTAGGAGCAAAGCACAACACCCACACAACCCTCAAAAGAGGCCAATACGGGGCCTTAAAGGGTACACGAATAAGTAGTAACCTATCGATGTGGGACTAAATAAAGGGCACATCCCACGATTTTTTTTAATAGGGGATCATACATAGCCCGCATCATTGCGCTCAGATCGAAGGTGCGCTGGGACTACTGCTCGTAGTCATAAAAGGCATTGGATTGGGACTAACGCTGATCAGCATGCTTACGAAACTCAAGGAACTCAATGCGGTGCTGTTGTAGAGACATCCGGGTCTCATCCATGAACTAATATGTATCATACTAAAATTGCTGCTGGGAAGCCCAACGATGGTCCTGGACGGCCTGGTACTCAGAAAACTCCTGCCAGGACATGTGAACAGACTCCTCGGCTCGAGGGGATGGAGGTGGTGGAGAGTGAGGGGGGTTGTCCTCGGCATCATCCCCGCTGAGCATCTCATCATCAGAAGGAACAGATGTGGGGATCGTCCTCGCAGTGCTTCATACCAAAGCGTTATAACTCTTATCCTACTGAATTTTTCAAAACTTAACCGCCTTTAATCCCAGCTCACTACTAGCGATGATGTGCTCCTGGTTCTCCAATATTTGGGTAATCAAGTTCCCGAATAGAAGGGGCCACGTGGTGTCTTGACTCCGCTTCACAAAAATTTCCTCATAAATTTTTGTCATGGATTGCCATACATACTCGGCGGCATCCATCCAGTACTCACCCCACATCTCATACAAAGCAGCCATAATGGGCAGTTGACGCTCGGTCTTGTGGCCTAAGGGGCAAAGGGTGGCCCTAAAAATGGAGTCGGCAAACCATGTAGTGGGGGGGAGGTAAGCACGCCGGCTACAATTCTTCTTGCTGTCATGATATTAACCTTGGCACATGTCTGCTATGATTTGGTGAATGGTAAGTTTCTATGCATGAGGAGGAGTGAAAGTAAGACCGGGAGGTGGGGCAATAGGGTAGCCAAGGGTGAGGACAATGGTCTCGGTGGTCACATCATAGGTACAGCCATCGATGGAGACCTGTAAGTGTGGGACTCCCTCATGCGACCTTTTGGACATATTCTGGTAGAACCACCGAGTCAATCTCAGGAAGGCAAGAGTGAGGATTTTTAGAAGACCCATGAGGCCTCGCCGCTCAGATTCAACAATGGTGGGGGCAATCTCAGGAATGTCTTGGAATAGGGACACATCAAAACGGGTTTGGGGGAAAATAACCCAATCCGCAAAGTCGCCCGTAGGCTGTTCAATCGGTGTGGGGGGGGGGGTGGGCTTGGTGGCTGTTTTTTCATGCTAGGGGCCTTAGGATTGGTCTTTTGCTTTTTGGGAGCCATGAAAATAAAGGGGGGTCAATTGAGGAATTAATACAAACAGGTGGTGGGCACTCCTCCGTGCACTACACACTCACACGTCCACCCTAGATGGATCACAACCAACTGTTCACACCACCACTATCTAACATTCAACGGCCAACCCGGCCAACACCCTTCAAAGAACCCTTCTGCCACAATCACACAACAAAACGGGAAAGAAAATGGATGAGAGAGGGAGAGAACACTTACTGTGAGAGCCCACAAAGACAAGTAACTCCCGCAGAAGCATGGGGGGCAGGTACCGCAAGACTGGGGCACGCACTAGTGGAGAAATGTAGTAGAAGGAGTGGAGGAGGAGGGAGTTGCAACAAGGGAAGAATGGAGGACAAGGGAGGTGCGGTTGGGATTTGGAATATGGGGAGGTTTTATAGAAATTCAGCACCAACGATCTATTGTCATACAATGATGATCGATCATCTAAGAGAAAATTTGGAACAAGGAGTGGGCGATATGGGTGACGCATGGTGAACACGTGGGAAAAATAGGGATGATCGATCATCAGGGTTGGGCGATCGATCGTCCAGAAAACGGAATGTATGGCTAGAAAAATGAGCACCGACGATCGATCGTAAGGGCCAGACGATCGATTGTCGTCAAACCCGAGAGCAAAGAAGAAATCTGGGTACTGGGCGATCGATCGTCACTCCATAACGATCGATCGTAGGAAAAACCGAATGACCCTTAGATTCTAGAAAGTGGGCGATCGATCGTCAGGAATTGACTATCGATCATCAAGGGATCAGAGTGGAGGGGAGTTGTGCAAACCACCCCAAACTTGGAATCAATAATAGATCAGAAGAGTTGAGCACGAGATGATGGGTTGCCTCCCGTCGAGCTCCAAGTTTATCGTCTTCAGTCAGACGTCCACTTAATTAGACAGCGAGATAGATAGGATCCATCAAGTCGATGGTCTCAATCAGCTCACCGGTCACAATGTCTGTTAACCTTTAGCAGACGCCCATCTTTAGGGTCTTGAAGTTCAACAACTCCATGGGGGGCCACAGATGTGACAATGTAGGGGTCTTCCCATCGAGAGCGAAGTTTGCCAGGAAAGAGACACAGTTTAGAATTGAATAACCAAATCTTTTGAGTTGGGACGAAAGATTTCCGGAGGATATGTTTGTTATGAAAGATTTTGGTTTTGGATTTATAGATCTTTGCGCTCTCATACGCATCATTGCGTATTTCCTCTAGCTTAGACAGTTGGAGCTTTCGATTTTATTCTACTACGGTCATGTCGAAGTTAAACTTCTTAATGGCCCACAGGGCTTTATGTTCCAATTTGACCGAAAGGTGGCAGACCTTACCAAACACAAGGTGATAGAGAGACATACCAATGAGGGTCTTGTAGGCTGTACGATAGGCCCAAAGGGCATCATTAAGCCGTACAGACCAATCTTTTATATGCCTTCACAGTTTTCATGAGGATGTTCTTTATCTTCCTATTGGAGACTTCAACCTGGCCATTCGTTTGTGGATAATATGGTGTGGCTACTTTGTGAGTGATAGAGTATTTGAGGACTAAGGCCTCGAAATATCGATTTAGAAAGTGTTTCCTCCATCACTAATGATAGCCCGCGGGGTGCCAAACCGACAAAAGATATGTTTTTGTAAGAATTTGACCAACTCTTTGTGGTCATTTGTCTTGGTGGCCACCGCTCGGTCTGATCTCATTCCGGTGAGTATGTAGGCAACCCAATTCAGGTTCGACCCTAGTTTTGGATTTTTCCTTTTTTGAATTAGTTTAATCTAAACACTTAGGTATTTAATTAAATATGAACTTAACTTGGCTTAACCTTAGGGAGTAGGTAACTGTCCTAGACGGGGGTCCCGAAGTGCCTAACCCCTTTCCGAGGACTTAATCGAATAACTTACCTAGACTCTTATCGAGACCATTAGACCTTATCTATATCCGGGACCTATCTCTCAAAAAATAGGTGGTGACTCTTAATCAAATCCCTTATAAGTAAAATCTGTGCTCATAGTTCTCATCCACGACGAACATCTCACTCTTAAGGAAGTTGACTCTAAGGATAGAGATCACTTCAAAGCAACAAAAGAGGTAACACAGGTATCTAATTTTATGAGACGATGCTATGCAAAGAACCAATATGTGATATGCATGAGAGATCTTCATATCGTCCATGCCCACCGAACATCAATTTAGGACATCATTCTTCGCTTTATTGACATTCTTATGAAGTCTTCCATCACCATGATGAAAAGAAATGGGGATAGGGTCTCCTTGACATGGTTGCAAGAGTTTCTAAAATATCATGATGAGCATTTCGAGGCGAGTTGCACCTTACAGGCAACGATTACCTTGTGAGAACTTCTCGTCATGACATGTGAAGCAAAGGCCTCCTTTCTTCTCACTCATATCTGGTGATGAGTATTTTGATTGAATGCCTTCCTTGCTTTGTACAAGCATGTCTGCTGATGCTAACTATAATTACGGAGAGCAATTTAATCTCCTCTAGCTATTTACGATTTCTTCTTATAGTAGCGCCAATGTAAAAGGGTATCCAAGTGTGTCTAGTTGAAGCATTTGAACGCCCAATATAATGTCTTTTATAAGGTCTGAAATGAAACAACTAACCAAAAATAAAGGGCCCATAAGGTGATTTTTTCAATTAGTTAACCTTCCAAAATGTGATTGATAATCACAGACAGTTGTTTGTTGGAGCATGGATAAAGCGCCTCCTGGGTCATCATGTGCCAAAATGGATGCATAGAGCTCTTGTAAATTGGGCCAATGTGAGCTCCCCAACTGTCTTCTCTATCCATTGGCGCCATGAAATTGAATGATCAATCAAGTGTATGGAGGCAATCGCTACCATTTGCTTGTCAAATAGATGTTTAATTTCCTTGTATTGTTCAACTATAAAAATTCAACCAGTGGGATCATCACCGCTAAATTTGGATAATTCAACCTTGACCATTTAATATTGGAAATAATCAAGGCTGCATCGAGTCTAACTGATCCTCAGTGTGTGATGATAAATTTTGCCGTCAACTTCTTGTGCTTGATGCTGGTTGTCTTGGATGAATCTTGCCTTGATGTAGACATCTCATCAAGGTTGTGACTAAGTGCATCTATTGTTGGTTGCATTTCATTGAGGCTACAACTATGCACCGCCACCGCGCCAACCCCCTCGCGTAATGACTAGTCAAGTTCTTTACATGATGGAGGATCTATGCCGCCAGTTGGTTGCACCAGATCACTTGCTCTGATACGAAAGATGGAATCCAGGTACTCAAAGAAAGTGTTTGATCTGCTTGAAGAGAGGTCCATCTCTTAAGTCCTGAGGACTTCTTAATTCATTCAAACCCTACCTGCTCAAATTAATAAAAGAATGCATAGTATTAGCCTGAACTAGCTGAGATTTTTGGGTTGACTTAGCAGCCCTATTGTTCAATCAACGAAACACTCTAAAAATTCATTTAAAAGAAAAAAAATGTAAATGCTGGGATTCTGGTTGAAAACTCTACACATTAAACATCTCACACATACGAGTTGAACCAAGCAAATATATTTCTACTTAGACTCGACTAATTTACAAAATGAACTCATTTTGTTAGATTGGCCGTATTGAGCCAAACCGAGGTGGCTTGGTTCGTTGACAACAGTAGACTGAAAATGTAGCTAATCTCTAGTGTCGTCAACTCTTGATTTTTAAAACAATAGTCATAAATATTTGTTTAACTGACTAGGGCAGGCCAGAGTGTTTGTATAGAAACTATAATGACTTGCTCGAGTCTAGAAAATTATTTAAGATCAATATACTTGTCCAAGTGTTAAATGATACCCCCTAGTTTAAAAAATTGACACCTTTTTTTTAAAATTCGATGAACCGTGTCAATTTCAGTAGCCACCAAAATGATGCTACTTGAAATGTAAATATTATAGGATATTGAAGGTATGATTTGGTAATTTTTAGGTAATGTTTCGATAACATTGACCAAGACGTTGCTATATATTTATATGAATTACACGACTTCAGTCAACATGAACTAAAGATGGCCGAAGTTATCTATTTTTGTTAAGAAAACTATATTTTTTCTAGTTTTGTTAAATTTCTTTTGTACATTTGAGATTATTAAATGTACTTTATGTGATTTAATTCCATTATGCATAAACACTAATTTTCATGAATTTCTTTTGTACATTTGTAAGAGTATTAAACTTCTTATGTGATATAATTCCATTATGCATAAAACACCATTTTTGGATGAGTTTTGAATACTGGTGAGGTTCTCTTCAAAATGTGGTAAATTAATTTGAGTGCATTTTAATCAATTTTTTGAATGCAAATAGATTATAATTGATCTAATTGTGTGGAGATGCAACTATATACATATTTAGAGACCGATTTTTTTTTTAAATAATATGTTTTGTGTCATGCTTCAAAAACACTGATAATTATACACATTATACCAATTTAAAAAATAAGATATTTCGTTATTTGTACTTAAGTTAAGTATGTGGTAATACTCTTGATATTATTTATAAGTTGGATGGATAATAATTTTTGAAAAATTAAATTTATTTAATCAATATTTTTATAAAGTATTTTAAAATATTATAACTATATATACTATAGACAAAATGGTATTAGTAATTGTAACAAGTTTAAAACCTTAAATTTGAAAAGAAGAGATAGGTTAAACATGTGGCAGGAGCTTTGCTTCAAGTTCTTTGAAGGGAGCTTTCCTTTTCTAGTCTAAAATCGGTGACAATTTTGTAATTATTGAGAGATCCGATTAAACTTTGGGAGAGATTAATCACAGCCACAGGTCAACACATTTTCTTTTTAACTCATATTAATCATGATTAAGATTTTTTAACCACTGACTTAAATAATCTAACTTTGGTTTTTAGAAAAAGAATTTCTAAAATCCAAGGTTAAATTATTGAATCCTAAGGATTAGTGAATCTTAACAAGGATTAACAGATATTAAAAAGGACACTTGTTGACCTATGATTCGAGCTCAATTATTGGAAAAAATCATATCACTAATTACAAGATTGCCACCAAAATGATCTTGAAGCAGAGCCTCGTCTTAATATTTAAACTCAAATAGAAACCGTCTAAAAATAAATAAAACCGTTGCCAGCCCGGAGTTACTTTCTCTCTACAAGACCAAATTTAGGTATTCTCTGGTAAAAAGTTTCAATCTGATCGACAACGGTGGCTAGGGTAAGAAACACTCTTCTCAGGCAGTATTCACAGTCTTCACGACTGCCAACCCTTTTCAAACCCTAGAAATCCGTTATAGCTGAGATTTTGTCCAAGTTCTTGGTTAAATCCAGGGAATAATGGCGGATAAAAGAAAAAGTTCAGTACAAGATCTCAGCGGAGCTGAGACGGAGGTAAGTTGCAGAACCGAATTTTTTTTTTTTTGGGGGACTTTCCCTGTTGCCTGTCATATTCTATATTTACGCAATTGTTTGAATTTTTCATACTTTTTGGCGTGGTTGTATAGAAAATTTGATTTTGTTGCAGGAAAAGGGAGAAATAGATAGCCTTGTGGTTGATAAATACAATATTGAAGCTGCAGAAATTCTATCAAATGAAGCATTGGTGAGATACAGCAAGTGTGATTACTTCATTTTTTTATTGACTCATTTATGAGTATTGAATTTCTATAATCTGGATGGATTCTGCAGCATCTTCCAATTTCTGAGGCTGTGCCGATATACGAGCAACTTCTAATGACATTTCCGACAGCTGTGAGCTCCTTTAACTGTCTTCAAGATTTGGCCCTTTATCGATTGTTTTAGAAGAAGAACTTCTTAATTAGTATATGGATCACCTTGAATTAAGTACAAGATGAATACTCCATTGCTTAACAATCCATAATATCCACCGATAAAAAAAATCAACATAAAACCTGAATCCATTTCTTTTTCTTTTTTCCCAGGGGTGGGGATTCTTGTAGTAATGGTAATTGTTGTTAAAGTATTTCCCGCTATTCTTGATTTGCCTGAATTTTCTTAATTATGCAAGTGGACTTTGCATGAATGGATATTATGCTTGGATGGCCGCCAGGGACGAAGCCAGGATTCTCTTGTAGGGGGGGCTAACAATGGGGGTTCGGGGGCGTAGGCCCCAAAATTTTTTTTGGGGCCAAGTTCATGGGACATCACCTCTGTTTGTGTACGTTTTGTAAAGAAAATATTTTTTTCTCAAAAATTCAGGGGGGCTAGAGCTCCTTGTCCTCCAGCTCCGCCCCTTTCCCAGGCTACACCCTTATTATTGCTATAGTAAAAAAAAAATTCAAAATTTCAGGGGGCGAGCCCCCCCCCCCCCGTGGCCCATGTGGCTCCGCCAGTGATGGCCGCACTGTACAATAAAAGAAAGAAAAGAATGTATAGTTTGATATTTTGCTAAAGTTGGACTTAGAGTCTTAGAGATCTCATAGGCTAAACCGTTTAAGGTAGATTGTGCCCATGGGGTGCGTTTGGTTGTACCTATGTTTATTCAACTTAAGTGTAGCATGGATCATGCTTTATTAGATTTATTTAGATGTGTCTAGAAATAGATCTTTATGCTTGACAGTTGCAATCACTTCTTCGGAGTTGATTTCGATCATTCAATGAGTAGTGTATAGATTCATCCAGTGTAGTCAAGGCGTCGCCTAGGCGTTTTTGGGCCTCAACCGCCTAGGCGCCCCTCTAGGCGAGCGAAATTCACTGTGCGTCAACTAGGCGGTCCATACAATTCTTTTTCTAAAAACCTATTTTAAAACCCTTTTTTCAACCCTCTTTTAAAATCCTATTTTAAAAATTCATTTAAAAACCTATTTTAAACCATATTTTAAATGGGGTAGTGATTAGCCCACCACGCATTTGACTATGTAGTCAAATGTTGTGTCCACGTGTCCCTTTTAATACCCCTTTAACTATGGTTAAGCTTAAGAAAATTAAGGTTAATATATTTTGTTTTCAAAAACTAAGGTTAGATTACTTAATCCTAGGGGTAAATGAACCGTAACCGCAACTGATGGGTGTTAAAAAGGGGGACATGGACCAATGAGGGCTGCACATTCCTATACAGCGGAATGCGGCGTCGTTAAATTAAAATTTCCCATTTTAAACCCTATTTTAAAACCATCATTTAAACTCTTAAACCCTATTTTAAAACCTTCTTTTAAAGTCTAAAAACACTATCTTAGATATAGGTGGTGCATTTAAACTTTAAAAGCAACATCCAAAATCAACACTCAAAATCACCTTAAAAGTTAGAAAACTTCAAACTAATTATGTATCTATTATTTATATAATGTGTATATATTAATATTACATATAAATATATTTAATATATATAAATACAATTTAATTATTTTTATCGCCTAGGCAACGCCTCGCCTAGCCAGACCTAATCGCCTAGGCATCGCCTAGACGCCTTGACTACACTGGATTCATCTTGTTATCCTCTTGGGATTCCCGAATCCCAATATTCCTTTTCTATTCAGGAAGCTCTCTGTAGACCGGCATCCGACCATGCTCCCATCCTTCTATCTTTGAGTGAGAAATGTTAGCCCCAGACACAAACTTTCAAACTGTCATTGTGGTAGCGACACATGTCGCTAATTTTCCTTGTTACCTTTAGAACCATTTGAAGCCATAACTTCCTCATTTCAAAAAAAATGTTTTTCTTAATTTGTTGAAGGGGTGGTAATGACAGGTGTTGCTACTATAGTGAGGGTTTGGAAGTGTGCGTTTGTGGCTAGCACTCCTCATCTTTAAGTAATATGGTTCAAAATATCGGTATCGGTCGCCGTATCGGTAAGTCCAAAATAGGATACGTATCGGCGTATTAGTACTGTATCGATTGGATACGGCGGAAAAATTCAAGATACGATAAAAAAAGTGTGGATACGCAAAGAAAAACTTGGATACCTTGCATAAAACCTCTTTTAATGCAAATATAAGCTAAAAATAAACTAAATGAAGGTTTCCAACTACATTTATTATCATACATATGAGAGTTAACAAATTTATAAGTTAAAAAAGGCATGCGCGTTGATAAATATGTATGAAAATACAAACCATAGTTACTTAACCAAGTGATAGAAGTTCACTTGCATTTATAAATCAAAATATGAAAATACATAGACTTTTGTATTCACAAATCAAATTACATACATGATAGAAGTTCAATACCAAATTAAGATTCGTGCCAACTCATACTCTATCATTGTGGGATCGGGAATTGAGTAGAGTGATATATTATAAGTGGTCCAGACATGATGACACCACTGTGTCCAAGTCATTATCGTGCGGCACATGCCCAGATACATTTCTACATATGTCTGCTGCTGAGTCATGATCTGGCCATAACTGTCAGTTGAAGACTAAGACTGAGCATCATAACCAGTGGCTTGTGATAAGTAGGGTTGGGCTGGGGCATTATAATCAGTGGCTCCTGATAAATAGGGCTGGGCTGGGCTAGGCCATCATAACGAGGGAGATCACCTTATTTACATATTAATATCTAAAGTAAATAAAAGTAAAATCAAGTTAAAATTATTTGCTTAAATAATATATTATGTAAATAAGTTGTGTGTATTGGGTCTATATTGTGGATACTAGTGTAAATGGAAGGAGAAAAAAAATTAACTGAAAAATCCCCGTATCGAGTGCATCGGGCCTGTATCGGTCCTATATATTGGAGTTTTTTTTCCAGCGTACCAGTGTATTCGGGTAGCTCCAAATAGGATACGTATCGGTCGATACGTATCAATATTTTAAACCATGTTAAGTAATGAGGCCCAATTCCTTTAATATTTGAGGACATGTGGATTAAAGTGCACAACTTTATAGATGTGGCTAAGGAGAACTGGAACTCTGGCTCTTTCAAGAGCAAAGCAGTTTTATATTTTTCAGAAACTCAAATCTCGTGTCTGAAAAGTAGACAAAGGAGGTGTTTGATGATATCCATGCTAGGATGAAGAAGTTTCTTGATGAGATGTCCTCTTTTGACTCTTTGGAGGAGGATGATTGTTCGCCAAAGAGGAGGATTCTAGAAGATAGGATTTGAAGGATTACCAAATAATTATCTTGTGGGAGAAAATTAGCTGGAAGTAGAAATCCCATGTTACATGTCTTGACTCTTGAGGAGGGGCGGATTTTTTTTTTCATATGATGAAAAATTGGAAGAGAAGGTCTCTTGACACATCTAGCCTTTGTGTGAGGGTTGAGTTTACTGAAGACAATGAGGTCAAAGATATGGAAACTGATTCTTACTTCAGAGCCATTCAATTTTGACGTACTTTGGATGGGGTAGGGCTTAACTGTGTTTCGGTGGAGAAGAAGGAATAGCTGTAAAGACCCTTTAAGAAAGAAGAAATTTGCAAATTTATTAAATAGATGAGGGTAGAGAGAGCTCCAGAGATGAGTGGATTCCCCATGACTTTCTACAAAGCTGCCGTTCCATTATGCATGAGGATTTCTTGAGGGCGGTGGTAGGATTTGAAGAGGAATGTACTTTTAATAAAGTCATAGACAATACATTTATTTCTCTAATACCTAAGAAAGAGGGAGAGGAAGACATAAAGATTTTTGGCCGATTAGCCTCGTGGGGAGTGGATCTACAATCTTGGTTCAAGTGCTCTCCTCTAGGTTTAAGGAGGTGATAAGGTCTATTATATATTTATATTGCCTTCTTAGGGTGTTTTTGTCAAAGGTTGTCAAATTCTTGGTTAGTTTTCTCATAGGCAACAACTGTTTGGATGAAATTAATTTCCATGATCAGAGCACTTTGTAATCATTAAAGCGTATGAGCTTGTGAGTTGGCCTTTCCAGGAGTATATAATCAGAATAATGAGATTTAGGGTTAAGGAGTGATAATGGTTACAAGCTTGCTAACCATCGGCTTCTTTCTCGGTTTGGATAAATGGTATCTGGGTATTTTATTGGTTCTCAGGGTTTAACAAGGAGATCCCTTATCTTCTATCTCTTTATCATGTTACTAGGCTTTGAGTAGACTTATTAGAAGAGCTGAAGGGGTCGCCATGGATGGAATTTGAGGTGGGAGTGGTAGGCCTAATTATTTATAGTCTTCAGTATGCAAATAATGCAGAGGTTTTGTGTAGTGCATCCCATTACCCATATGCAGTTGATATATCTCAGCAACAATTTCATTCATCATTTAATGGGTTATAAGGTCCACAGATTTACATGTAATCTCACTAAAAAATATAAAATTCCCCTGACAAAAATATGAAATCCAAATACTTCTCCTTTCTTTTCAATACAAATTTACAAGAAAAGGTTGACCAAGAAGTGAATCATCTAAGAAAGAACTATGCGGACAAGAACAATGAATTACATAACACCATGCCCTACCCAATTGCTAGAATCAATGATAAACCCAACTCCTCATAATCCTCCCTAATCCGACACTAAGAAGATATGAATCATAAAGTTGAGGGATTTGGATTTGCATTTGTTCTCAAAGTCTGATTGTTCCTCTCTTTCCACACACACCAACAAACGACACATGGAATCAGCCCGCCCCCAGACCAATGTCAAACGACACATGGAATCAGCCCCCAGACCAATGTCAAACGACACATGGAATCAGCCCCCAGACCAATGTCAAGGGATCATCCACATCTAGCAAGATACAATTGGCAATGAGATCCCTGAAGCTATGAGGACAGATCCACTGGACCTCAAGACTGGATAGGAAGTGCTTCCAGATTCGTTGAACAAAGCAACAATGGAGCAACAAATGATTTTGTCCTTGGCCTTACATAAAAAACATCTATTTTCCAATTTCCTACCTCTCTTTATTCAGTGGTCTAGCTTGAGGATTTTAGCCAAGAGCGCGATCTTGGTAAGAATACCAAGATTTCATCCAATTCTGTAATTAAAGGGACTAGTAGACCTGTTCCCCATAGACTGATTGAAGGATCTAATTGTGATATTTTCTTACCATCCTAGGTCTACCATCTTTCACTAAGATGTTTGATTTAACCGCGTTGAGGCGACTCTAAAGCCTAATGTTAGTCTTCAATCATTCAAAGTCCCTTGATCCATCTTTCACTAAGATGTTTTCTGTAAATGTCTTCACTGGAAAGGCCCTAAGTTCATAATTTCTACCGTCAATACTCGTGGGATTTGCATGCACAGAGATCCTCTGCAATTTTGGAGAACTGGTGAAGGTGTATATATTGAATAGTGTTCTGTGATACACGAACATACTAAAGTATAGAAGCAATCTGATGGACAGAAATACTGGTAGTCACCTTGATAATCAAGAACTTGAAGAGCCCAAAACCTATTAATACCAAGAAAACTTAGAGAGCATGATTGGTATTTGTGCCTATATGAATATCTATATTAATATTTATAGAACAAGAGATTTTCAAGGAAAGGAAAAAAAAAAGACTGAATTACTCACGCCATTTATTTTATATGAAAAATCATATTACACTTGAACGGTGCTAGTGCTCATAGATCAAAAGTTCTATTTGTTGTTAGACATGTCATTTAAAAGGCGTAGTGACAAACATATCAGATACTGATACCGTATGTTGTAATGATTTAGTTACAAATGTCAGAATTCGACATGGTCAGGTGTCAGATTTGGTCAACCCTGAGAAAAATAAGTCAAGGAATCAGGAATAAATTGAGATAATGCTGAATAAAATATTTATTTTCATATTATAAGAATCATTATAGGCATGTTATATCATACAATGTGATATCTCTTTAGTTTTTTCATATAACCATACACAAGGGCTTTCCACCTGAAGCTTTAATAGAGCGAAATAGAACTCGTACAGATGATGTATGTATGTAATTCAATGTCCTGTAAGGAAATGAAAGACAAGGAATTCTGGAATTGTCACACACAACAATCTGGGGGATTTTCAAAATCCGTCATGTGTTTGAAACGGGTACTTCACCCATTTAGAAGAATACACAGGTGGTACATCTATGAAAGCATGTTCATGCTGTACCAATACAGGATTATCATTTCCACTCGCTCTGTTGCAACATAGCTTGTACTTCTGTAACATAACCAATTATGTTATGGACCTTCCAAACTCTTGTATCTAAAACCATGTAAATTTCTAGATTTCTCTGTTTCCTACGAATAACTCAAATGTGATATTTGAAATATAAAAGTTCTCATTGAAAATGAGTATCACAAATACTCAATGTGTAGCACGGGATGTTCAAGTAATCACTATCTATGTTATAGAATCATAATTGTAATTCTTTCCCATACCCAGGAAATGTAGGTTTTGCTAGGCATTTGACTCTCTGACACGATGTAGCATACATAGCTGAAGCTGTCTTCCCTTTTCTGTAGGCAAAATACTGGAAGCAGTATGTGGAGGCCCACATGGCTGTGAATAACGATGATGCAACAAAACAAATATTTAGTCGGTGTTTACTAAACTGTCTCCAGATTTCTCTTTGGTATGTCTTTGCTTTTACTTCAACACGGCTCAGGTTGATATTTATCACTTGCTATATAGTAGAAGTTGTTGTATGTTGGTTTGTATTGAGGATTTTTTATCGGTCTTATTCTTAGTCATTGAATGATTATCACCTATCATACGTCGTTAAGAGATTATTCACTTCTGGTTTACGATGTTGGGTGTATTTGGGGCGCTAACATCTTATGGCCACTCCGAGTGGCCGATGACTTTCTCTTACAAGCGATGTTGTTTATTCAGAAAGCATAAACTTGTTGCCATGCTTTGTCATGGTAACATTTGAACAAGGATATTCATACCTCCAAATGGCCCATTGAAAATATCCAATATGTGTTTGGGGGAACTACTAGAAATTGAAATCATAATTCATATGCATACACAAAAAAAGAAGAAATGATTAGCAAATGAATAATGTTTATCATACTGGCCGATGTGATCACTTTGTGGGAATCCTTTAATAAGGGTAGTGACAAAGTTAGGAGAATCATTCACCACTTTGCACCTTGAAGAGAATTTAGATAACACTTTGATCACTGTGAGAGCCAAAGTTTCTTAGAGGGAAACCAAGGGAAAGCTCCTACAAGTTGCTAATCTAACAACTGAAAGAAATAGATTCAAGAAAATCTGTCAAGTATTCTTGTAATCTTGTTGTTATTGTTACATTTCATAACCCCTTGCACCTTTTCTATAAACCTCTAAGTCATTGACCCTAATAATGACATGCATTAGAAACAAAAGTCTACTTAAGCCTAGAATATCCAAACATTCAGTTCCCTATACAACTAACTTACTTTGAACTTACTATGGTATCAAATGTCGGTGATATATTGTTGATATCGATGATATATCTCGGTATCGGTGGGCTTCGACATATCTATACAAGGCAAGTTTTTTTACATTTTTCGACAATATCATGTGATATTGTTTTAAATATATATTTTTTTGCATTTTACTGTGGGATATCGTGCGATATATGGAATATGTTACACGATATATCCCATACATCGTGTAACATCCCATATTTAGAGGGGTTTTGGGCCAAGCTTTAGTCTTCACTCATTTTTGAATTTTGAGTAAAACGGAAGGCTTGGGAGAAACATAAGAAAAATTCAACCAAAGGCTTCAATGCTTGGGAAAGTCGGAGATGGCGAGAAATTCCTTGACAAGGTAATAATTTCTTCAAATTGACTTATTTTATGGAGAAAGGTTTAGGGGAAACTTAAAATATTCAAATTTGAAGGTTAATACTAGTTCAATTGAAGTAAATTTTTTTTTATATGTTATGTGTTTTGGCTTGATTTATACTTTTGTCAAACTCATTTTTTTTGGGACAAAGGATTATTTATTCTAAAGTTTATGATGGAAAATGTTAAAAATAAAAATTTAAAATATTGTAAACTTTTTAACATAAGAGTTAGAGTTAAGACTTACGTAATATAATGATGTAGCATAGTTGTTAAAGACGTCGTCTTAGGTGCCTCAGGCGGTTTCCTAGGTTTCCAGGTGCTTTACTGGGCTCTAGGTGACTAGCCGCCTAGGTAGTCATTATTAAAAATCTGATATATGTATTATAATTGTTGTTTAAAGATAGAGAAAAATTATTTTATTTGAATGTGGTAGTATGGTAAACAAAAAAACATGCTATTTTATATACTTCTCATGTCTTTTACCATATAATATTATGAGTTTGTATATATCAAAAAAATAAAATAAAATTACAGATTGAAGAAGAAAGAAGAGATGAACGATGGCAAATATGTTTTCTTCATGTTAACCAGTCCTCTTTCAATGGATGGACCAATTGGTCTCTCTCCTCTGTTTGTGGGTGGACCATATGGTCCTTATCTATTTTTCGCATGATTGTTAAAGAAATTGCCTAGGCGACCAAGCATACAAACTCAAGCGGTCCAATAACAAAAAAAGCCTTTAAATGTCCAAAATTCTTCTAGGACCCCAAAAACTCTCATAAACTCATATTTAAAGAAGTCTTTTGTAATTTTAAATAAGTGCATACAGACCCTCCTAATTATATATTTTACTTATAATATATATTTTTTTATTACGTTTCTTGAATATAATCGAGAAAAATGAAAAAAGAAGAAATGAGAGTAAAATGTACGACCTCTCCCTCTCTTCCTTAGTTAACGTCGTATTGTCTGTTAGACTATTTTTATGGTTTTTTTTTCAGTCTTACACTCTCCCCCACCTCTCTCTCTTTTTCTTGTTTGGCTATCACTATATATTGTTGTTTCTTTCTATTTTTATCCCTTACATCCCTCTCTTTTCCATTTCGACAATCATTGTAAACTTTATTTTTTTTGTTCTGTTTTTTTATTTATTCCCAACACTTTTTTTTAAACACCTCCCAGTGGGGGAGGGGGGGGGGGGGGGGGGAGACATAAAACCTAATCCCTAGAGACCAAAATCTGATATTAGGCAAACCTAGCTTGTCAACCCTGATAATTCTTTTCAGAGGAATTGGAATATCATTCAAGCTCCTGTAGATTTTACTCCTGGAAGTGTTGCACCCCTCATTAGCCGGGTAATTTGCACACTGGTTATTTTCTCTGTAAACATGTTCAAAGAACATGTTACATTTTGCCTGCAATCTGACAATTTACTTTCTCTAGTAGCTAGACCGTAGAACTCCCGGAAAGCCATTAAAACATTACCATTAGCCTCATGAATAATTCCCCCACCTCCACTAGTTTTGGAATTATCCTTGAATGCCCCATCTGTATTTAACTTAAACCAGCCGGAGATGGTATTCCCAACACTTAAATACCCTTTTATTATTCATACTTTCATAGAACTGTCTCCAAAGATGGTTCTAGCAAAGTGCAATTTATATGAATTGCAAGGTCCTTTATTCAAGGAAATGCATCATATATAGCTCTCATATTAGGGGGAATTTTTGTAGCAAAAAGTTCATTAGGTGATGCCTCGGGTGTCTTAGGCTACCGCCTCAAGCGTCTATGGGGTTTATCGCCTCAAGTTGCATTAACAACAATGTGATGTAGATTGAATGTTGATCTATAGATTTGCGTAGTTTTTTTTTTTTGATTACTATTAAAATTTTTTACACTAATAATTTTTTTTTTTTGTAATAATTATGTATAATTAAAATAAATTGATATAATCTATGGGAAAATATTACATAATTATGGCCAAAATATGTTGATTTTTTTGATAAGTTAATTGTTGTAATAACCGTATTATTATTCAGAATTTTAATAAGAAAATATTTTTAAAAAATTAAAAAGATAATATAATGCTAAGAAAAATAGTGGTGTCATATAAATGTGTTAGTTTAATTATTCTATATTGTTTAATGGTAATATCATGCTTAATTGTTAGACATATATGCCCACAAAAGCCATTCCGGGATTGTACTAATCTACTTTATCAATAAAAGCATATTTACATTCACACATTGTCTTCTACATTGGGTAATATATATTATAAAGTGTCTCATATGATGAGACTACTTTGTCCCCTAGGTAACATTGTAGGAAAACCATCAAGTTGGTTTTGAACTAAATGTTAAGGAGATATGGTTTTCCGGTTCCTTGTAGACCCAAAATTGTTCTAAGTTATTTAGGATACATCTGGACAATGTATTCCTACTAACTTACACATGGTTAGTTCCATATGATGGAGTGATGAATCTCAATCACTGAGAGAAGGGTCTCTTGACTAAGATGTGGATATAAGACATATTGGCACCAACGCCCCAGATTTATGCTCGAGTCCGTTGGGCAGTTATGGAGTGGGTAGGCCTACACAGCTCAAGGGAGGACATCTAGGAAATTTTGTATTAGTTCCATTTGATATGTAGGGGGGAGGTCTCAGGTAGAGTTGTTAGGTCGAGGTTTTGTTTGAATGACGTATCTGCAATAAGATGAGATTGGAGGGATTGAAGTTTGGAGAGCAAAGTGAAAAGTCTTATTTTTTTATATTATAGTAGTAGATTGGAGGTGGAAGGACGTATCTATAAGCAAACCTTGTAATAGATAATACCTGCAAGTAATTCTCCTTTTTCTGGGGGTTAATCACATTGTGTTAATGGACATTATTGTGATTAGTGGAAGTCCAGGGACCTAGATAAAATTCTAAGATCCTAATGGAATTGTAGGAAAGTGTTTTATAGCAACAGGGCTCAACTAAAAGGTTAAGCACTTGGTCCCACTACCGGAAATGAGAGATCCCTTTAGATCCCACATACTAGGACCTTTTTAAAGCTTTAATTGAATTAATTAAATTCCCCATGTAATTCACTATATGGTATAGTGAAGCTCTAATAGATCAAATCACATATGATGTGATTAATCAAATGTGTAGGACCCATATGAGAATTTTGATAAAGATCAAAACATTGACCAACATGTGTTTGGAACTCATAAAGGGGCGTGAGGTAGTATGGCCCACCTAGGGTGGGACGCCCACCTCATTAAATGCTACTTTATTAGTTGCTAAATTGTTTAGTTACTAATTTGGTTAGTTACTAATTTGATTAGTTGCTAAAATTATTAAGTTACTAAATTGGTTAGTTGTTAAAATGTTTAATTACTAATTAATGATTTCCTACTAAATAGGAATAAGATTAGTTACTAATTAATTGGTTTCTAATTTTGATAAATCATATGTTTCCTTAAAGTTTCTTAGACTTCTTTAATTTTTACATAACTTCCTTGGACTTCCTGGAATTGTGTCAACTTCCTTAGTGACCGAAGTTTATATCAAAACCGAAATTTAATACCTTGCATTAGGAAACTCTTCATCTGTCATAGACTCATGGGGGAAGAATTACTTTCACCTCATCTTTGTAAACGGCGTAGGTTTTCTCGTCGCCGAGGTGAACAGGTCTGTCTTTCAAATTGCCATGACCTGCCCAATAATAAATGACAAGCCTTCATTTCTACCCATCAGACAATACTGTCGAAGTAAATCTTACCAATTGAGAATAGAACACAACATTTTTGAATTACCCAAACACAATTTTATCTGACTTTCGCACCCCTCATAGATCCTGCTATTCATTTCTCTCTAGGTTTCCTAACGGATTGCAAATGATATCATACCCAATGAATGTTGCCCCTTCTTCTAAAACCTCCTTTGGACCATTTGAGAAAGATGTCCCTTGCCTCCTTTGGGAGGGTTGAGGAAACCCTGGAAAGGGACATGAAAAAGTTCCACACTACCCAAGCTTCCTGGCAAAGAAACAGGCGGTGACACTTTCTTGTTTGGTAGAATTCTTACGAAGTAGGTATTTAAGAGTCAACTCCCGATTTGGTTTCCTTAATGGATGTCTTCCTTTTGCCTAATATGTGAAGATTCAAAAGTTATATTTCTTGAACTAGTTGGCGTGCACGTGTGTAGATATAATAACCAAAATATATAGTATAAAAATTTGAGGACGATTTTTTTAGCAAAAATAGAATCTGAGAATATGTTAGGAACCAAAGAGAAATATAAGTAAGGGCACTTTGGGTATAAAATTTGATGGACGTGCTATTAAAAATATGAGGACATTTTGGGGTATAGAAAATTAAGAGATTTTTTGAAATAAATAAAATAATATAGGGATATTTTGGGAAATATCACTTGAGGGAAATGTTAGGAACAAAAATATATATAAGGACATTTTAGGTATAATAAAGTTTGAGGTCGTGTTGGGAAAAAAAAGTTTAAAGGGTATTTTTGGTATAGATTCTTGAATGAAAAATTGTCCTTTTATGATGTGGGTTTGATGAGTGGCATTAGGTTACCTCGGCGGACACCCGAGGCGTGCGCTCGGGTGTCCACACATCATCCGACATGTGGCGATAAAAAGGGGAGAGATATCAAATGGGGAGAAGTCAAAAACATGAGGAGAAAATAAAATGACTTCTCCCCTAGGAAGCATGAATACGGATATGGGTACGATACGATACGGGTATGGCGATACGGCAGAACCTAAAAAAACATGATATGGGTACAGTCAGGATACGTCTGTATTTTTTTTAAAATAATAATAATACTATATTTTGTATTATAATTACAAAATAACCATTGGGTACGATATATATATATATATATTTTTGTTTCAGCCGAATGGAACCCTAAAGAATTTAACAACAAAAAAAATCCAAAAAGTAAAAGGGCAAATTGGTAAAATCCCCTAAATGGAACCGTGCCGTATCCATGCCGTATTCTAAATAAATAAACTATTTTAAATTAATCAGATATTTCTAAGCCGTATCAAATACGTATCCTGCCGTATCGGAGGCGTATTTGCATCTGATACGTATCGGATAGTGGTACGACGACCTATTCAAAGTATTCGTGTTTCACAACTTCTCCCTCTTTTTATTGCCACATGTTGGATGATGTGTGGACGCTTGAGTGCAAGCCTCGGGCATCCGCCAGAGGTAATCCGATGCCTTGATGGGTTTGAAAAAGTCAATTCGTTTGAGGAGGCATGAAGAAGAGAGTATATTAACTATATTAGAGATCGGATCACAGCCAAATGCAATTGATCTCCCCAACTTCAATAGCACCCATAAGTCAACACATGTCTCTTCTAACCTTTATTAATTGTGGTTAAGATTCACTAACCCTTGGGTTCAACATTATAACCTTGGTTTTAAAAAAATTAAAAAATATTAACCTTAAGAATTAACCAATTGAACTTTCTGAGTTCAAAGGGACACGTGTTGACCCGTGGTTAAGATTGACTAATGCTTGGGGTTCAACAGGATAATCTTGTTTTAAATAAATTAAAAAATCATAACCTTGGTTTTTAAAAAATTTAATCCTAAGTGTTAAAAATTCTTAACCAAAGTTAAATACCATTGAACTTCTTGAGGTCAAAGGGACACGTGTTGACCCGGGGTTAAGATGCACTAATGCTTGGGGTTCAACAATATAACCTTGGTTTAAAGTTTAAACTTTAAAAAAATAAAAAATATTAATTCTAAGGGTTAAAAATTCTTAACCAGACTTAACCGGACCTGAATTTTAACCATAATTAATATAGGTTAAAAGCGATATGTGTTGACTTGTGGTGTGATTGAACTCTCCCCGAGTTCAATCGCAATTGATAGTGGTCCGATCTCTAACTATTATAGGTACTTTTGGGTTCGGTGGAACCAAGGGTAGAATGGGAAAATAATTAAAAAAAAAAAAGGGTATTATAGGAATAGAATCTTGTACAAACGAAAATTTTGTCTTATTTGAAGTCTCCTCTTTTATAAAAGGTTATATAGATTCAATGGGTCTTTTTTACTTTAGTTTAGTCATTTAAATTGCTCATTTCATTAACTCCTTTGTCCTGTTCAGTTTGAAACATTTGGAAATCGCTAGCTCCTCCAAAGATGTGCAGGCTCTAGTTATTTTAAATTTATTTTTCTTTCTTACAAATGGTAGGTAAGTTTAGGTGACCTTTGCTACTTGTGAACCACATATCTCTTGGGGGGGGGGGGGGGGGGTCCAGCTTATACATGGTATTTCTTTGCAGATATTAGAAATCATATTAGCATTTTAAAAGTAATCAAGTGAGGAAAAATTAGTAACAAATCAATCAATCAATTTATGGAGTTCAATAAAAAAAATAGTTCTACAAAGAAGACATAAAACATATAGTCCTAATCGAATTACTTAAATATATAAAATTGTTTCTGCGGAATGAAACAACTGAGAGGTAATTAGATCTATAAAAAATCGAAAAAGATGAAAAACCCTTGAAACTTGATTTTACTTCATACAGTTATGCTGTTTAATATTTGTATACGATTTAGTTATTTGTAGTTGCTTCTATCAGTGAATAGTTTTTTTTTCTTTTCTTTTTTCATTCACTTACTGGAAAGACAAGTTTGAGGTCTATATAACTAGGAGAGGCTAATTTCTAGGGTGACATTCATTCTTCTCTAAGCAATATCCAGTCTGATGTCTTGCTAATGTTGGCTATGTAGGCGGTGCTACATTCGGTTCATCAGGAAAGTCAATGAAAAGAAGGGAGTAGAGGGTCAGGAAGAGACTAGGAAAGCTTTTGAGTTTATGCTGAATTATGTCGGTAAGTATCTGGTTTATGCTTTCCAGGATGTTAGTTTCTGTACTCTTTCACATGATTTGCGTCATGTGAAATTCTTTTGCTAGTATTAATCATCAATAGAAATGTCTCCTAAACAAAAAGGAATATTATATTGTAATACTGGGTATAAAACTTCTTCAATAATCTTGGATGCCTAGATGGGGACCTCGGTGACATCAACATCCAAACAATTACAATTACAAACACGTTCTGTTGTTTTTTCTTCATAATTGATTCTGACTGACAGTTGCCAAACACGTTCTTAGTACGTAATTGATTATAAGAATCAGAACTTATGAGAATTAATTCTTTTCGAGAATGAGGGAATCACCAGAATTGATGCTAAACAGCCCCTTAGTCTCCAGTCTCCACTCTCCAGGCACAAACAACTTCATCATAGCATTTCACGGGAAGTTTAGAAGAGTTGAAAGATTTTCTTGCTATACATGTAGTGGGATTGGGAACTGTTTACATAATAATAGCAAAGTATTTTAACTTCTTGACTACAGGAATATGCACGAGATTTGTGGTTCTTTTGATAGAGTAGACAGGATTTATACGGGGTCATCATCGCAAATGAATGTGTCGACATAAGGTTCCAAGATGGAATTCCAGGTTTTCTTGCAAGATGGGCATGTAGAAAGCATATGACCACGTAAATTGGAACTTCTTGGATTATATGTTACATAGAATGCGATTAGGGGTCAAGTTGAGGAATGGATGAGAACTGTTTCTCTCGCATATTCCCGCATTCTCATTAACAAATCTCCTCCAACTAAGGCATGGCAATCATCTTTCTCCCTTTCTCTTCATTATGGCCACTATTGTTTTGGGCATATTGATAGCAAGGCAGAAATGGAATTAGTAACGAAAGGTTTTTCTGTCACACATACAGTTGAGATATCTTTGATGTATCCATAGAAGTTTTGAAATTTTATGGTTTTTTTGAAACAATGGTGCAAAATCTCAGGATTGAGGGGCGTATTGGTAGGATAAAATACAGAAACGTATCCTTAATTTGTATTGATACGCATGAATATATCCTTAGTACATATCTACCAGTATAGATAGGGCTATCGTACTCAATCCTAATTATCAACACTTATGATATGTCCAGATGACAACACTACATCCCTCTTCCACGAGTTGTGTTTAATAATCCAACAAAATATGGGAGACATACCTGAAACAAATGAAACCAATGATTTTGAGCCCACATGCAAAACTAGATGTGGTAGTGAGGTACCATGTACAACTTGGTGCCAAACAGGGCTGGAGCCAGGGGGGGCCATGGCCCCCCCAAATGTTTTAAAAGTCTAATACTTTGTATGTAGAAATTTCTTAGAACATGCATAATATGTGAATTTTGTATATAGTGCCCCCACATAAATATTATAAAATTTTCTATATGTATAACATAAACCCTTTTAACCTTAGTTAAGATTTATTGTCTTAAGAGGTAATTTTTTTTCATAAAAACCAAGGGTAGTTGTATAAGCCATAGGGGTGAGTGAATCTTAAATCACAGTTAATAGGTGTTAAAAGAGACATGTGTCAAGCAGGGGAGACGCACGCGTCCTACTAAACATGGATTGCTCCTGTGAAAAAACAATCTCCATAATATAAAAATAAATGTATATCTATAGTAATTTTAGAGTAGTGATTAGCCCACCTTGCATTTAACTACGTAATCAAATGCCTTCCCATTTCATCTCCTTTAACCGTGATTAAGTTTAACCAACTTAAAGTTATTATTTTTTTTAAAAAAACAAGGTTAAATTGATGAACCCTAGGGGTGAGTGAAGGTGGGTAGGAACCAATGAAGACCAACATTTCATTACATAGTGGAAATGCATGGTAAATTAAGCATTTCCCTTAATTTTATTTATATAATGACTCTATCAAAAGGAAGGGCCCATTTTTAATTTTTGAACCCTTTATGGAATGCAACATTAACGAATTTTATGACCATGGTTGACCCATTACTCAAAAAAAAAAAAAATCTCGGGGCTAAGCCCCCGAACCCCCAATGCTTAATTTTCTTGATATATGTACTTCGGCCCCCCAAGGAAAAATTCTTGTCTCCGCCCCTGGAGCCAAAGAATCCAATTGCTATATATTTGTACATTTCATTGAACGTAAAGTTGTTTTATCAGTAAATTATGCTTGTAGTTGTTTAGACTTGTGATATATGGCATGTCTGTACATGTACATGTTGCATCTTCTTGTTTATATGACATAATGTATTGCTATCACTCTTATAATGTTAGTTTGGCTTTTTCTATCATATTTTTCAGTTCATCTAGTGTTAAAAACATGTTTTATTTAAAATTTACATGTACTTCCATGTTCTCTTCATGTATTAATATCTTCACGCTGTTTTTGTGCGCATCCACGATATGTTTCTTATATCGGACTTACCAATACGCACATCGATGCTGATAACTATGGGCAGCATCTCTAGTGACTTCTCTTTGTACTTCATGGGTCCTCCCATTGTTTCTTTTGTGGGTAATTGTGATTTACCTATAAAAAAAGAATGATTACAGTGGATAGATGGTTTGGACTCAACCTTGTCGTAGGATTGTACTTAACCCAATTTTGGTGGATATCCGTAGAGGCTATTGGTTGCCATTTTCATGAATTTGCAGAAATTTCTTAACATTAGAACCTTTCTTGGTGATGTTGAGTTTTGCTCCTTTTCTTAATTTTTTTTTTAAAACTACATTATTATGCCAATACACTTGGTGATGTTTTCAGTTTTGGTCAATTTTTTTTTTCGCGGTTACATTATTATGCCAATACGATAACATATTTGACCTATCTATCCATTTTCCAAAATATGTCTCCACCAAAATTTGCTCTGAAAATACTTCAACAAGATTGGGGTTCTTCTTTAAATAATTTTGCTCTAATTTACTAGGCTTCATCATTCTAACCTCAAGCATACCTATATTGCTATATTATAGGTAGCTTTTCTCTGCACTGGGAAAAATCTAAGGGATCTCAACTCAAGATTCAAAATTCGAAGTTCCACCTCGATTCAACTCACTGAAAAATAAATCTAATAGGATTAAAACTGTTGAATATTTTAATGTTTACACAATTTTTAAGGAGGGGAACAAGGACCAAACTCATACCATAGCCCCTAGAGGATAATGAGAAGAAATTAATCTTTGCTTAGAGGAGGCAAAGCCTTCAACTACAGGTATCCTTTTTATCACAACTTAGAATACCCATAAATGAACAGGCCCCTTCTCTTTTTATAATAGATTGCTGCAAGTTACTTGACACCAAAGTCATACCATATAGAAACTCTGAGAAGGTAACTAACTTTAGAAGTAGTTGTTTTAGCTTTGTACATTTTCTCTTGTTCTATATATTTTGCTTACTGATTAAAAAAAAAAAAAAACACTATATTGGAGTTGTTTCAAAGAGGAGCAAACACTATAGATTTTATACTTGAATAAATTTATGAACATTTTCATAGAAATTGATCATTATAAGATAAAGAAACAGGCATAGGTGTTTCCCCTTTATTTGTATATTTCTGAACTCTTCAGAATGTCCTGACTCCTGACAAGAACTCGGATCTAAGTTCTTCCAGTTCTTCCTTTGTCTTTACAAGAACTTCATCAACTTCAAGTGATTTCTTCATCACCATGTTAGAAAAAATCGATAACACAGAATCCAGACTTCCAACCGTGATTATATATATCCATTATCTGTATATTCATCAGAGATTGGCGGTGACTCCTAATAATGTATTTATACCTTTATATGATATATGATAACCTTGAAACCTAGAAATGATTCATCTCGTGAAGTATGGTCATCAAAAAGGGTCTGAACGAATAACTTAGGATGTCCGGCGTCCGCTACTTGCATCATGGTCCCGAAATCTGTAGTGGTTAAGCCGCTGCGTTAATTACTGTACCTGCTTCCATAATTCCTCAATTTCTTTGTTTCTAGTATCATGTGGGGGTTCTAATGTTCCATATGTCCTTTGCCTCTCCTTTTGGCCAAAGTATCGCAGAATTTACAAAACTATATAAGAAAATCTGGGTTCGGATACCATTATATGCAAATTTCAGCAAGGAGAAAAAGTACCAAATCTGAAATTTTCAAAGGGAAAACAAGAAAAGGGATACGTGGAGAGGATTGCCAAAATCCCAACAAGATACCCTATTTCTAGGCTACCCTTCTATCATGAGAAGATAAGGGGAAAGATTAGTATTCTATTAGAGGAGGAAAAACCTTTAACTACAGATTTATTTATTTTGTCACAACTATAATACCCATAAGTGACGAGCCCCTTCTTTTATAATAGACTGGCAGAAGGTTACTTGACACAGAGAACTCTTATCCTCACCCCAGAAATGGGTTGAGCTTCATTTGGAACATTTTTTAATTTCCAACTATCCAAAACACCTGTAATATACCAGAGGCACAGACTAAGGATACTATCAGAATATACCCAAATGATAGAAGATACAAAACCTGCTATAATGATGCCTTAACTTAATTGGAGTTAATCAAAATAGCATCACTATACTATTGAATATAGATCATGTCATTACAGAAATATCATGCGAATACTAGCTAATCTTAAGCAAATATACCAGAAAGTAATCTGTTTTTATATAGATGCACTGAAGAACATGGTAATAGAACTCGCCGAAACTGTTACGTAACAGTTTCGGCAGGGCCCAAATTGGTACAATGGCTGGTACCTATAAAACACACTAGGATGTAGGAACCAGATGTTACGCGTTCTGTAAATAGGACTCGTTCGGGTCCTACCATTACAATTTACAAACATTACGTAACGGCGATTTGGTCCACAAGGGCATTTACCAGTGTGTTTATACGAAAAACAGCTTGAATAAAATTAATAATAGTAGTTGTTTATAGAAAATTTCTCATAATAATAATAATAGTAATTTTCTCAAAAAAAAAAAAAAAAGAACTCCGGATCATGACAGCTGTTACGTAACGCTTTCAGCAGGGTCTGTCATGTACGCCGAAATTGTTATTCTAATCCTTTTTGAAGAACATTTACAAAATGTATGATAATTGAAACATTGAATTTCATACACAAAGAATGTAAAAGTAATGGATTGTGGTTTATCTGAAATTACATAAGATCACAAACGTTAATAACCAATAGTGAGGATTTACAATACAATCCTTAAGGAATTTCCTCAGCTTAATTAGAAAACACTTTAATTCATTCCTTGAGAGTCAGTTTACAAGAATATCATTTTCATAAGCACATGTATTCTTAAGTAAGAGTTACATCTCTCTTACCTTAGAAGAACACGAGGAAATCTCAATTGATGCAGCAGATTTTGGTCTAGTAGATTTGAGTTAATAGCTTGAAGTTGAAGTCCATAAAATTGCATTTATTTTATGGTTAAGTTGTTTCTTACATATAAGGGTCAAATAATCTAATGTGCAACTAGAGTAGTCAAACAGTCCAGTCAAAGGGTTTGGTATTTGGTGCTTTGACTTGTCAAGTTCCAAAGTTAGTTACCTTCTTAGAGTATACATTTTTTATTTTTTTAATTGTTTTTGGCCTAAAATTTTTTACCATATTTGGTGGAGTGTGGAGTCAGCGGGTTCCACTTTCTTTTACTCCCATCATAACCAAGCTGGGAACTTTGTGTTTTTGCCTGGTAAGTCTGGGTGAAAAGATCCAACCCCTACCCAAGCTCACCTGAATTTCAAAGATCACTCTACCAAGTGATTAAACTGAGTTCTTTTTGTAAGCACAGTATCTAAAATGTTCTTTCTACTGCATTGCTACCAGGGGCAGACATCGCATCCGGGCCTGTTTGGATGGAGTACATCACCTTTTTGAAGTCATTGCCGGTTTGTTCAATGTTGCGTATATCTAATATGGTTTCCATTTTTGGAGATATAAGAGATGGACATCATAAACTGTTTACTTGTGGAGTTCATCTCATTTACGATCATCTTGCAGGCTATGACAGCACAAGAAGAGTCGCAGCGAATGACTTCCGTGCGGAAATCATACCAAAAAGCTATCGTTACTCCTACTCATCATGTGGAACAACTTTGGAAGGACTATGAAAATTTTGAAAACTCTGTTAGCCGTGCACTGGTAACTTTTTGGTTCTGAATTTAAATATGATGTCAAATCTTTGAGCATTAAATTCAAGTTTCCAGGCGATTTCAAGTTCTTACCCTGTACTGCATTTATTGATCGTGCAATCAACTTTCCTAGAGTAATGGTTCAGTACATTGGCATGTATCGCCTAATAATAATGAACACGAGTCAGTTTGTAATCTCTTGGCTGCTATACATAATCTGATGTTTAGCGAGCAGGAAAAAAAACATGAGTCAGTTTTGGAGATCGAAAAGTCAGTTGAATGTCGATAGATACCCATAATGTTTTGGTCAAAACATTAGGATATGTGGTATAAATTTACAAAATGTCAATGAGTATGGTAAAAACAACATGGTATTAAATTCTATAACGTCAATGGGTTATTTTCCACAAAGCGTTTTCCCCCTAAAGCTCCCCGTTCTTGTCCTTTTTGACTCCAATCAGGTTTTGCGACCATAGTGACAAAGTTGGGGTTCAGGAATATTCGATAGAGGTCAAGTCCGGAAGAATTGGGAAAAAAAAAAATATGCCGAACAATTTGATTAAAAATATACAAAATAAGTAGTTTTTTTGTCAAATCTGGGAAAATAAATCGGGAATAATTCGAAAAATTCGCGAAAAATTTGGGAATCCAATAATTCACAAATAATTCAGCAACCCAAAAATGCGCTAATAATTCACGAATTTATGAAAAAAATGGAGTTTTTTGTTACAGATTTTGTGATGATTGAGGGGAAAAATGACCAATCTTCTTGGACAAATAAAATTTAAAACCTCTATTATTTGTTGGAATTGCAGATTAAAGCTAAATTTGAGTTTAAAACATTATGGATATTTGGTATAAATCTACAAAATGTCAATGAGTATGCTAAAAACAATGTGGTATTAAATTCTATAATGTTAATGGGTTATTTTCCACAACGCGTTTTCCCCTTAAAGCTCCCCGTTTTTGTCCTTTTTGACTCCAATCAGGTTTTACGACGATTGAGGGAAAAAACGACCAATCCTCTTGGATGATTAAAACCTCTATTATTTGTTGGAATTGCAGATTAAAGCTAAATTTGGGTTCTTCCCCTGGTTTATTATTATATATATATGTAAAAATTTTTAGTTGCTATAGGGTAGATTTGTTTGAGTGTAAAAGGGCATCAGATTTCTAGATCCTTGATTCATTTACAATAGGTTTAATTGATTTGTTGTGTTTGTGAGTGTATCTAACTTTGTTCACACTAAACTTGTCTTTCATCCTAGAAAATTTGATCAATGTAATTCTATTTAGTTATGAATCTTTAAATAAACTAAAAATTGATTCTCTTAGGAATGAAGCAGATTAAACAGTAAACCTGTTACCTTTCCTTGTTGAAAATTATTAGATATTGAGGCCTTATGGGTGTATTGGATTTTATCATTGGGACTTTAATTAATAACTATAAGTTTTTCAGGGATGGGAAAATGATTAAGTTAATGTAAAGTATGGAACTTTCTTAGAGAAACAAAGTAGTTGTAGATTTTTTATCCATTTATTTTGTTCAAAACAAATGACTTGTTTTTTCATTCTATTTAGTAGTTTGAAAATCGTAGTAATGTGTGTGGACATGTGCTTGGTCTATTTATTTATTATTAGTTTATTGTCTCAAATGATTTCGTTTATAGTCGTAAAGTGAGTTAAAGTGTGGTAAATGTTTTTTTGTCATATCCAAAAATGAATGCCTGTTTATGTTTTGTTTCGTAAATTTGCGGAAATATCACATATATGTTCACCATTTTCTTCCTAAGGGACCGAATCCAACATTCTAAGCATGTAATGTACTTCAAACACGGATAATAAAGAATAGTGTCATTTTGGCTTTCTCAATTTACCAACTTCACTTGGTATTTGAAACTCTGTATTAATATCTCCATGATTACCATACATGCATTAATGCATTTAGTGGCTACCAATAAAAACAAAAGTCCTTAAAATATTCTATGAATTTGACGGGATTATGTTCTGCAGGCAAAAGGACTGGTGTCTGAGTATCAACCTAAGTATAACAGTGCCAGGGCCGTTTATAGAGAGAGAAAAAAATATGTTGATGAAATTGATTGGAATATGCTCGCTGTGCCACCGACTGGCTCTTACAAGGCAGGTTATCATTCATCTTTCCAAAATTCTTTTGTCACATGAGCATCTTAGGACTGAGAATATGCTTTGTGATTTGATGCCTAAGAAATTGTATGATTATGCTGTTTCTGTTATTATTATTATTTTTTTGGTAACATGCTGTTTCTGTTATTCAAAAACACATTTCGTTCATGATTTCTATTATCTTATGATACTTTTACTATATTAGATAATGAAGAAAGAACTTGGTGTTTTGAGACAGGTAACATAAGCATGACTGTAGGTAGCATTGTCTTTTCTTGACAAGATATTTTGCTTTGTGCCACTCATTTAGCATGGTTCAAAGTATCGGTATCAGTATGAGTATCGCTAAAGTGATTTTTGGGACGTATCAAGCATATTTATTGGATACACGGGAAAAAATTAAGATAAGCAAGGAAAAACTTAGATACCTTGAATGAAACTTCTTTTAATGCAAATATAAGCTTAAAAAAAATAAATTAAATGAAGTCCCTCAACTACATTTATAATCATATGTATGAGAGTTAAGAATTTTATAAGTTAAAAGAGGTGAGCATACTGATAAACAGGTTTGAAAACACAGACCACGGTCACTTAGCCAAGTATAAGCAATACAATCTAAATGTGAAAATCTTACAACCAATAATATACATAAGAAAGTATTGAGTCTAGTGACTTTACAACCATAAAGTAAATGATTGGAATAATAGGTTCTTGGGGTGTTTTACAACACCCAAATGTTCAAATGCTTCGGTTTATAATGTGCCGACCAAACTGTAACAATATCCGTAGTATTGGCTGCAGTGTAGTCAAGGTGTCGCCTAGGCGGTCACCTAGGCGATTTTGGGCCTGCGTCGCCTAGGTGCCCCTCTAGGCGGGCGATCCTAGTAATTTTTTTTTTTTTTGCTTTAAAAAATATCCAAAATATCTCAATAAATAAAAAAAAAACAATAAAACATGTAATGCCTAATATTATACATGGACAGTGACACGAATTTGGGTATTCGGCTCAGATTTTGAATTGTTTAATACTCCACTATGTCAACATGTCTTTGGTTATGTGATGAATGATTGTAATAGACTTTTTATTTTATATTTTTGTGGAATGTGGGTGTGGAGTTTTGGTCTTTTGGATGTTATATATAATAATATATATTCGTGATATATATATAATTATATGTATATTTATATTAAATTTATCGCCTAGGCAACGCCTCGCCTAGCCGGGGCTAATCGCCTAGGCATCGCCTCGCCTAGCCGGGGCTAATCGCCTAGGCATCGCCTAGACGCCTTGACTACACTGATTGGCTAATATTGTACTGATACTATTACGTATCGGTCAATAATCCAATTTTTTAAAAAAGAAAGAGAAAAAGGTATCGTAGAGTACAAGTAATGCACGATACGCACCGATACTAAATCGCTATTCAGGATTTTGAATGAGTTTCCGTGCCAACGAATTGGTAACCTCCAAACCGATACATATTGGGCCGATATACCTAATACTTATAGATACTTGAATCCATGACATTTAGACTCATTAACCCCATGAATGTTTTGGTACACCCTTAGTGAACCCACAGCCCAAGAATCAGCTTAATGGTGACACATATCTATAGATTTTGGTGTTTTTCACCATTTTGTTTCATTTTGAAGACTCAAAATTGTGGGTTATTTTACTTTGCATGATGACAATACCTACCCATTGATTTTGCTGTTTCCGAGAGTCAGAATTCTCTACGCCGTTTTACTGGCCAATCAAAATTATGGGTGAAGATTTTTCGAGTGTATTTAGTTAAATTTGATCTCGGCCTAGAATTTTCTGGAATGTTATATGAACTTTTGGGTCTGCTCCTATTTCAGGACTCAGGAGAGAGGGACACGGTTAATTCAAGTTGGCTTTAGAAATTTATTACATTAGGGTTTTCTGTATTTTTTATTCTTTGTTATGGTACTTAGTCTTGTGAAGTAACTTCTATCCATAATTAGGCTTATATTGCAAACAATAGATCTAAAGAGAGCTTTCAACATACGAACCTGGCGTAGTTACCCTGATGCTTGACAGAAGCGAGCTGGCTTGCTTTTTGTGAAATTTAGGGATTTAATTGTTGGGTTTGCTAAAGAAGGAACTACACTTTCAAGGAAAAAGTTAACGAGCTAGGAATTTTGGATTTCTAGAAAAAAAAGTATTAACCTAGGAATTTTGGGCTTAAAAATTCTGATACTGGGGCTGGATGAATGTATAGAGTGGGTATATAGGTTATTGTATGTCTATAATTGGAATGTAAGTGAAATAGTAAGAAGAAAGAATAGGGAAAAGAAAGGACTGAGTCACACAGTATAGAACTAGAGTGAGTCCTTACATTCTCATCACAGACCTCTACTTCGAGAGTGGAGTCAACCGATCAAACAGAGACTTCACACCTCTGAAAACTGCACAAAGAAGCTAAAATAAACTTTCTTCAACATCAAGTCTGTAAACATAAAGGGAATGCATGGGTTGATATAGATATGTGCTGGACAGTATCCACTTAGACTCAAACTAAGACTTAAACATAATTGAACTTTATCCGATACAAATACCTTCTAAAGCTACCCACTCTTAGACTTAAGAGTTAAGACTAGTAATAGCATGCACATGCAAGCTCAATACATCATTCTGATATAAATAAAATAAATATTGTAGTATGTATACAGAATATTATGTTCTGTTTTTTTTGAGGGAAGAATATTACATTGCCAAAAGAATAGTTTTGGAAGATAAAAAACACAGGAAAAGCAGTATTGGTTTGGGGGAAAATGTTCTTAATTTTCCCTAGTTGTAAGGGCATAGGGGGAAAATGTTCATCAATTTGTTTTTCAAATTCAAAAAAATTTCATTTGCAAAAGAATGGTAGATACATCAGATATCCACACATTTGTGCTTCTTTGTTTGCTAATTCAAAATTTTCATATATTGTTAAATAATTCTATAATCAAAAAGTATTTTTTAATCAGCATAATTTTGAAATAGCTAATTTTGATCAAAAATCTAAAAAGCGCGAGGAAATGGCAGAGATGGCATAGAAGTACTACATACTTGATACTTCATTGGTTTTATATTCTGATTAACTTAAGGTCTGGAATTTATTCTTTTGAGAATAAGTATTATCTTTACTTAGAAAAAATAAAGTAATTTTTTTTATTTAAAAGTAAGAAATAAATTATTTTTACAAAAAAAATTAAAACGATTTCATAGTCTAGATCTGCTAATATTACACATGTTTTCCTTAAGATATGAAAAAAAAAATGAAGTGATAGAATTTTCACTCATTTCACAGTTGCTATGAACTGAGCCCAAAGTTTATACTGGTGGAAATGAGTTGTTACTACTCATTTACCCTGCATTTGCTCACTCTTGGTTGAAACACAAATGGAACCTTTGATGCACTCTTGCTTGCATATCTCTACGTTGGCATGTGACAAAACTAGCCTGTACTATATGATGGGGGCTAGAATTCATGAAAACTTATACCGACTACCGATGTAGGATGTTAACGATAATATCCTGCAATGTCATACAGAAAGCCAACAGTGATGATACATGGTGGTGGAAACTTGTCGAAACGTATAGATTGTTTAAACCGTGCTTGGAGTAAAACCTTAGGTTTGTATCATAGGATGTCTTTAGATTTTGTATCTTTTGATCTTCACAGGAAAACAGTTCATCAATGTTTGTTATCACACAATATCCATATTTGATCTTGTGAATGAAATGTATTCAATGATTGTTAATGATTGGATCTGTTTCTCAGTAGTTTTGCATGGTTGTGATTCATAAGTCAAAAAAATGTTAGGCAACCTTGCCTATGCATCACGTGTTTGAGCGACATGTGGCACTCCTTTGCTCCCCCCAAAAAATCCATGATGCAAGTCTCCCTTCCTTAACATGTGGCAAAAAAAGCAACTTATTCGTAGATGTCTATGCTACCTAAGCGGACAACGGAAACTATAACCTAGGTTAGATTACATTAACCCTTAGGGTTAAAGCTGACCTACTAAGGTTAGTGGCAGACATTTCCGAAGTCCGATCGTACGACCTACACATCTCCACTTGAGCTGATTTCTTGTCATGTGTTAGGGAAGGGGGACTCACATCATCGGTTTTTTAAGGCCCAAAGTAGTGCCACATGTCGTTCAAATCATGACATATAGGCAAGGTTGGTTGCCTATGTGTCATGCATATGCTACCTATCCACACACACACACACACACACATGTATATTTACTTATACTAATTAGTGGGAAAACCTAATCCGTTGTTGTGCTCCCATAGGAAGAGCAGCAATGCATGGCATGGAAAAGGTTTTTAGCTTTTGAAAGGTAAGAAGCAATTCCACGCTGTTCCTTTTCGATGTTTTCGTTATCAGTTATCTATGTTTATTGCATTACATATTTTGAGTTTCGTTTCCATTTTTGAAACACTACTCACATATTGCCTAGTGGCTTCCTTTTCCATAACCATTTGAAACTTGAAAGTAGTATCGTAGCACGTTGGTGGATTGAGATTGTAACTTAAAGTCGGGAGATTCCTTTGATATGGACACGTCCCAACAATATGTTCTCTTTGGGAACAGTCTGGCCTTCATGGCTCAAAAAGTTGACTCATAGCATTCGTAGATAAAATTTTCCTAGCTCATAAGAAATAAAAAAAGATGTGTCACTCATCATCAGTAGTATTATGTTAGTAAGGTATAGTGACTATTATCTTAACTGGATCTTATCAACTTACTAGAACGTCACTAGTTTTATGCTAATTTATCTTTTATGTTATTAAGGTGACTCTTAAAAGGGTTTTTCTCTGGACCGTATCTGCAAAAAAGAAGGAATTCTCATTTGGTAGTTCCAGTAATTTTAATTTTTACTTTCTAGTTGAAATCTAGTGGTTAGTGTGTTGGAATCTATTATCTATAGATACATAAAATCCCAGGAGACCCAAGGTTCATTGTCCCTTCAAACTTCAAAGGGAAAGTAGTTAAAGTGCTAGATCAGAAACAAAGCAGCTATTATAGAGTTCGCGGGGAAGAGAATAATATATAGAAAAAGAGACCCAAGCAGGCTCAGAAAATAGTGAGAAATTGACTTAAAAGGCTAAAACCTTCAAATCATTGTAGAATAGGACCGATTAAACAAAACATTGTAGAATAGGAGGCAAACAAAAAGGTGAAAGAACAATATGATATGGAGAAAAAGTAGGGTTTAGCCATGTTTTCAAGTTTTAATCTTTTTTATACACAGTATTAAACATAGTTGTGTGAAATGACTAAAATGCTCTTAATTTGAGGCAGCCTAATTAAACGAAAAGGTAGCGCACATTACAAGAACACTGTTGAAGCTCAGGATTTTAATCTCTACACATTTTTCCTCAGTTTGGATATTCGTTATTAATCATGCCCACCTTGATATTATGTAAATGCAATCAATCTCTAGCTTTTGGTTAGTAAAATGTCTCCTACTTCTTGTTTCGATTTGAAAACCCAAATAGTTTCTATCTTTTGGACATTCGAGAAATTTTTTACGAAGGATCTAAATAGCGTCTACATATTCTATGGTTTGAGTTAGTCCTAAGAGATATCCTTGTTGGAACCTGTGAAATAATGGGATATGATCCCACTTATTTTCTGTTTCACCTTTAATTGTAGCTATAAAAGCCATTCTTTTATATATAATACTCAGACTGCAGATCATCTTTCGTGGGAAACAGGTTGTTACTGTGAGATTGATAAATTTTAACAATTCAGATGTAGAATTCCTAATGGGTTTTTGGATGATGCGAGAACCTCTCTTTCGTGGACAAATTATTCATACACCATATTGATGGAGCCAGCAGAGATGGAGATGGAGAGGCAATGAAGATTGAATGCAACTTCAAAATTTCAAATTTTATCCATATATGGGATTCTACTTCAGCGCTAGAATTCATAATTTCATGCAGGAAAATTAAGTTAGATGCCAGTATGCCACCATGTGTTTCACATATGTCAAAATGTGTTCCAGAAAACATAAGAGATAATGACAATTCTGGAATCCTTTGCCTATAGCTCTCTTGAAATATAATGGGTGTGAGATTTATATTTGTTTTCATCCAAGTTAAGTGAACGATATTGTCATCATCATCGAATTTAGATGTACTGATTGGGAAAAAGACTAGAGAAAATGCTGGATGCAAGTGATGTAGATGTATCGATGAACAGTATTGTTTTGTCTGGTGTCTACAAATGCACTCTCCCTTGTGCTATCAGATCTTCTTTTAAGCAATTGGATGCAAGTGATGTAGATGTATCGATGAACAACATTGTTTTGTCTGGTTTCTAATGCACTCTCCCTTGTGCTATCAGATCTTCTTTTAAGCAATTGGATCCAAGTGATGTAGATGTATCGATGAACAGCATTGTTTTGTCTGGTGTCTACAAATGCACTCTCCCTTGTGCTATCAGATCTTCTTTTAAGCAAAATTGTTTCCTAGAAAAACACTTTCATCAAGAGTACAAGCTCAAAAAGTTGGTTTAGATAGATGAAATTCTAGTTTTAAGTGTCATTACTCATCCGAGTTTTGCCCGAGTTTCCGAGTTGATTCTACTCGGCAAGTTTCTGAGTTGAGTCGAGTTTTCGGGTTTTAAAACATTGATAAAGGCTTAAGATTTAGGGTTTTAAAGGCTTACGAGGAGGGTCCTACGGTTTGAGATGGGATCCTGAGTTTAGGAGGGGGTTTGGAATGCTCCTATGATATTGGTGAAGGGAGTTCTCAAGGTTTAAGATGGGGTCATAGGATTTAGGAATAATACTAGGATTTGGGAATGGTCCTAGAGTATTGGTGAATGAGGGTCTTAGGATTTAAGATGAGGTCCTAGGGTTTGAGAATGCTCCTCAGGTATTGGTGAAGAGGGGGGGGTCTTAGGATTTAGGAATGGTCCTGGGGTTTTGTAGGGTATAGGAGATGATAAATTATTCGAGTCATAGGTAAGAAAAGCAGGAGGAAAGAGGGGTGAAAAAATGGAGTGCTTATAGTTATGTTCCATTTTTAATTGGTAAAATTTACTCTTATAAAGTATTGTGGGATGTGATGAAAATAAAGGCTTGCCATTTATTGTTGGGCTAGCCAGGATAGATGACGATTTTTCCAAGTCCAAAAGGGAGGAGGGATAGACTTATTTGACTGCACAACAATTTTTGAAAGAGTCCAAAGACATTGGAATGACCTATGTTTTAATAGGGAAAGAGATTAAGGATGAGTAGCAGCCAGTTATACCTACTAAACTAGAGCATTATTAAAGAATTTGAGGAGGTAGTTTTCGTAAGAATTGCTTAATTGACTACCCCCTATGAGAAGTATACAAAACCCTATCGATTTGGTGCCTGGTGCTAGTCTACTTAACTTGCCACATTACCAAATAAGCCCGAAAGAGCATGAGGAGCTCCCATGGCAAGTAGAAAACTGCTACATAAGGGGTTTATTAGAGAATCTACGAGCCCTTTCGCAGTACCAGCATTTTGACTCCTAAGAAAGATGGAATGTGGAGAATGTGTGTGGATAGCTGAGTAATAAACAAGGTCACTGTTATTTGTTAAGTATTGATTCCCAGTACAATGATTAGATGATATGCTTAATTTGTTTCTTGGTGCACATGAATTTTCAAAGATAAACCTCCAGAGTGGTTATCATCAATTACGAATTAGTGAGGAGGATGATGATGAAGAGGATGGTACTTGGATTGATCATGCAGATTTTCACATGATGGATTCTAAAGCTTTAGAAGTGTATAATGCCATAAACTCGAGGACGAGTTGTGTATGAGGAGGAAGGAGCTGATGCAGACAAAGTTCTGCCAAGCATTTCTAAGAAGAAGAATAAGAGGAAGAAGAGAAAAGCTTAGCATCTGGAAGCAGGCTCAGTCTCATCTGGACTGTGGATAAGCAACTAGGTTGTTTGGTAATAAGCTTATCCTTATCTGGATAGTGGCTGGACAACTTGACTCTTTGGTGGTAGGAATATCCTAATCTGGACGTTGGATTAGGGTAAGTTTTGGACGTGTCCAAAAAATCTTTAGGAGTGAAAAAGTCAAAGAGTCCATGAGTTGTTGTAAATGCCCTGGGAGTTAGAGAATAGAGAGCCCTTGGAGTAATGAGTTTTGTTTTTACCAAAGCTTGCTTTGATTCCTAGGTGGATAATTTCAAAGTAAGTGTATATGGAATTGAATATTTGAGTCTTATAGGTTGACTAGAGTAAAGACTTTTGTATCTAATGCACGTCATTATTAGGTTGGTTGGTTAAGAGGTCTATATAAAGGGTACAAGGAGGGTTATGAAATGTAACAGCAGCAACAAGAATACTTGACTGATTTTCTTGAATCTAGATCTTTCAGCTAGTATTAATTTTCTAGATTAGCAGCTTGTAGTTGCTTACCCTTGGTTTATCTCTAAGAAACCTTGTTTTAGTCAAATCAAGCCCCCAAAATACACTTCTAATATCCCACAACCAGTCTACAACCAATCAAAGACTGTTACGGTATTTATACTACTGTTTAACACTGCATAAATCCTTCAAACAGTTCAACAATAGTTGTACAGTAACACATCATGTCACAGTCAAATTTCCCAAATCTTTTATAATAAAATAAAGAAATCAATGAGAATACCCCTTCAAGGATGAAATTAGACGCATGCTCTATGGGCACATACACTGTTTAGATCACTTCAATAACAGGTTTATTGTCGTCATCGTCATAGTTACCAAGTACACGTGCGGGTATAATACGGCAATGATTGTTCGGGAAGTATGGATGTTATTCGACAAAAGTACTGGAAAATTAAATAATAATTAATAATTATAAATAAATACAAAGCATGATATTAACTAATACCATTCACTTAATACGAAATATGCATCTAATATTGTAAAAGCACGGCAAAAATACGCGTATTGTACATGTTTTTAATACTTAGTTCGTGTATTAAACGAGTACTATATGGCGATATGTGTATAGTAGGTAACACAACAAAAGTTCGCCCCCCCTAAAAGTATTATACGGGTACTATACGGGTATAATACGACTGTTTGGTAACTATGGTCATCATAGAGAAATCATAGAAGTATTGAAATCGGTAAATTTTTCTTCAACACTATGTTTAAATCAAACTCACTCCATATAATTCTCATAAATCTTTAAAAAAAAAAATTGAGGACTTTCAGGCCCTACAGTTTTTTTCTGAACTTGATGATGGTTGACCACGTGGCTGCTGACGTTAGTCGTACAGACTGGTGACGTTAGCACCTCAAAATTCGAGTTCTTCTTGGTTAATGTGCTATGATACCAAATTGACGTGATAAAACTAGAGATGTCTATGAAATCCCAAGAAATAAGAAGAAAAAAGAAAAGAGAAGAAGAGGAAGAAGAAAAGAAAAGAAAAATAGGGCAGAGAAACTACGGTGTCTCAATGAGAGAGATCTCTTTATATTGGTGATATAATGGGAGTACATCAAAGTGACTAAATTACCTTAATGAAGTAGTTACAATGAATCAGCTATACTGCCCTTAACTTAAGAGGTAAATAAACAAAACAGAAATAAGTGAAAAATATAACTACCAAATAAAATGAGGGTAGGGCACAATTTGTAACTATGATTATCTCATATCTCTGCATTTTTCTTTCTCTTCTTGTTATGAGGTTACTTTTGACTTTCAGTTCTCTTCTCATATCTCAATGCATCGATGATTAAATCTTACCTTAGATTGGGAGGTTGAGAGCTTCTCCATAACCTAGGTCAAACTGTAAATATCTACATCATGATCCAGCACTAAAAAGAAAGAAATGATAAAACTTAAATCAGAAAGAAATTTATATAACTTTCAGGTCGATGGGATTTTTTGATGTTGCAGAGATTCCTTCATCTGGGTTACTATATAGTCTTTTCTTATTATGTCAACTGGACATTTGAAAATGGATTTTAAACCTGCGCAACACTCCATTTTCTCATGCTATGCCGTGTCCACCTGTGTCATTTTCTGCTGCGCCCAATTTCTTTGGTTTTCTTCTTTTTTTCCTTTCTTTGTAAATGATACATTATGAGGAAATGAGGGAAGAAACAACAGGAGTTACAAAATTTCTAAAAGGAAAAGAGTTGAAAACCCCTTCCACACTAATGTGGTGGCGATTCTGGCTGCTTTTCTAAAACGTAGAGCAACCTATCTTATGATTTCGTTTTAACAGCCTATATCGCAGAGAGGATTTTAGTAATGTTAGTGAGGAAATGTTGTGGTTCGTCATGATGTGCATCCTACGGTCCTTTGGTATAATTTCACTGTCTTTAAATGTTGCATTCATTGTTATGAAGTTCATTTGACATTCTCCGACTTTAATCTAATCATGTGTTCCTGGTTTTCAGAGGGAACCCTCAAAGGATAGAAAGTGCATCCTCCAACAAACGTATTGTTTTCACATATGAGCAGGTAACAATAATCATTGGATGTTGGTGCTTCCTTTGACCTTTAATCCATAAAGCTATATCCAATGTTCCAAGTTTTTCCACTCTGGTCATAGGAAGCATGTCATCTGTTTTTTATACAGATCAACCAAAAAAAATAAAAAGGGAAGTACGACTACTGTTTGGGATTTTGGGTTGGATATGTTTGTGAATACTTGTCTTGAACAGTCTGTTTCTGTTTCTTTTATTGCTGATCTTTGTATTTAGTGCCAGGGCAGGGAAAAGAAATGATTCGAGTAGAGGCTCTGTTTATTAGTTTCAGCATAGAAGTGTCTTAGTTCAACATGTCCGAATCTTGGATGTGCATGCTTTCTTTTTGGGTTGATTGCTCACGGCTTGTTTTCACCTAAAGAACATTTTGATCTATTGCTTACAGCTTGTTTTTACCTAAAGAACATTCTACTGGTTTATGCCTGTTTTATTTTAGTGGTTATGTTATCACTTTCTGGTAAATCCTCTATGGTATTCTTTTTCTTAAATCATTTCCAAATGGATTATTACAATCCTACTCATGGGTTAAAATCTAGCCTATATTTTTCTTTTTTCTCTTGTTCTAAATGCAGGATTTTTTTTGTTGCTTTTTGTTAGGGTTAACTGTTGTTTATTCTTCAGATTTTCATTTATGAATTACATACTTCCTTTGTTGGTATCCAGTGTCTGATGTATTTATATCATTATCCTGATATATGGTACGATTATGCTACATGGCATGCAAAAAGTGGTTCAATAGATTCTGCAATCAAAGTATTTCAGCGGGCTTTGAAGGCTCTTCCTGGTATTTGTGGTTCTCCTTTTTCTTTTCCCGATATCCTTCAGACTTTTTATTCATTTCATGTTTCCAGTAATGTCAGTTTTTGTTTATATATACCCATTTTATGAACTGTACTTTCACTAAATAGGTGTCTACTGCTTATAAATTGTTATTGGTGAAAGACAGTTGACTTGGGTCACTGCTGGATACTGACGAGGCTTAAAATATATCATATTTCACTAATTTCGCTTTTGTTTGCTTTTACTAGATTGTGAAATGCTGAGATATGCTTATGCAGAACTGGAGGAATCTCGCGGGGCAATTCAGGTATGGAAAGTGTTGTATGTTCTCATTTCTGCTCATCAAGATTTTTTTTATTATTAATGCCTTTCTTTGTGGTTCACACTGTGCAGCCTGCAAAAAAAATATATGAGAGCCTTTTTGGAAATGGTGTCAATGGAACAGCCCTAGCACACATACAAGTAAGGAACATTGAGTTTCTTAATTTACATGTTTTCCCTGCATGTATATACATATACTATCAATGACAGTTTAATAATGAAGAAACTGTTGCTGTTCCATATTTGATTCTGAGAATGCGAAACCAAGAAAATAGCCTTTGAATGGACTCAGGCACTCAGCAACTATATTCTCCTGACCCATATCCCCATGCAAGACCTGTTCTTTGCCTTCAGCATGGACGAGGATGGAAAACATGAATTCCAAACACATCAATAAATCAACTTTTATATTTTTGAATTTATGCATGTATCCTCCATAATTTGTGGTAGTGGTGCAGTTTATTCGTTTTCTAAGAAGAACTGAAGGTGTTGAAGCAGCACGCAAGTACTTCATAGATGCTCGCAAATCTCCGAACTGCACGTATCATGTCTATGTTGCTTACGCGATGATGGCATTTTGTCTCGACAAGGATCCAAAGGTTATTTAAAATTTTGTATTACTACATCATTCATTTATATACCAAATGAAACTTGCTAGTGTTCTCCATATTGGTTATGAGACGATAGACCATACAAAACTATGTGTGCTTTTCAAATGGACATTAAGCCAGGTCTGCTCTCTTTATAATGGTACTGAAACAAAGCGGGGTGCAATTGCTAAATTAAGAGATCTTTTGGCATAGAGAGAGGCAGGTGCACCATGATATTTATAAGAGAACATCTCGATGCGTTGCCTTTTCCCCTATACCTTCGTTTCTCTTCATGATATCCTGGATTGGTGAATTTACCTTCAGACTGATCTAAACCAGTGAGGCTCCTCTAAATAAGTTAAGCATGGTGTAGCTGTCACCTCTAGACAACCTATCTTAATTTTTTTTTTTTAATGTAGTATGAGGAGAGCATCTTGGCTATTATTGTACTGCAGGTTGCACACAGTGTCTTTGAAGCAGGGTTGAAGAGATTTATGCATGAGCCTGGGTACATTCTCGAGTAAGTTCAATTCTTCTCTTATCTAATGATTAGATTTTTTTAGTGATGGTTTTTTTCTTTCTTTTTAAAGAACTTAATGTCGAGATAAAATGTTAAGTTCATAGGATGTCTTTAGAGACACCCTGAAATGTGAGCTTAGGTACATGTAATGGTGATATAACTGTTGTAGCCTTGAAGGTTCTCCAAATATCAATTCCTTTATCCTGATGTACATGTAATGGTGATATAGCTGTTGTAGGTTCTCCAAATATCAATTCCTTTATTCTGACTTGAAGTTACAGATATGCAGATTTTTTATCTCGTCTGAATGATGATAGAAATATCCGTGCTTTATTTGAGCGGGCATTGAGCTCACTGCCCCCAGAGGAATCTATAGAGGCGAGATATTTAAATCTTGTTTTTTTGTTAGATCACTTGCTCGTCTTTATTTATATGCATGACATGCTTTTGAATTGTAGTTTCTGATGAACATTAAGTATGTGCCATTTTTTCTTTCTTGGTTGCCATTGAAGTGCTATATTGTCATTCACAAAGCTTATATTGATTTTACTCAGTTTTGAGACAGGGCATCCCAAGCATATAGGGTGGTTCTGTTGGAGACTTGGAGTTCTATATCTATTAGAATGAACAATTTCCATGTTACGCGATGTTTTTACATTTTCTTATATGGTGTAGAAGCTTGTGATCCAAATACTATTATCATGCATTTTTAATTCACAGATCTGAAGTTATCTCGCCAGTTTTGCATAGATTTATCTTTCTTTGTGGGTTCAGATCATCTTTTTTCCCCCAAGTTCCACTTGTTACTTGCTAGATATTTGGTCTCTTTTGTCTTGTGATTAGTAGATCTGGAGATTAGTTTGAAATCATCATAGATTATTTTGTCCTGTATTCATATGTTTGTATCATTGATTCTGTTTGCCGTTCTTTAGATCTGTTGTGATTCATGGTGTAATTATCAGATTTGCAAGTTTCAAGTATTTTTCTTGAATTGTGGTGCATTTAGTCTTCCTTGCTCTCTTTCCATTTAGTTGGTGACTTCATCTTTTTCGTTCTCGAGTTTACACCCCAAGTACCACAATAACAACCACCATGATTGGTTATTTGATAGTGATAATTGGTAATCTATCACTGCTGTTTAGAGAGTGTTCTGGATGTGACCTCCCTGAGTTGATTTGGAGTAATTGCTGCAATTAATTTTAATCCCCTCGTCAATGCTTGTAATGGCGTTATTGCAGCTCTTACAATGGAAATGATGAGTTATGCTGTATTGTTACCATAGTTCGAAAACTTGGCGAGGCGAGTCACCTGAGTTACTCGACTCGGATGCATTTCGAGTCGAGTCGCATCAAAACTCTAAGGAACATTGTATGGCGAGTTAGTTGGGTGACTCGGTCGAGTTTTCCAACTCGCCAAAGTAGGTCGAGTCACGAAAGGGTATTTTTATATACCATTTTTCATTTTTTTCAATACCTAAACTAGAACGTCACACTGTTTTTACATCATTTTGTTTTGGGACTGCAAAGCCAACCTACTATGGGTTCTGTTATACCTAGTTTTTAGGTTTGAGGTTGCAAAACCAGCTTACTTTGGTTTTTTAACCTAGGTTTTTCAAGTTATTTGTGATTCAATCTTGGATAAAATGCCAAAAATATTGGTTCATGTATATGTGTATATATATATTACATATATATTCCGAGTTGGACCGAGTCGAGTTTTTTTCGAGTTTTCCGAGTTACTCAACCCTGCTAACTTTCGAGTCGAGTCGAGTTTTCGAGTTTTTGAACCATGATTGTTACAATGCATTTTTGGCAGGCTCATGCATAATAGCTGAGCTAGCCAGATGTGGCAGAGTTTGTATTTTTTATGGGTCAGCTGGGATGGAATCTGCATCCGCATGCAGAACATGAATTTAATTTATGTAGGAGTCGAAAGTTGAGTTGCATAAAAGGAAAATTTGTGAGAACGACTTTCTGCTAAGAAATGTTCGCAATGAGCTCTATATTGCTATCATAGGAAGTCTGTCTTGTTTATCACGGTCCTAACCTTTTCTCTAGGCGATTGTTTTGCCATTTGAACGTTTAGACGGCCCTGCCAGTCAGCCACGAAGAGTGCAAATTAAATGCACACGCTAGTAACGCAAGCCACCAGTAAGTTAGATAGACAAGCAGCGATAGACAGCAGTTGTAGGAATAAAGAAGAGCTTTTATAAAAAGTAACAATGGATACTGATTACAATTAGTTAGGAGAGCTCTTATTTTGTGCTTGGCTAGCAGCACTCACTAAGGCAACACATTCTCTTTACTAAAACACCCATCACTTATGAAATATAGATGTTTGACTCTTTGGCAAGATGAAACATCACCCCTGCATGGCCTATTTACAATCCCGTACTTACAGATAGTATGCATAGGCACCCAATTTTGCGGCTCTCGTGAGGCCTATGGGACACCCTTAAACCTGAGAGGGAGATTCCCCAAAATACCTCTTCTTTTTAAAATTGACCAGTTTTATTAAATGACCCAAAAGGCCCTGATTTTATGACCAAATCACCCTTGTCTTTTCTAACCAAAATGCTGCCACACTTATTTTAAATTGTTCAATATAACTTTCCCATGCATCCTTCTACAACCAACCACAGCTTATACCCATATACGTACAACCTATACCTGTGCATCCTTCTACACTCAAAACACACTCATAACTCATAGAGCATGGCCCACTTACCCCATAACCAGTTAACTCATACCCCTATACCAATAAACGAAAACTCATAGTCCATGACCTGATATCCCATACCCGTATACTAAATACTAATAACCCCATCTCTCCTCACAATCGTCCAATTCCTGCTAGGACCCTGGGAAATCTTTGTAGTCATCTGGACCATGCACCCCAGTAAATATCTACTGACTATTAGCCTCTGCATTAAGAGAAAGGATTGACAATGAATTTGTCCCCCCACTCAGAGACACCCCAACCTCCTCTTTATTCCAGAGTATCAAAATACCTCCAGAGGCCTCAACTAAGGGATCGCAATCCAATCTAAAGTTGTGCTGTCCTATGTCTCCTTGATCATGAGTCCTTCATCCGTTCTATTTTGGTCTCTTGCAAGCAAAGAATATCCCCCATTGGCAATTGCAGATGGTTGACCTTTGCTGAGTACCCACCTAGCACTCCTACCATGGGAGACTGAAGAGGATGAGTGCTCCTTAGTTGAAGTGGCTTTTTTTTTATCGGTAAGCAAGTTAAGTATGTACATATATATATATATATATATATATATATATATATATATATATATAATCAAGCAAGGAAAAGAACAATGTACAAAAAGAACTCACCAGAGAGTAAATTCAAGTGGACAAATAGGGACTCAAAATTTATTTATGAGCTACTAGATAGTGAATATAAAGTAATCAACCTTTTGTCTCATAGTAGTAGAGCGGATACATCATCACCCTCACGTGCCGAAAACAAAAATAAAAGCTTTCTTTTCGTCTGCCACATAATGGGTAGAGGAACAGAGGAGTTATTGAACACCCTCCTATTGCTCTATTTCCAAATGGTCCATGCAAATTGGTTTTTGCTATAAGCTTTTTGGTTTTGGCATTTAGGGCCTTGATCTTTTTTTTTTAATCATATCCACTTCTCTTTCACTTAGTTCCATAATACATTTCAGTTTTTTCAGCAGCTGTGCTCTTAACCGAATCATTTAGAGAACCATGAGGCTTGACTAGGTATGTCAATCCGTCCCTCATGTGAGGGTACGCGGCCCTCAAAAGCCTACAAAATCAAGGTTTTTTTCCGTCCAAAAAGCCCACAGACCTAGGTGGGCCCAAACAAACTAGCCTTGTTGACATGAGGGTCGGGCTTGGGCAAGACCCCCTACTAAAATATCCTAGTTCAATGATTCCTTTGACCTAGAAAAGGGGAAGGGGGGGTAAATAGGTCTTCCTACCAATGTCTACCAATTTTAATTTTACAAGGTTATTAATCAGAGTTATGGTAAGCAAAGCAATCAAGTGCGGAAATAATAGAAGACATGCAATTCACAACACGATATTTTTTACGTGGAAAACCCTGCTGGGAAAAACCATGGGACCTAGTCTAGCACAAAATCCACCATGAGAATTGTTATCATGTACAAGACTTGAACCTTATCCAATCGGACACCAAACACTGTTCCTTGGTACAGATTCCTCGTCTTGAATTCCACGAACTACACATTTGATCTCTGCCACAGTAGCTCCGGTTCCTCACCGGCCAGCGCTTCTCAAAGTTTCCTACCACAATCTCCAAAGATCGATCTCTATCCTTGACAGCTTTTGCTCACGCCAACCAAACGCTCACACAGAACACATAGTGTTTTGAAGGTTTTAACAGTCATCTAGAGGGATCTCAATCACAATGGAGATCAACCAATGCAAGAACAAAGATTTAAGAATTTAAACTTCCATCACTAGAATGTGAGAGAGGAGAACAATGGGTATCCACCAAGAAGGGATTGGAGAACCCTAGATTACTCAGAGAAGTCTCAAAAATCTCTCACCTCAACCTTAGAACGAGCTAAGGGATCATTACTTAAATAATCAAAACAATTCTATTGCCAAAAACAAAGTTCAGACTATTTTAGAATCCGAATATACGAGGTCCGTTCGAATGGCCAGAGAGCGTTCGAACGACCTGGGATTCTTAAATTGGATTGAAAACGGAGAGCTACTGGAGTCTCTGTTTTATTGAGCCGTTGGAACGGCTGGCTAACCGTTCGAACGACCAGCTGGGCGTTCGAACGACCAGCTGGGCGTTCGAACGATCTGTGCAGATTTTCTCTATATTGTGCACTGGGCCCATTCCAAACAACAACCATCCAAAAATGCTATAAACATACTTGGGTCAATTTCTAATCACTTAGGGTATATGATAGTGTTATCTAGGTCAATTCCACCTAAGATAACCACTAGGTATCTTGGTCACTTACCATCCTAAGAGTGTGAGTGAAGCTTTAACCAAAATGTACTTCACTTGAGCCTTTGGAGTTTCATCTTCACCAAGCTTGAACAACCAGAGGAACAATGATACTAGACTTACATTGACACAATTTTGACATCAGAATTAAGCCAATTCAAATATGACCATACAATCTCCCCCTTTGGCAATTCCGTGACAAAATACAAAGTGAAGTCAAGTACATGACTCGATACAAACTCCCCTAAACCATTCAAACATGGAGAGCTTAACCAATTACATGACTTTGAAATATATTTCGACAATCTACAAACTCGCTTGACATTTTCAGTCTTTTATGTCAACTTGATCTGTACACTTGCACATGCTAAAACAAAAAAACCAAGTGAAGCATGAGAAATACAAAGTTTGATAAAACCAGGTATACATAGATCATAGATTATTATTAGAATGTACTTCCACATTCTCTCCCCCTTTTTGCCTCAAATACCAAAGCATAACATCAGCAATCAATATTCGAGGGGAAATAACCATAGAGCTCAAATTTTAACAGAATTTCAGCATATGAATTTTAGAGTACATCCATATCAAGACAAGCTATCAAGAATAAATCCATATGTCCAAAAATGATGAAAGCATCAAGGTAAATCATCCATAAAGATATGACTATAGAAATAGTCATCCACACATAACTTTCAACTATCCAGAAGATATCACATTAACCACATAAAAAAATGAAACAATAACAGGATCCACATAATTCAAAGTATTCATAAGAGATTTTCCCACAATTCATATCCATAGAAGTAGACAAATATAACATGATCAGAGTTGAAAAATTGGTCCATAGCTAGAATACATCATAGCATCGTCACAAGTAGGATAAAATGTGCCATGTGCCAATATACATCCATAAAAGGATAACATCCACAAAAAAAGAACAGAAAATCTAGGCATCAGCAGTCTGGTCAGCATCATCTCCATCATCGCTCGAATCACCATCACTACAGGTTGGACGACGCAAGCACTCCACTCTAAGTCGCTCAAAATCAGACCTCAAACCCAACACGGAAGTGCTGAGATGCTGAAAGTGACCCTGAGTCTCGGCAGCAAAACTTGAAAACTGTGTCTCCATCATGCTATGAAAAGCAGCCTGGGCTAAGCGAGACTCATCAAATAACATTTCCTGACTAGCAGCCAATTGGTCCATTTGAGCGGCCAATAGATACATAATCGTAGGAGGAGCAGGTGGTGGCTAAGCAGATGAAGAGGGTCCAACATTAGGTGGAGGTGCAGTGGGGTCGGCCGTATGAGCAATGCTACTGGTGTAGGCCTTCGTAGGGAGGGGCCCTTTAGAGGTACCAACCTTATCATTAGCTGAATGGTGGATATCAAAAGTGGCCAAGATCAGTTTGACCAAGATGCCAAATGGAAGACCAATAGTGCTAAGAGTAAGATGGGATGTATGGGTCATCAACTCAATGATGTGAGAAGCAAGAACAATAGGTTCATCAATGAGAAGAGCATGAAGGAATCAAGCACGATCTGGACTAGTGTCCGTGCTATGACCTCTAGGGTGGAGGTTGGAGCACATGAGCAAATGAAGGATCTGAGCAAAATGAGTCAATTTGTTATGCAGAAGATGAGTAGAAGGCCATCTAGTTTGGGAGCCACAAATCTTGGTGTCAATCTCATCCATATCATGACCCTGGGGTATGTCTTGTAATGGAATGAGAAATAGGCGTCTGGAACTCGAGGAATATGTAGGAGCCTAGCTATGAAGTCCGGGTGAATGGTCATGATAGTACCACGGAATTGAGTTTCAATAGTCATGTTCATTAGGTCCTCTCTATAGACATTAGTAAAATTCTTGGACCAAAACAAAAGGGCATTGCCCAGTCAAGGTAGGAACACCCTGCTATTCCTGAGATTGGATAATGCGAGGAAGGTCGGTGTGACTGAAATCACGAAGACGGACTATCCTTTCAAGGATAACAACAACCCGATTTTCAAAGTAATGCTCAAACCGATATGATGCTGTGGGGTTCCTAAACCTAGGGCCATCAGAAGAGGGGTGAGCATGACTAACTTTGGTCCGTTTTGCAGTCTTTTTAGGAGTAGGCTTAGGCTTAGTGGCAGCAGCCTTTTCTTTACCCAAATTAGGCTTGGCCTTAGCCTTTGAAGATTTTGGGGCCAAAGGCTCCTCTATGACAATCCTCAGACCTCAAGCAGGTAGAGGTCCAGAAAATGAATCACTCTTATACTCAGACTCATATGAAGTTGAGGGAGAGGGTTCAGTAATAGGAGGATTTTGGGCATTTTTCCTCCGAGAGGAACTCGCCATTAGGAAAACGAGAATCCATATGGGAATGATGGAAAACATGATGAGGAATGATATATTTGAACTCAATGAAAGAAATTTCAAGATTAGGAAGAGAAATTACCTCAAGGAGTGGAAAATTCAGAGCACTAGCCTCTGATTTTAATCCGTTCGAACGCGTAAGTGAAAAGTGGAGAAAACGAGGGTTTATAACCCAATTATGCGATGCCCATTCGAACGCCAAAGAATGGCTCTGAGCCCGTTTGAACGCTAGAATAGAAAAAAAAAAAAAAATCCCGTTTTGAATTTTTAAAGACACTCCCCCTTAGTCCCAACACCAGAAAAACTGCATTTGAATTTTGAAATCCCTGAGAGCAAGCTTATATAAAGGATCACATAGGAATAAAAGATTTGTCAAGTTATAAGACAAGAAACTCCACCCTGAAAACATGCTTTTATCAAAAAGTACACAATCACATTTGTATGAAGCAATTTCCAAGAAGCCAAAAGTAATTCACCCAAGATTTAATATCATTAAGTTTTGACTAAATGAGGATATGCCCATCTACTTTAGACTCATAGGGTGATCAATTACAAACTCAATCAACTAAGACACGTTTAGTGAAAAATTTCACTTTGAAGCATAGTGTGTAGTGAAGTTTCTGACTTGAATCTTTCTGAGGTTTCAACCCTTTGTGACATTATCACTTTTCAGGAACTCAAGGTGTCTCAATCACTAGAAGTCAAACCTGTTAATTCTTGAATTTAGCATTTGTTGACCATGTGCAAATTGTCACCCTTGTTCATCTTTTAATCAATTTGTTTTCTTTTTCCCGACAAACATAGCCACATTGATTGAATTCTTTTCTTGGCTTTCCTATTTTTTATCTTTTTCTTACAATGATGACTTTCACTCTATTTGGGTAGGTAGCCCTAGTTATTGGTAGTAGAAGCTTCCACACTAGCAACCCAAATAGATAACTACTGTTTGCATAGGTAGCCATTACATACTGTTTGTATCCAATAGTGACTTTCACACTATCCAATAGGTAGCCCTTTCCATTGCCTCATTCTTTTAATATAGGGGCACAAGCAAATGGGATATTAACTTATTGGTCAATCCAGATTTGGTCAACCAAGAGGGCCATGATGAATAATAACAATACCTATACTTAGGAGTTTAGACCATCATTTAGGGTCAGTCTGAGTGCATGTGCATGACACTTAACAACATTTTTTTAACAAAACTCTATCTGTGATTAGCAAGTTTTCTATTTTCAAACACACCAGAGAGTACTAGTAGGTATGATATCCTCATGAACTCAATCCTACTCAATATTTTTACCTTGACATTAATTATGAATTATGCTTGCAAAGAAATTGAAACAAGCATAGTATGATAGGAGAGAGAGCTTAAACCAAAATCTTTTTGATCTTTTTGATTTTTCAATATCTGAAAGAGAAACAATTTATCTAAAAAGAAACATAAAATCTTTTTGGAAAATTTCTTTTAATCAACAAAAACCAGATCAAAGAGAGAAAGGTAAAGAAGATGCAAAATCAGCTAATATACACTCAAGGAATAGCACTAGGAAAGAATAAGAATGGAGAACCACCTAGCCTATTAAGAAGCACACAATCACTTGACCTCGCACATGATAGGATTTTGGATTTTCAAAGAGGTATGAGTGGCAAAACATCTAAGGTCATCATTTTTCACATAGATGGATTTTAGCTTTTCATTGATCTTTCGGTCTTTATCCATTTTGTGAGAAGATGTAGGATTGACCTTCTTCTTGGATTTCCTACTTTTTCTTCTCATTTGCGGAGCCCTAGCTCTTAGGTTCATCTTATTACCTTTTTCATGATAAACATAAGTGTTCGAACCATTTCTAGTACTAAAGAGTTGAGCAATTTTCATCACTTCTTCGCTCAAACTTCTAGACTTTTTAGCTAGGACTTGAATTTGCCTTTGAAGACTCCCTTAATTTTGATTCCATGAACCATTTCGGGGATTTCTCCTAAAATCAGTGCAATTAGGTCTGGTGTGACCCTTTACTTCACAGCTTCATTAGGAACATAATTTCTACCACATCCGGAAGAAACAAAAGTTTGATGAAGTTTAGAATAGGCTGGATTCCTATTTGGTTGGACAGGAGATTTTGTAATCCTAGCCTTAGTTCTTGAAGTGGTAGGTTCATCATGACTTGAATGAATATGAATTGACTCAAAGTTGCATTGGCCATTGTACTAACATTCATGGGAATTGATGATCTATTTGTATATCCTATACCAGCCATGTTTACAGCTGAACGCTGCATTATAGCCAATGCATCCAAGATTTGAGTGTTGCTAAGGAGTGTAGCCTCTTTTTCAAATTCAATTACTTTCTTAGCTAATCCATCCTTAACTTTGAGGAGATTAAGAAACTCATTTTCAAGAAACCTGACCTTCTCAATAAAGTTATCTCTCTCAGTTTCTAATTCTGAAACACTAGTCTTTGACTCTTCAGTACCATTAATGAAAATGTATTTTTCCAAAACTTCGACTCATTTGGCCAGTGCAACATTTTCTTCCTCAAGACACTCTACTTTGACCACAAGGTCAGCCTTTTCTTGCTCATGCTGAGAGACTAGTGCACTCTTCCCTTCTGCTTCTAGCTTGCAATCATCTCTTTCAAGTTGAATCGTTTTTAATTTTTTGTTCAAAGAGATTTTTGCCTTCTTCATTTCTAGACTCTCAAAATATAGCTTTTCATAAGCTAAGTCCATATCTTCATCAGATTCAGAGTCACTGTGACTCTTCTCATTATCTTCACTAGTCTTGGTCTCTTGACATTGATCACTATTCTCCTTTTCATCAACCATGGGGAGAATTTCAACAATCTCAAATAGGGAGATGGTAAAAGCAATATGATTAGCAGATTCTCCACTTGAAGAAGAGCTGAGTAGATTTTTCCCTTTCGGCTTCACTATCATCCCATGTGGCAATCATCACTTTTCACCTACTCTTCTGATTGTTAGGGCATTCAAATGAGATGTGACCATATCCTTTGCCTTCATAGCATTGGATGCCACGAGATTTCTTATCATCACCTTTAAATGTTTTCTTATTTTCTCAAGGTTTTGACTTTGGCTTTTCAAGAGATTTTGCTCATTGTCTAGGATTAAATCTTTTATTTGTTTTCAAAAGTTTTTGAAATTTCTTAACAAATAGGGCCAATTTCTTCTCTCCCAATTCAGAGTCACTGTCATCTTCATCCAAAGTTTCCTCTACAGTTTTCAAGGCTACAGATTTATTTTTCTTGGATGGCCGAAGATTGAGTTCGAAGGTTTGGGGGGACCCAACCAATTCCTCAATCTTGAGAGTCAACATTCTTTCTCTCTTCTATGGTAGTGACCTTAGATTGAAATCTCTCAAGTAGAGATCTGAGGATGTTTCTCACAATTTTAGACTCACTAAGTTTTTCACCCAAATTGAAACAAGAATTTACAATGTCACTCAATTTAGCATAAAATTCATCAAAGGTGTCATTGCCTTCCATTTTTAAGTTTTCAAATTTGGTGGTGAGCATTAGAAGCTTCGAGATCTTAACTATAGTGGTACCCTCATGGGTAATCTAAAAAATATCCCATGTCTCCTTTACTGTTTCACATGAAGAAATTCGTCGGAATTCCTCGGCTATGACTGCAGTAAGATTGCATTGAGACCTTTAATGTTCCATCTACTAGTCTCTAGCTCATCTTTGGATCTAGTCTTTGGAGTCTTTGGTGACTGGTTACTTCATAGAGAATATTCGTGGGGCGTAGTCCACCCATTTAGAATAGACATCCAAATTCTCTCGTCTATCGACTTGAGAAAGACTCTCATTCGAGCTTTCCAATACGCATAATTATTCCCATAAAAAAGTGGGGGACGAGAGATAGAACCACTCTATTTGAGTAGTCATTGATCAATGATTTTAAGCAACATCACACTTAAGGGTTTAACCTTGTAGGTGAACCCGCTTTGATACTAATTGAAATATCCTAGTTTAATGATTCCTTTGACCTAGTGGGGGAGTGAATAGGTCTTCCTAGCAATGTCTACCAATTTTAATTTACAAGGTTATTAATCAGAGTTATGGTAAATAAAGCAATCAAGTGTGGAAATAATAAAAGACGTGCAATTCACAACACATGAGATTTTTTACGTGGAAAACCCTTCCGGGAAAAACCACAGGACCTGGTCCAGCACAAAATCCACTATGAGAATTGTTATCAAGTACAAGACTCGAATCTTACCAAACCAGACACCAAATACTGTTCCTCAGTACAAATTCCTCGTCTTGAAGTCTACAAACTACACGTTCCATCTCTGCTACAACAGCTCTAGTTCCTCATTAGCCAATACTTCTTAAAGTTTCCAACCACAATATCTAAAGATCGATCTCCGTCCTCGACGGCTTTGGCTCACGCTAACCAAACGCTCACACAGAGCACACACAGTGTTTTGAAGGTTTTAACAGTCTTCTAGAGGGATCTCAATCACAATAGAGATCAACTAATGCAAGAACAAAGATTTAAGAATTTAAACTAGCATCACTAGAATGTGAGAGAGAACTATTGTTATCCACTAAGAGGGGATTGGAGAACCCTAGATCACTCAGAGAAGTCTCAAAACTGTCTCACCTCAACCTTAGAATGAGCTAAGAGATCATTACTTAAATAGCCAAAGCAATTCTATTCCAAAAATAGAGTTCATACTGTTTTAGAATTCGAATACATGAGGTCCGTTCGAATGGTCAGAGGGGCGTTCGAACAGCTTGGGATTGGTCGGAAATTGGATTGAAAACGGAGATTTAGGGTAGCTATTGGAATCTCTGTTTTATTGAGCCATTTGAACGGCTGGCTCATTGTTCTGTATCGTTTGAACGGCTAGCTCGGCATTCGAACGGTTTGTGCAGATATTCTGTATATTGTGCACTAGGCCCATTCCATTCAACCATCCAAAAAGGTTATAAACATACCCGGGTCAATTTCTAGTCACCTAGGGTATATGATATTGTTTTTTAGGTCAATTCCACCTAAGGTAACTACTTGGTATCTAGGTTACTTACCATCGTAAGAGTGTGAGCGAAACTTTAACCAGAATGTACTTCACTTGAGTCTTTGGAGCTTCATCCACACCAATCTTGAACAACCAGAGGAACAGCGACACTAAACTTACATTGACACCATTTTGACATCGGAATTAAGCCAATACTAAAATGACTTTACACCTACAGTCTGGCCCGGCCAGGCAACCTCATTATCTCTCTCTCTCTATGTATATATAGTGTTTTAATATAAATTTGATACTAACGTTTTTTCTTAGTAAATGTTAGAAAATTTTTCTCTATGTTTACCATTGCTTGTAGGAAAAACTTCCCTTCATAAAACACAACAAAAGCACATGAATAGAACTAAAAATAGCACATAGCTTTGAGAGAAGGTACAACATGCTCTGCTACACATTTGCTCCAAGTATGCATATAACAATAGCTCAACCATGAAATATAGATTCCTCTACAATCTCATGGTTAGGCTTGTAGATAAATTGCTAAGTGTTGAATACTTGCACCCAATGTAGTCATGGCTTCGCCTAAGCGTTCGGCTAGGCCTAGGTCATCATCTAGGCGGTTGGCCAGGCCTAGGCCGTCGCCTTTGGTGTTTCTGGACCTTAAGCGCCTAGGCCCCCATTTAGGCGAGCATAATTCATTGGGCGATGCCTGAGCACCTAGGCGTTGGGCGGTCGCCCAGGTGGTCCCTATTAAACCCCCTCTTCTAAAACCCGTTAAAACCTCTTCCAAAACCCTAATGAAGCCCACTTTTAAAACATTTCATAACCCATATCTTTAACCATAATCCTTACGACTTATGAAAAGGAGAAGAAGATAAATGTCATGGCAATTTTTTTTCTTGATCTTCTTTGCAAGCCTAGGCTCAGTCGTGGCTCTAAGGGCAGGGCTTCGAATGGTGGTGGTTTAAAAAATTAATAAATCTCATGGCAATTTTTTTTCTTTATCTTCTTTTTAAGCCAGGCCTAGCTGTGGCAATGAGGGTAGGCTTGGTCTAGCCAGTTTAGGCCCTGTGAGGGCTAGGGTCGAACTCTTACAAGTAAGGGCTGGGCTTGGACAGAACGGACTCAGCCCATTGAAAACCCTAGGCTCAACCTTCTGGGATGGGCCAAACACGAGAAGTTAGTTTGCTTTTATTCAGTAGAGAATTCAATTTTGGCACTTGATGCTTCTCCCCATAATTTTGAGTTTTCGATTTTTCATCCTCCTAAGATGTGCTCTCCCTCGTCTTTTTATGTCGCCCATAGGGAGTCAGCACTTTCCTTCCAGTTTACTTCGATTTTGACTCTCTCTGCTTTTCTACAGCTAGATTGCTTTTTCCTTTGCTCCCATTGACTAATAAGGGCACGCTAGAGTACAAAATTGCCCACCTCTCCTGAAGATCTCTCTTGAGCCTGTGGAATAAGGAGTACTACTCTATCCCTTGCCCTCCTCATCATGTCACCTAAATAAGCCACCTTAGCATCTTCTCTTCTATCCAAGTGTGACTGATTGTCGAAGATATTAGCCATTATTTTCTCTGCTTTAATAGTTCATTCTTTGTAAACCATTTTCGGGGATCTTCCAGAGTGAAATGAAAGCCCAAAGATTCTTATCCACCAAAAGGCGAACCCCCGATAGTCTTTCCATGTTCCTTGTTGATTGATTAACTGTCATTACTTATTAGACATCTGCCTAGATCTCCAATCCATTCAAATGTTACTAGTGTCCACAAGTGAAATGAAAGCCCAAAGATTCTTATCCACCTTCCTTTTCTCACCTAATATAGTGGTAGGATGTTAATGGAGGGCCACCACTTGCAGAAGACCACTCGACCCAAATCGACCATAGTTGAGCCCTCTCTATAAAGCTTAACCAGCTCCTCTGTTTGCACGAATACCACAGCCTGAAGGGGACTGTATTGAACCAAGGAGATTCGATAGTTTACTTTAAGGAATCTCTCTTTTTTGGCCTAAATCTCCGACCACACTGTTCCTCTGTCTGTGAGATCACACACAATTGCTCAGTCCCGAATACAAAATTTCTTGCTGTGGGATCACTTGAAATTTTCACATTTTTTTTGGTGCCTTATTTAACAACCTTATCACACACTTGACCTTCAAGATTCGCTGAATAATAGTTGGTAGATTTACCAGAATGGCTGGAGTTTATGGCTTCCTTAGGGTTCACCTGGGAACCATTTGGATTAGACATCTGTTTTTTTTTTTTTTACTTGAGGGGGGTTTAGGAAATTAGTATTTATAAAAGTAGAGAAAATGTCTCGATCTGCTCAGATTTTCACCCACAGGGATCATGATGGCTTTGTTTTTTGGATAGTTCTGCTATATTAATGTAAGCCCTCATGCCATTGGATATTTTTGGTGACCACCAGGGATCTTTCTTTACAATACTTAGATCCTAACACTCCCCATTTAGCCACATTCTTGAACGCTGCTCCAAATCTTCCAGAGTAATGTAAGCTGAGTAACCTCTTCCCTTTTAAACCAACCGATGGCTCCATTAACTACCTTCGACAATTCGGAGGTCTTGAAATTTATGGAAATCAGCCTCCGGTCCATCCCTAGCACAGGAGATAGCTCCTTAGGTGAGACCTTCTGATTCCAGGGAGTTTGATTCCATCCTACTGAAGGATCCTTACCAGGAAAATAAAGCTAAGGGAGTCTTTTTGGCAAACAGACCTCATGCACAAATCCAGTCACCGCGGAACCCTTAGATTAAAGAAACAGTTATTTTGATCTATGATCCAGTCACAGTGGAGTCCTGTGTACTTGTTGACATCCATTTGAGTCTGTGTTTTTTTAATGAGTATTGGATGTATTTAACACTTTGTATGTCTTATATTCATCTATGATTACGATACAACACCACTAGCGAATGTCTTTCCTTCGTTCCTAATGCATCTCTTATATACAATGGTTTTTTGTTGTTGTTGCATTTCTTGATTCCTAAGTATGTTTTTATGTTTAATTCAACATTTCTTGCAGTTCAAAAAAATATTTCGTGTTTTTTGGTCTAATTGCCCCAATTTTGTTTCCATGTTAACCGTTTTAAGAGGTGCAACAAAATATTCCTATTAACATTTTTTTTCTTTTGTTAAATAACAAATATGTGGTAGTCTTAGGAATTAGGATTCTATCTTAAGTCAGTAATTGTCTAGTAGTTTAGAAGGATTGACTACGCAAATCTTTCTACCTTGACCCATGCACCAGCACTTGTATGTTTTGCTTGGAAGTATTCATATACGTTGTTTTTTGGTTTTTATGTGCTTTGTACTTTGTTTCTTGCAGGTCTGGAAGCGATTTGCCCAATTTGAGCAAACATATGGAGATCTGGCTAGCATGTTGAAGGTATTAATTCTTTCATTTTTTATTGTGTATCATGTTTTCTTGAATTTAGTGTACTATTCATTTGTAATTACAGATACTGTTAAGATAATGGTTTTCGCATGATAGCTTAAATTTTAGATGCCATTTAATTATGGATTGGTGGATGTGAGAAGGTGTTCAATGTTTCTCAATCAGCAGGTGGTCTGAACTCTGAACTAATATACCTATGTTTCATAAATTTATAGCCCTAAATTTTAAATGGAGACGACCTTTTGATTCGACAGAAGAGTCTTTCTTTAGTCATGATTTCATAAGTAGTCTATGCTGGTTTTGTGATTCAAGTTTGTGGAGAAAGGGTTTGATCTTGCCCATTACTTTGAATTTTGCACCTATGAGGAAGAAGGATTATCGTTTCTCCTTTGAAAACCATATTTACTAAAGTTTAAAAATACAAGTTTTCATTTTCAAAGATCTATGCTCACTGATTTAATTCACTGTCTAGTCAGGTGAAGCATGGTTCTTTGCAACAATCATACACATGCATGTACGAGTATCAATACGCCTCAGTCAAAACATACTGGTGTTTGTGGTTTCTAACATGAAACTCTCAAGTACTAATTAATGTTACAAATCTTGTTCTCCGGTTTTTATGGGTCGATGTTTTTCTTAGGAGATTTTCAAATCTGAATTTTTTTTCGGGTATATCTTAGCTAAATCTTAGCAATGATTAAAATAATAATAAATATCACCAATTTATAAATTCATCAAACTAGTGATATTGGGTATTTCGTGTGATATTTTAAAAATCTCAGTTAAATCTTGCGATATTTATGCGATAAAAAGATAAAATTTTATTTCTCGTGAGATTTTAAAATATCGCAATAGAATCAGAGTTTTAAACTTTAGGTATATTTCTTGATATTTCTCGCATAAAATGCAGTATTTTGAGCCATATCATATTGCTCGGTTGTTTTGATACTGATTACTGACACAATTGAAACGTTACGATTTGTCTCATAGTGTATCGACCGCAGGTTAAAAGCCCATATTCTTTCATTCAAAACATATTATTCCTACCTTCTTAGCTCCTCTCCTCCAAACTCATTCTTGTAAGCCCCAAACCGACAAGTTTATGAATATAAAATTCGTGAAAAGCTTATATGATCTTTGTGCATCGAATCGAAGGAGAAATCTTCTATTCATAGAGATTTGATTATACTTTTAGGGTTTTTAAATTTTTTTTTTGAAAATGCATAAAAAATTCAATTTATTCCATTTATACTACTAATTTAGTTTTGTAATAAATAAATGTTGGTGTTCAAAGGGTGATCTATCAGCACTGGGGGAGCCACATGGGGACTCGGTTGGGCTGAAGCCCCTCCTGAAAATTTGAAAAAAAAAAGTAGTATTAATAGGGGTGTAGCCTGGGAGTAGGGGCGGACCCGGGGGACGAGGAAGCTTTAGCCCCCGAAATTTTTAGAAAGAAATTAAATTTTTTCTTATATTATTTAATTTAAGAGGGCATAGGCATGGGGCAAGGGGCAGTTGCCCCCTAAACTTTAAATAAAAAATAAGTTTTATGATGGCATAATCTTGGGCAAGGTGAGCAGTTGCACTTGCACCCTATTTTTTTTTTAAATTTCTTACAAACAGACGAGATGGCCATGCCCCCTAACCCACACACCCATTAGTTCCCCTACAAGAAATTCTTGGCTCCGTCCCTATCTATCAGTGTCCCTACTCTAACCCTATTTTTTTGGAAATAATTTTTATTTTTGATAAAATTTTCATACTTTGAGTTTTTTTTAATTGATTTTAACGTACATAATAAATATTTAGTTTTGAAATAATGATGTGAAATTAGTCTATTGGTAATCTATTAGACCCATATCTAATCCATATTTATGTGACTCATAGACTAATCCTTATACATGTTAATTAAAAAAATATTTTTAATTGTTTTATCTTAAAATTTTTTTAATTAATTACTGATTGTTCAAGTCTTATTTGTTATTATTTTATCTTAATAACATAGTGATGCATTACTTCAATTCAATTTTCAAACAAGTAGTAAGCTGTTCACTTTTTAGGTTAATATCTCGATTTTGTCAAGTATGCAATTGAGAACGGAGCGAGTGTGAAGTTGGGGGCAGCACGGAGAATTGATTCAGCGGAATCAGTAATGGACAATGTGCATTTACTGATTGTTCGAGTCGTATAGTGGTGGGATAAACTTCCTGAAGCAACACTTAGTTGTGTGTCAACAATGTGCGTATTTGTGATAGCTTCATTAATCATTAGGAAAGTTGCCATTACAATGAAGAAACACCTGGATAGCAAAAAGATTGAGCAACAATAGATAAGGCAAAAGAGAGGCCATTAGGTCCCACCTAATTATGGGTCTAGCAGTCTTTGGGGTGATATTAACGGAGTATGATGATGCACCAACTGCTGATGATATAGAGATCCTGGAGGGAGCAAATGGCTATTGCAATTATCGATCATGGATGGAGGCTTTGGAGAGGAAGGATATGGCTTATTCCACTAGATTTGGACAATGTTAGCATGAGGTTAATGGTTTTAATAGGGACAGTTGCCGGCTTGCACAGTCTAGTAGCATCAGCGATCATTTGATATATTCGAGGGAAGCCGAGCAGGTATAGGACGAGGGACCTACTCTTATCATTGAAGAGATGGATCCCTTTGTGTATAGGCATAAGGGTTCATTTGGATAAACTTCTCAAAAAAGAAAAATACTTCCCCAAGAATTACTTTGTAGGAAGTGACTCTTGAGGAAGTCTGACAAAGTCATTCAGAGGAGAAAATACTGTTTAGTTTGCACATTTGAAAAGTAACGTTAAAAAACCCGAAAGTCAATTTTGTGTTTGGTTTGCACTTACAAGAAGTAACTTTTGAAAGTTTTATATATGACATCAAATTGATATATGGTTATTTCCTTATATCAACTCTTATTTTACAAAAATATGTTTTATACATGTGCACATTGGTAAATAATACTGTAATATACATGGTTCTACACCTAGTATTCATGAAATATAATATGTAACCACATAAAAATCTAAAACATGGCGGAATAGTTTGTTATGTGAAAAATACATGTTTCACGCATAATCATAGTAAGTTAGTAACCAACTATAGCCTTACTGATTTGAGTACCTGATAATCCTCTATCACGAATATGTCCAAGCATAAATAATAAACAAAATAAATTCAATCAATCTAGTTCAAATTTTATCTTGCAATTGCTGAGGCAATGACTTTAACAAATTGGGTCACAGATTCTACACACATATCAATCTAGTTCATATATTATCAGGAAATGCAATTTATTTTTTTCCTTTGCTTTCTTGTTCTAGGTTTCCCTTCAATTTTCCTTTGCAAAGAAACCCCCACAAATGCTCCACAGCTTCAGATATTGATGCCTCCGGATCAGCTAAAGCCCCAATCATAGAATTCCATTAAACTTGATCGCATTCCTACATCAAAGAAAATTCTCCGGCAATCAGTGAGACATCCATGTCTCTGCATACAATGCAAAAAGTGAATTTGAAACTGAAACATCCAAATCAAGACTCAATTTCACCCCTTAATTTGCAATATATCTGTATCCTCAGCATGATACAACCTAAACTTGCACACGAGCTCAAAGTACTCATTACCGCCTCTTCAAAGCACTCATTCTGGTCAAGACCAACGATCATGGAATTCCAAGATACCAAATCTTTAACACCCATGAGTGTGATGCCCCGAACCCGCGCCTAGGGAATCAAGTTCCGAGACGCGCGTTCGTTCGTCAAATCATGCAAGCGGAAGACTTTACCCGCGAAAATATGGGAAATTTAAACATTTATCAGATGCTTCCAAAAAGCAAATAATACCTATCATCACAATAGCCATCATACAAACCATATACCTGTATTATTTACATCAAGTTTGTTTTACAAAAGTAGGGGCTTCTATCATGCGGGGTACAACTTGTACAAGCTTCCAAAATGTCCAGTTGGACTTTTCACTTACTGGTCAGCAGCTCCAAGATCTGCTGACACAAAAAGTCAGTGAGCTATGAAGCCCAATAAAACCACAATCTTTCTAAACTATTTTCCGCATAATAACTCGCATCAATAATGATACAATAAACAGTTCAATTTGCATGTTACAGTAAATAGAACAGTATATAATAAACTGTGACTCAAGGTCACTTAGGGTTACGTCACCCTAACCGAGGTTCCCGACCTCACATTACTTTCCAATTATGAGGTTCAGTTATGAATGTATTATATTACCAAATTATCGTTTCGATCATCAATCATGTTTCATTTCGAGTCCTGAGACTATTAATTGGCCACAGCCCACAAATGTTTAGCTTAAAGTCTCTAAATCATAACCTTAATACATTGAGTCATTTAGACTCACACATGCTGTTCCGGCTTTCACCCGAACATGACCAAACCTTGGGTATATCATCCCAACTCACCTGGAATCCGATGATTTCATACCGAACCATGAGTCCGCCAATTCAGACAAATACACCAACCCTGAGTATACTAACTCAGACCACTTCGTATCCGAAGCTTACACACACAACATGGGCATTCACCCAATAAGGACATACTTTTCCATTCAATTGACTGGCCACATCTACCGTGTATTCGCTGCCATCGTCCTGGGTATCAGTCATGAAGGAACCCCGACTAACCTGCCTACTGTCATCTTCTGGCTAGTCTACGGAGGAACCCCGACATCTATACCAATGTCGACATCTCCTGACGTTCCACCAAAAAGGGACCCCGATAGACACGGTGCCGACATCTTCTGACCTACCCAGAGAGGAACCCCGGACTATACACTATCTGATGTTCCGCCATATTAAACTCCCTAGGACTCCGACATCTCCCGACTATCAGTCACGGAGGAACCATGGGCCATGCAAGACACCGCCACTCCTGACCTAGTCCAAGAGGCACCACGGACGACCTAGACAAACAGACTGACATCTCCCGACTATCAGTCACGGAGGAATCCCAGGCCTTACTGGACACCGTCTCTCCTGACCTAGTCAAAGAGGAACCACGGACTATACTTAACCCTGGTTAGATTTTCTAACCACAGGTTAACCCCAGTTAACCCAAGCCTCGCTTGATTAACTGAAATACTTGGGCCTCGCGCCCGTGAACCAACTCCGGTAACACACCGTCTCGTTAGGGAACGTTTCCAGGCTAATGGATGTCTCCATAGCCTTATACGACTTTCAAAATAACTTTTCGTCACCCTAAAGTGGCGATACAATTTACCCGGGACCCGATCTGGGCTCCTCGAGGGACCACATAAAATCAAAACATCATATAGGGGTCTCCGACCCTTTTTCATTCACGTCAAAAGACATGCATATACTTTACATGAAATAATATAGCAAAATAAGCAGAAAAAGATAAGAAAATAGGGGTTTTACCTGCTTCACGCGTTTCGAGGCGTCTAGAGCCGAAACGGACACCGCCAATGCGCTCGGAAGGATGATCAACCCCAAGGTAGAGCGCATGCAACTTTCTCTCATCACTTTCTCTCTCTACCTTTTTCTCTCTCTCTCTACACGCCAAACGAGACGCCGGAGAGAAAATCAGACGCCGCCAACGCGTCGGGGACGTCGAAAAACCCCAAGGGGACCTCCCTTTCTCTCTTCTTTCTCTCTCTTCCTTTCTCTCTCCTCACTTTCTCTCTCTAAAATGGTTCGGGCAGCATACTGTCTCTGCAGAATTTGTGAGGGAATGAGGGTTTTAACCCTCTTTATATAAGTAATGACATGGGATCATGTGCAAAAACACATGACCAATAAGGTGTGGAGAGTTGACCGGTCAACTCGTTTGACCGGTTGACTGTTTGACCAATTTCTAATTTTTTTTGCATTTACGGCCTCCGAAATCCTACTACATAGAGTCCGATTTTGACGAAATTTTAGGAGACCGAACTTGGGATAGTTAGACACCTGCTGTAAAAATTTCGGGAAAAAATACTGAGTTTTTACAGCTGCAGTTTAATCCAGAAGGAAATTGCAAAACCCACTAATTTCCTGATTTCGAACACAAAACAGGCCGCCGTTTCTTCGTTTGAGATAACTAATTGCCGAGACGACAGACATTAGTCCCCACGGCCGACCGACACGCATTAGTGTCAACCGCACGGATTTCTATTAGGATCTCCAACAGATATTGGGTCCCACTTATTTATGAAAATATGGAAATTTTCCGTTTTTCTCAATTTTATCACACATAATGGCCCCGCGGTCCCGCGAAATGGTACCTGACGGAACTGATACGGTAGGGGTGAGTCCCGGCAGTCGACCGGCACACTGTGTGCAATTTTCGTCAAAAGATACTGAGATTTTCTCGGTGCACTTCAATCCCGAGCAAAATCCACTTTTTATTAATTTAACAAATAATTAATTAATTAACCTCCATTAAGGACCCATAAACACATAATTTTATTATATTAAAACTCCTGGTCGTTACAATGAGCCTGAAAACTCTCTAACATTATTAATAGCTCCACATTTTGCATACAAGTTAATCAACCCATTTCCAATTGCAACCTTCATGTAATTCAGGCCAGTTCTAAGCAAGGTTTTGAATGTGGACATCGCTCGACATGCCGAGCCACAGGAAAAAGATATATCAGAGATATATTGTAATATATATCGTTTATCGATGATCTTTGAAAAAATGACAAAAAAATGGGGCAAAACATGAAATTTTGCAGTGAAACTTTAGGAAATGTTAAAAGAGATGTTAATACACCTTTTAGAATAAAAATATTTTAAAAAACAACAATATACCTAAGAGATGCAATCATAAGAGAACAAAGATGTGCCTGACGAGTGATGATAATGTATGATTGATTCATGTTTCATTCATTTTTGCATAAATCGTGACCATGAGAGTGAGAGGGAGATAAATAGAACCGTGAATAGCATTAGATGTGAAAAGTATTTCCAATGGCTTCCAGGGCCTCGATTAATAATATTTTATATTTTTAACAGATTAATAATTTATTTTAGTTTTAATGTTATTAAATAATATATTTAAGTAATATTTAGTGACTTTATATATTATGTTTAGCTAAATAAGTTATATTATTTGGTCGATGTTACTAAGTATATTATTTATAATTTTTTATATTTTTAACAGATTAATAATTTATTTTAGTTTTAATATTATTAAATAATATATTTAAGCAATATTTAGTAATTATATATATTATTTTTAGTTAAATAAGTTATATTATTTCGTCGATGTTACTAAGTAAATTATTTATAATTATCAACTAATAGTAATAATAATAGAAAATTATTAAAATTCATAACTAAATAAAATATTCATGAATTTCATGTATAATCCTTAAAATAAAAAATGCCTTATATTAAAAGTTTAATACTTTTCTAGAATTTGGTGTATAATATAAATCAATATTAGATTATGAGAGTGACCCTAGCATTACCCTTATATTAGGTTAAAGCTATTAAAGAAGTATGTCTCATGGTATTATGGGAGTGACCCTAGCATGACCTTTGTTAGGATTACTTATGTTGAATAAGGCATTATGGGCTTTATGTTTTATAGGCTTTATATTTATGTTATCTCTTATCTCTTACACATTGTAGTTTGGGTATACTATTATTTTCTCTATATACTAATAGTAAACCATTAGAGGAGTATAAATAATAAAGTATGAGAGAGAGATCAGTAATTTCTCACAATTTTCCCTAAACTTATTCTTCTTTTTTTCCTTCTTTTCTCTCTCAAACCCTAACTTTTATCCTCTTGAACTAATCCAACTTGGTATCAGAGCCTATAGATCTAAGGAGTATAAAGAAGACAAAAATGAACAAATATATAAATATATATATATATATATATATATATATATGACAGTAGATGTTGTCAGCGTCTGTACGGACTGACATCATCTGATGTGCTGATGTCTGTCAGATTTGACTGTAAAGGTATGTTTTTAAGAGGATTGATTTTAGAGAATTTTAGAATCAAGAATCATGTGATTTGGAGTTGTTTTGAGAAAATTATGACACTTTTTGTGAGAATATTAAAAAAATTCAGAAAAATACAAATCTAGTGTTTTCTAGCCACTAGATTCGTATAGAGATATTTTTTTTGAGTTTGATCTCAATTGGATTCTTCATTTTTTTATGCTTGATCTAATGGAAGTAGTTGTGGATCGTTTGGACCTATATTGAAGTTCCGATGATCATATTTCCACACCATATTTGCTGTTTTTCTGCGTTTTGAGGGTTTGGTTAATAGAAGTGTTGTCACATGCTTGGTAAAAGTGATTTGAAGCTTGTGCGTGGCTGGCACGGGTTGATTAATGATTTTTGACTTGTTTGGTTGTTGTTATGAACATTGTTTTGGAGGTTTCACATATATTGAGGTGAAGAACATGGGTTGTGGAACCCTAAAGTATAATTTTTGGGTATTGGTGGTTGGAATAGCTCTATCTTGGTCTGTTTTTTGTGTAAAAAAGTCCCGTGAGATTCGTGATGGATGAATCTGAGGTAAGCCAGTTTTGTAGTGTCCTTGTACTGGGTAGAGGGAGAATTGGGGTTATTGTTAGTGATTCACCCAATCTTTAGATTACTACAGTGAAGTTGAATGGGACAAATTTCCTTGCCTAGTCTCAATCTGCATGTTATTTGTTAAAGGCAAGGGGAAGATGGGATACTTGAATGGTACCATCTCCACTCCCAAGTCTACAAATCCAACCTATGCCATGTGGGAGGCTAGACTGTAGTTGTAATCTCATAACTTCTACACTCTATGCAGTCGAATATCAGTAGTGCTTACCTATTCTTTCCTTATGCGAAAGCTATATGGGATGCCATGACACAGACTTATTCTGAGATAGGGGGTACAACTCGTATTTATGAGTTGTGTTAGAGTATTTTGCAACTCAAACAGGGGGATAGGTCTATTCCCACCTACTATTCTTCTTTTCATCGTCTCTGTGAAGAACTAGATCACTACTAGACAGCCTAGACCTTCTAGGCTAAGTGCCCAGAGGATGCGGCTACTTATACGAAATTGGTTGAACGGAATCGAGTATTTGAGCTACTTGCAGGCCTGAATATGAATTATGAACAAGGGTCCAAATACTTGACGAAGATCCCATCCCTCCTCCTAACCATATTGACAAAGTCGGGGTCAGGGAATAATTTGGCAGGGATCAAGTTCGGAAAAATTCGGAAAAAAATAAAAAGTAAATTAATAATTATAAAAATATACGGAACAATTTGATTAAAATATATTTTTAAAAAAGTAATTTTTTTGAATAATTCGGGAAATTCGGGAATAATTTGTAAAAAAACGTGAATAATTCGCAAAAAACACCGTTTTTTTTAAAAGTCGCGATTTAAACACAGAATCATTCGGCAACTCCAAAATTCACGAATAAAATGCTTTTTTTTTTTCCAAAAAAAGGGCATTTTTTTATTACAATGCTCCTAACAAGGTCTATGCATATTTACACCGTGAAGAGCGTCGTCAGAGTGCTATGCTCCATCTTCCCATCCTTGATAGATCTGCATTAGCCTCCTCATTTCAGTAGGGCGGCAAGAGTGGTGGTCGTGGAAGAGTTGGTCGTTTTTTACCTTCTGAACCTTCTACTGATAATAAGGATGAACTTAAATGTGATCATTGTGGGCGTACTCGTTATACGAATGAGACTTGTTGGGACTTGCATGGTTGTCCTCATCCACAGTGCCCCTCTGGCGGTGGACAAAGGGACATGGCCAGATAGTTTGAGGGAAGCTTGAGTGCACACTCCGCTATCTCCACAGCTCTAGTATATACTACTGCTCCTTTGGATAGTCCTAGTTTGTCCCGTGATGAGATTGATGCCTTTTGCCGTTTTATGTCCCAGTTAGAGACACTTAGTATCGCTAGTGCCGCTTCAGCCCCTTATTTAGGTACCTCAGTCTTAGCTCTCAATGTATCTATTTTCGATCATAGTCGTTCCTGGATTATTGATTTAAGAGCATCTGATCATATGAGTGGTATGCCCTTTTTTTCATCTTACTTCATTGATTCTGATAGACACAAAGTTAAAGTTGCTGATGGTACATTATCATCTATTGCTGGTAAGGGGAGTGTTGATGTCACACCCTCTATGTCCCTTTTTTCTGTTCTTAAGTTCACATTGAATCTTTAATCTATTAGTCATATTACCAAATCGTTGAATTGTAGTGTCATTTTCTTTCCTTTCCACTATATGTTTTAAGGACTTGGAAAGGAAGAGGACGATTGGTATGGGCCATGAGGAGCGAGGACGATTGGTATTACTTCATCAATCCAACAAATACCCCATGGTGTTTGGAGTATTAGTAGCACATAGGAGTTATTCTGGTGGTATAAACGTCTTGGCCACCCCTCCGTTTTCCTTTTGAAGCGTTTATTTCCACATTTATCTTTTTCCAGTGTGCTTTCCTCTTTTCAATGTGAAACTTGTGAATTTGCAAAACATTGTCGAACTTTATATCCTTATAGTGGTAATAAATGCAATTCACCTTTTTCTCTAGTGCATTCTGATGTGTAGGGACCATCCCCTGGTGCTTCATCGTGTGGTTTTAAGTATTTTGTTACTTTTGTAGATGATTTTTCTCGTGCTAAATGTGTGTATATGCTGAAATCCAAGGGTGAAGTTGACACGATTTTCCTTCTTTTCACACAATGATTGCCACTTAGTTTAATGCCTCAATTAAAGTCCTTCATTCAGATAATAGCGCGGGGGGGGGGGGGGGGGAATATATGTCTACTAGTTTGGCTACCTTTTTTGATTCTTATGTTATCATTCACCAGACTTCCTGTGTTGGCACACCTCAACAAAATAGCGTGGCTGAGCGAAAAAATCGACATTTGTTGAAAGTCACTCGCTCTCTTATGTTTATTATGAATGTGCCTAAACTTTTCTGGTCTGAGGCCGTGTTGACTGTTGTTTTCTTAATCAATTGAATGCCTTTCCGGATTTTTGGAGTTACAATCTCTAGTTTCTCTGTTATCTCATTTCACTCTGTTTTTAGTGGCTCTGTGGATTTGGGTGTATTTGCTTTATGCATATTGCTCGTTCTGCTCATACAAAGCTTGATCCTAAGGCTCTTCGCTGTCTCTTTCTTGGGTATGCTCCTCATCAGAAGAGGTATAAATGTTATCATCCCCCTTCCTGTCGGTCATTCATATCTATGGATGTTACCTTTTTTTAGTCTACTTCGTATTTTTATGTGAATGTGACATCTCTTCAAGGAAAGAATATCAGTGAAGAGATATCTTCTCTTCCTATTCCTATTTTCTCCTTTGATAGCGATTATAGATAAGGAGAGTGTGAATCCGTTGTCAAAGAATTGCAGGTATACAAGAGAAGGCAGAAAGATTCTCATGAGCCCCACCAAGAGACCTCTTTTGATCCAGGTAACATTGTTCATTCTATTCCTAACATTATTTTTCATTCTAGTCCTAACATTGTTGACTCTGAAGCTCCTATTGCCCTTAGGAAATGTACTAGAGCATGTACTCAACATCCTATTTCAAATGTTGTATCTTATCATGCATTGTCTTCTTTGTATCGTTCGTTTGCCTTGACTTTGTCTTCTATGTCTGTCCCTCGTAGTTTATTGATGCACTGTCTAAACCAGAATGGAAACATGCTATGGAAGAAGAGAGGTGTGCACTTGAAAAAAATAGTACCTGGGATATGGTCAACTTACCAAGAGGGAAGAGGCCGGTTGGATGTAGGTGGGTATTTACAGTGAAACACTGCTCGAATGGCTTAGTTGAGAGATACAAAGCTCACTTGGTTGCAAAGGGGTATATTCAAACTTACGATATAGACTATCAGGAGACATTTGCCCCAATTGCAAAAATGAAATTAGTTAGATTCGTCCTTTCACTTGGAGCTTGTTTCAGCTTGATGTGAAGAATGCATTTCTTCATGGTGATTTAGAGGAAAAGGTGTATATGGTACCTCCTCCTGAGTTCAAATGCTCTTCAGATGAAGAGAAGGTGTGTAAGCTGAAGAAGACACTGTATGGACTGAAGCAGTCCCCCAGAGCATGGTTTGAACGTATTCGTAATGCTATGGTGAAGAATTGTTACAAACAAAGTCAAGCAAACCACACATTGTTCCTTAAACAGTCTTGTCAAAAGGTGACTATTTTGATTGTTTATGTAGATGACATTGTGGTAACAAGTGATGATTTGAATGAGATAGAGTCACCGAAGGGCAAGTTAGCAAATGAATTCGAGATCAAAGATCTTGGTCTTCTGAAATATTTCCTTGGGATTGAAGTTGCCAGGTCTAAGAAGGACATATTTGTCTCTCCGAGTAAGTATGTTTTTGATCTACTCGAGGAGACAAGCATGATGGGTTGTAAGCCCTTTGATACACCTATAGATCCGAATCATAAACTTAGTAAAGCTATTGGGGAACTTCTGCCAGATGCAGGGAGGTACCAAAGGCTTGTTGGCAGGCTTATTTATTTGTTCTTTACCAGGCCAGACATCGCTTATGCTGTCAGTGTATTCAGCCAATTTATGCATTCTCCAACTACTAGTCATCTAGATGCATTCTATCGAATCCTCCACTACTTAAAGTCGTCCCCTAGGAAGGGTTTGCTGTATACCTGTAATGAGAACCTAAGGGTTGAAGCCTACACCGATGCAAATTGGGTTGGCTCAGTTCTTGATAGATGCTCTACTTCCGGTTATTGCACCATGGTTGGAGGTAATCTTGTTAGATGGAGAAGTAAGAAACAAAATGTAGTTGTCGGATCCAGTGCAGAGGCGATGTTTAGAGCCATGGCTTATGGTGTGTGTGAGCTGTTGTGGCTTCGATTGTTCTTGAATGAGATTGAATTTCCCACCGAAGGCCCCATGAGCTTTTATTGTGATAACAAGGCTGCTATTAGTATTGCTCATAATCCGGTGCAGCATGACTGGACCAAACATATTGAGGTAGATCGTCATTTCATCAAGGTGAAGTTGAAAGAGGGTTACATTTGCACCCCGTTTGTGAAGTTTGAAGATCAATTGACTGATGTGTTGACTAAGGGTCTTGGTGGTACTCAGTTTCGAAACATTGTTGGCAAGTTGGGCATGAGTGATATCCATGCACAAACTTGAGGGGGAGTGTTGAATAAGGCGTTATGAGCTTTATGTTTATGTCATCTCTTATGTCTTATACACTGTAGTTTGGTTATACTATTAGTATCTCTATATACTAATAGTATACCATTAGAGGAGTATAAATAATAAAGTATGGGAGAGAGCTCACTATTCTCTCTCACAATTTTTCCCTAAACCTATTCTTCTTCTATTCCTTATTTTCTCTCTCAAACCCTAACTTTTACCCTCTCGAACTAATCTAACTACTTAAATGTTAAGACATAAGAGGGTCAAGCCCTAAAGCTCATTCGATCAACAACCGAAAAAAAAATAAATACAAAAGAAGCAACATAGGCAGAGCTTAGATAGGAAGAGCCGAAGAGGGGAGATGGAAGTTGACCTTGGCTGGCTTTTGCGATTGGCGAAGACTACAACCCACGGGCCCACGACAACGGTGACTCAATCCACAGCGACAGCGAGAGGTAAGTCTCTTGCCTCTTCTTCCTTCTTCTTTCTTCTCTACTTTCAACCATTTTTTCTTTTTTTTTTTCTAAATCAAAGATTCAAGAAGATTGATGAGTCTCAACCAAGGATTACAAGGGTTGAGAGTAATCATTCAAAATTCAAATCATTCACGGGTTTACTGGTAGGGACTGACCTCCTCCAGGCTCTCGTGACTTTTTTTTTTTTGATGTTGTCTAACCATGCAGCTTTCAAAAATTATGGAAAATGTGCACATTCACGAGTTTCGGTCGATATCGGGATCATCGATATATCGCCGATATATCTCCGATTTCAACCAAAAAATTCTTACAGTGTATAGATGTGTCGGGAGGTAGCGATATTGATATATATCGGCTATATTGTTGATTTTTTGATCCTTGGTTCTGAGTACAATTGCATGAACCTCTCTCCCTTTCCTCCTCCCTTCTCCCAACACTGCAAACTCAGCAAAAGCACTGAGACGGACCACGTAAGAATCACAGTTTATTCCAACCAAGTTCCTCGTCTCCCTAAAAACCCCAGCTGTTGCTTCTCCTCACCAACCCAACCATGAGTCCATTCATGGAAACCTCATTCTTCTCTCCCCATTTGGTCGAAAATCTTCTTAACATTATCAAGGAAGCCATACTCAGTGAACCCACTAACCAAAGCACTAACTACACACAGATATCTCAGGAATCCAGATTTCTCAACACTAACACACATTTGCTGAAGCAAACACACACTGAAATCAATGGAAGAAGAACAAGTGGCAGTTATCAAACTACCAACAGTATACTCATTAGGTTTAAAAGTGAACCCTAAATCCTCCCGTAAGCATAAAGAACATCTCCTTTTTGAGAATAGATTGAAAGAATAGAATTCCAAGATACTAAATTTCTTATATGTATCCCATCCAACACCTGTCGAGCATAAACCAAAGAACCCACAAAACAACTCCTATACATCGATATCAACGCATTACAGACTACAATATCTGAAGTATATTGGGCTTTTGAAATTAAACCGCATTACAAACTACATCTGAAGAATATTGGGTTTTCGAAATTAAACCATGAATTTGCATCCTGAATATAAGCAAACCAGGCCTAGAGTCCTGGCAAGTGTAGAGTGCACTACCAAGTGCATGATGGGTTGGGAAAAATCCCGCATAAATCATTGAGCAGAAAAGAGCACATGCTTTATTAGACATGTCGTGGTTGGCATAGCCAAAAATCAAGCAAGTCCATGTTCCGACATTTCTCTCAGCCATTTTATCAAACACTTTATGGGCATCCACCAAATTACCTGTTCTAACATAAACAGTAATGAGTGAGTTGGACAAGAAGAAATTGCTGACAAACCCGTTCTTGGTGATTTGCAAATGAATCTATTTAGCATCTTTAGAAGGACAAGAACTCTCACATGACGAACGAGCATGGTTTAAAAAAATACTGAAACCGTTACGTAAAGGTTTCGGCTGTGTCCGTTACGGTGTCCGAAACCGTTTTTTTAAACCTTGCGAATGAGATGCTCATAAATTTCAGAACACGAAAACAAGTCATGATTAGTTGTTATAGATGGAATCTGAAAGCCAAGGTTATTCCCCCCCCCCCCCCCCCCCCCCCTTCCTAGTCAGTTGTTCTTTTCCTCGTAATGAAAGTTAGAAAGAATGGTTGAAATTTATGCAAACTATATTCAGCTGTATGCCTCTTTTCGTCTAATACACATATTCTATGGGCATCAGGTGAATCTGTGTTTGAGTCTGAGTCTGTATCTTTAGTTCAGATGCATGAATTCTTGTTGCTATAAGACACAAGAGCCAAGTCTGGTGATTCTGTATCTGTATCCATGTCTACACATGTTGACACGTGACTCGCTTGCTGGCTTGAAGAGTCCACGCAACATAGTTGGATGATAGTAGGGATGTTGCGGAATTAAGAGCTATGTTGCTGGAAATAAAATAAAATAACTTCACGATGGCATATTTCGCTATCTTCCCCACCTTTTCACCCTAGAAGATATCCTTCAACCTCTTCTAGGTGGCACCCTTAGGCAGTGTTTGGATAGACTTCCCCAGTGACTTTTACGACTTTTGGGTTCAACGTTCAGTAAAGTCAAAAATTGGGCATTTTTGTGTTTGGTTTGTCAATATCATTTCAACTTCTCAAAAAAATGAATAGTCAGTGAAAGTCAGAATATTTACTTCCTTGAGAAGCAAGGTCCTTGTTGCTTCGGCGGGAAGTCAGCATATCATCTTTGGCGGGGAGTGAGACTAGAATATAAAAATTTTCGAAGTACGATTTTTAATTCAAATTTGATTTTGATCTCATCAAAATCTTCCCAAGGGTCATCTTATGATAAATCATGGTGTGAGAAACCATACTTACAAAACTTCTCAAGTGTAAAGCCTCCCGTCGATTCACACGAACCTTCTTTGAATCTCCAAAGCTTTTCTCCAACGGAAGCTAATGGCCCTTCCAATCCAAGCTCTATAATCTTTCTTCTTTTTCTTTGATCCAAGAACGCTTCTTGATCATTAATGATTCAATATTAATCCTTAAAGAAACAATTTTGATCTTCAAAGAATTGTTCTTGATCTTCATCAAGATCAAAAACTAACCAAAAGGAAGAAGATGAGAGAGGTGGCCGTATAATCCAAAGAGGGAGAAAGAGGGGCATGCTCTTTTGAGGGAGAGAGAGGGATTTTAGGAATCTCAAAATTGTGTTGGACATTCCACACAAAGTGGTCCTTTCATAGACCTTTTGATTGCTAACTTGTAGTTCAAGTAAAACTCCTCTTTCTAATCCTAGTTCAATTAGAATTCTCTTTCTAATTTTATTATGATTATCCCGCTTTGGATTTTCGATTGAGGTTTTGACATTCAAAATGATTGATTATGGAAAAACTTTTTTCACGAAAGTTGTAGATCTTTTCAACGGCTTCGAAACAATGTATTATTGGACCAAAATCCGAGTTACGGTCATAAAGTTGTGGCCAGAATACTGAAACTGTATTGATTCTCATAATCAAATACAAATCCGAAAGTCCATAAATCAAATAAAATCGAAATTCCAATTAAATCAAAATAGAAACTCTTCTAATCGAATTAGAAGTCCCATTTAATTCCCATTATGTATTCCTAATCCAATTAGGAAACAAATCTTTAATTAGTAACTAACCATCAGTTAACAATTAAAAATAATAGGAATTATTATTAATGTGGGGCGTCCCACCCTAGTTGGGCCCCACATATCTCACGCCACTTTTTGTTGTTACACCTCATTATGGTCACCTTTTGATCTGTATCGAAATCCCAGATGGGTCCTACCCATTGGGTTAATCACATCTTACGTGATTTCACCTATTAGAGCTTCACTATACCATATAGTGAAATACATAGAGAAATTGATTAATTTAAATATAAATTAAATTAAAAGCTTTGAGAAGGTCCTAGTGTGTGGGATCTAAAGGGATCTCTTATTTCTAGTTGTGGTACCAAGTGCTTGTGTTACAACCCGGAATTTTAATAGAATAAAATTATGCGTTTATGGGTCCTTAATTGAGGTTAATTAGTTAAGTGTTTGATAAATTTGTGGAAAGTAGGTTTGCGGGCGAGGGGCTTCACCTTGGGGGTTGTTCGTTTTCCCGAATGCGTTGGTGTTGCCCGTTTCGTCCCTACACGTCTCGAAATCCATGTAAGGAGGTAAAATCCATTTCCTTCTCTTCTATCTTCTCTTATTTAAGTTATTTTGTATGTGGAATGTCGTGGATGATGTGTGGCATGGATGAGAAGGGTCCGAGACCCGATTTATAATGGATTGAAGAGTTGGAATTACTTGTAGATGAAGCAGAGGGGTGTAGCCCTTGGTTTCGGGCTTATTAGTTCGGAATTTCGGCTCTCATGGATGATTGCGTATGAATGAAAAAGGGTCAGAGACCCGGATTTAAGGAGGATTGATGGTTGGTATGTATGGAAAGAGTAAGAGGTGTTTGGACCTCCGGGAAGCTCGGTGTGGCTCCCCCGTGTGTTGTAAGTTCACTCTAGGGTGCCCTAATACTTGTGTGGATGTCGTGTAAGGTGATGGAGGGATCCATCGACCAGGATAGGTTCCTTATCGGAACCACCTTGTATGATGTAATGATCTTTGAACACTTGTAAGGTCATGGTAGGTTCATTGGCCTAGTAAGTTCCACCTTGGAACAATCCCTGTGTGATGTGATGTTGTTTGAACATGGTAAGGTGATAAAATTGTTCATCGGCCGAGTAATGTTCCACACTGGAATGGTATACCTCGGACTTGGTCCACGGGCGCGAGGCCCAATGTATTCAATTAATCAAGTAAGACTTGGATTAATTGGGGATTTGCTATGGTTAGAAAACCTAACCTATGTGAAATGCTGTCTGTGGTCCCTCTTTGACTAGGTCAGGAGAGGCGATATTTATTAAGAGCTGGGTTCCTCCGTGATTGATAGTCGGGAGAGTTAGGATGACATTGGGCCTATGGGCCCAAGGTTGGATTGAGATCTACTCCCATAGATGTATTGAGTTTACGAACTCAATGTTGTTACCTTGAGGGGGCAGTGGCCTGTGTCGGCAGGTACGCACCCAATAGAGGTTGTGATGACCTATGATGGTTGCCTTGAGAGATGATGTTCTGCAGGGGCAGGTACATCCCAACAGAGGTTGGATTTAGCGTTGTACTGTCAGAGGTGTTGTGCCTGACAAGATTTGATGTCAGAGGTATTGTGTCTGACAGGAATTGATATCAGGTTGGATGGGTTTCCTGGGTATTAGATGCGTATCCTGGCTGATTAGATGTGTATCCTGACAATTAGATGTGTATCCTGACGATCAGATGTGTTTCCTGACAAATATGGTTGTGTGTCGGTGTTTCACACAGTGGGAAAATATAAAGTGATATGTCAGAGGAGTTGTTCTGTTCCTGACAGCTATCGGGTGAAGGCTCGGGTTATGGAAAACTAAAGATTTAAGGTTAATTGGGACGGCATACCCAAGGATTGGTTATAATCAGGAGAAGTCCCGATTGGTTGATAATGGAGTCTGTGGACTCAGGGATAGATATTGTTCACGGTCGAAGGCCCAGTCAATTGAGTCTGTGGACTCAAGGATAGAGCGTGATTGATTATCTGACACAGTAACCTGATGTTGAGGACAATGATTGGATGAACTTGACAATGGAAAACACTTGGAGGTTGGGAACCTCAGATAGGGTGAGATAGCCCTGAGTAACCTCAGGTCACGAGTTACGATACTATTATAATATGAGATTTGTGTTGTACTACTATATCATTATTGATGAATGTTATTATGTGGAAAATGGTCTAGATGGACTGTGGATTTTGCTGGGCTTTATAGTTTATTCTTCTCATTTTTTGTCTTCAGATTCTGAAGCGGTTGCCGATTGGCAAGGAGCTACGCTTGATAGAGTTTGGAAAGTGTACCGGCGCAATTGTGGTGCCAAAAGTAAAGGCTACTATAGCCAGTGAGTAATGCATTTGCTTATGATGGGTTATTGTGATGACTAGTTGTTATTGCTTATGTAAACTCTTAAAGTTAAAATTCTCGCATTTTTGTGGGTAAAGTCTTTCGCATGCGTGGTTATGACGAACGGGCACGTGTCTCGGAACATTATTTCTTAGGCCCGGGTTCGGGGCGTCACATCTTTATCACCTTTAAGGTGTAGCTTTGTTGCTAGGAAAGACTTTCCAATAATTCCATTAGGATCATAGAATATTATCTAAGTCCTTGGACTTCCACTAATCACAATAATGTTCATTAACACATTGTGATCAACCTCCAGAAATTAGAGAATTGCTTGCAAGTACTAGCTCACAATTTATTACAAACAAATCCTCCCACAATCCGATATCACTTATAAGCTTTAGGGATTGGAACAAGTCCACTGTCTAGTCCTTAGCTTATTAATAAAACTCTTTCTCATGAATACTTTTTCCATTGAACTGAACTTCCAAAACACTTTCGAAGAAACATTAGAAAAGAACTGCCATTTACATATACTTTTCTATATTGAAGATATCAACTTTGATAAAGACCATTTTACTGAAAAAGCACTAGTACCGGTTGTTGAGTTCAGTTCAACAAGTATCATCTTGATATCATTATCTTCAATTGAGGAGTAGTGGATTCGTTATTGAGTGTTTACACACTTCTCCAAACATTGTGTACATGACCCAACGTACCCAGAGTTAGTCCTGTGTATTGGACATTGCCGATTGACACAAATTAAAGCCATATAGATAGATGTTTGAGAAGATGTTAACCTCTCAGGTCTAAGGACAATTTTTAGAATGGATTTAACCCTAATACAATCTGACATCGTATTCCATAGGGTATCCACTAGTGACCCGTTCAATATTATGTACTTACTATATATACTCACATGTTAGTCAAGAGTCAACACTCTCTGTGAATGAGATTCATCACACTATCTTATGGAGCTACACATGTGCAAGCCATGATGAAATACGGTGCCCAACCAGTACTCTAGAGGCTTAGAACATTATTAGGTTTACAAGGAATTGAAAAACCATATCTCCTTGCAACCTTTGCATGATTTTCGTACAATGTTACCTATGAAACATTATGTCATCATCAAATGAGACATTAATAATTATAAATATCCTTTATATATAATTGTGTGAAAGTGATGCTTCTCTAATCAACATAGAAAAGTCTTATATTGGTTTTCGAGGGCATATATGTCCAACAAGGAGTTGACGGTATTTTGCGGAAACGATCGTATAAAAGGGTTTTCCATTTTTTTTTCTTATGCATGCATGATCTGTCCCCATCTTCCCTCTGCTCCCCTCCTCTGTCATGGTCTGCATTTCCATTGCTTCTCCTATTCTAACAGAGGATCTTCTAATCTTCAAATATAAAAACCCTTATCAGCATTTGGAAAAACCGCCTTCTTCATTGATTCCATTGTAGGAGTTTATAGACTTGTTTTGAAAAGTCCAATCAATCTTTAAATTCACCCAAGATGGGTATTTTATGCGAAATTTTGGATCTGAATGATCAAAATCTTAAAGCCCTCCAATATAGGGATCAATTCAAATAAAGGTGAAAAATGAATGTTGGAAAAAATAGTTTCTCAGAAAAAATAGATAACTTCGGTCGACTTTGATTCATGTTGGCCTTAGTCAAGTCGACCGAAAATATATAATTTATATAAAGGTTTTGTAGTGTTTTGGTTAGTTACCGAAACATCATCGAAACTACCGAAACTTACCTAAATATGCCGTCGAACTTACCAAAATATGATGTAAAAACCTTGTACTATTTACACTTCAAGTAGATATCGTTTGTTGGCTAATGAAATTGGCACATTTCTTCCGAAGTTTACCAAAATGTGTCGATTCTGTAAACCACACAATTCGGTTTCATAATACCCATGAAAACGGAAGGGTCTTGTAGGACACAGTAGAAGATGTGTCAAGAAATACTATAATTTTGATGATGCAAGTAGGTTTTGTATCGGTACCCTTGTGAATGGAAGTGTTTCGTACGAAACATTAGAAAATGTGTATATTTTAAACCATGAACTGAGTCAGTATTTGCTTGATTTCTTTCATGTAGAGAATATAATTAAGATGAGTACGAAGAGGATGCTCGATATCAACTTAGACCTGACCCCAATCACTTGTCCTTTAAGATCAGCATCCTCCACTGGACCAATCACCTTACCCATGTCTTCTGTTACTCTTCGAATCCGGTGCTCTGGTGGAAGATCATGAAGTTGTATCCAAAATGATACTTCATTAAAAACCATATTAGTTGCTATCGTAATAGGTTGCCATTTCTTCAGGATGAGAAGATGTCTACTGAAGGACCAAGGTTGGTTTTGAAGAAAACTCTTGAGATCTATTTTATGATTTTATGATTAAGTTTAAACATAATTACATTTCCTAGCAACTCTGACGCTTGAATTCCATAATGAGTATATCACGGTAAAATAAATGTAGTTCTGGCATCCATAAAATTAACTGGTCTATCACTAATTGACTTACCAAATAAACTCCGATGTCCTGCATCTATCCCTTCGGGAAATTATCATCATCAATTTGGATAGGCTACTCATAAGCTTGGATGCGTTGTTGTAGCTGCAAGTGCCCAACAAGCTGCATTCATGGGAATGATACCCTGCACACTGATAAGAACAAGATACTAACTCAAGAAGACCTACAATGCAAGGGAGACTGAGGTCATACAAGCTTTACAAAAGAGTGCAGTGTTCCTTCTACCCTAGGGTGACTCAAAAGGACACACAATTTTATTTTAACCTACATTTAAGTATATAGGTTTGAAACAAATATAGTCTTAGTCTATGGGTGATCTATTTTGACCCATAAACTAGTCTTGATTTATGTTAATTGAAGTTATATAGTTGGAATTGTCTATTCATGTACCCCTAACCAATACAAGCATTATTATTATAGAATATATACTACCAGTCGACGGACTTTCCAGATCCACTAAGCAGAAGTTGATCCTTCTAACATGTTGAATATGACTGCAACCCATGTATGGAAGGCATACCATGTACAACTTGGAGCCAATGATGCTAACAATAGCACTAGTGATTTCGAGCTCGGACGTAACTCAATGTGGTACAGATGTACCTATTGATGAGTTACACCATTTATGTTTTATTGTTCATAACAACTAAATGTAGTAGTGAACTTTTGTTCACGTATATGTCCCATATATTGGTTGCCTTTATTGTGTCTTTACGTGTCTACAGTCTACACTGGTGTTAAAAAGTGTAGTAATCTTAAATATTAGTAATCTTTTAGTTGTTTGCAGTTTACTCGTGTATGTCCCATATATTGGTTGCATTTATTGTGTCTCTACTTGTCCACACTCGTGTTAAGGTTGTAGTAACTGAAATAACAGAATTCTTCTTTCAAGTTTTTGATTTACCACTCCAAATCCAAATTTTTTTTAATAACCTATTTCAAATCCAACATCTTGAAACAAAATGTAATCAAATTTCTCCTTGTTTTCTTTTTCACATTTTGTTTTTTCAGATCCAAATAAAGGAAAATCTCCTCTCTATTTTGTTTTCTTCGACAACCAAACACATTGTTACAAAAGGAATCTAATGCAATTTCTCATTAGGTCCTTCGTTTGCACAGCTACTACTCAATCTTAATTGTTTGAGAAGGTTTAGAAGACAGCTGTTAATTTTTTTTAACTTTTTGTTCTTCATTAAGGACTTTTGATTTTCTTCCTCTCCATAATACTCTATTTTTTATCAACTATTCTTTTATATAGGTTGAGCAAAGAAGGAAAGAAGCTCTTTCCAGAACAGGGGAAGAGGGATCATCAGCATTAGAGGGTTCTTTGCACGATGTTGTCTCACGTTACAGTTTCATGGATCTTTGGCCATGCTCTTCTAGGGATTTGGATCATTTGGCGCGAGAAGAGGTACCCCAAACTGCATTTAGATTTTTATATTTGTTTGGTGAATATAATTGCAGAATAAATGTCATTTGTTATTAATCCTTGCCTATATTTATTTATCTATGCTCCAACGTGTAGAATCCTGACCAAGGTTTTCTGGCATTCCTATGGATGCATCAGAAGCTATTTGAATATTCTCTTGCAAATGTTTAATGCATTGTCTTCCTACTCTTTCATCCAATGTTGTTATACAGTTCTAGTGTCATGAATCACAAAAGATGGTAGATAATTACCACTTTTCCATTTTCTTTCAAAGACTTCTTTTCAAGCATAAATGATTTAGCATATATGGATGTTATAATTTATAGATGGTCAAATGTGCCAAATAAAGATAATGCTGAAAGAAAACATGCAGTTTTCGGAAATTCCTTCACTCAACTTGCTGTACAGCACTAGATATCATCGCCAACTTACTGTGAGAAGACATTAATCATAAGAAAAATTCTTATAGTGCTGTACTTAAAGATCTTGATGATAGAGAGAAAAAACAAGAGCTAGGGAAAATTATAGGCTCATTCCAACTTGCAATCTTGGAAAAGGTTGCACCATAGAAATTTTTTAGTATAAAACTTGTTACAATGCTCTGGCAGTCACTTGTGAAGCTATATACCCAATCAAAACTATTTTTAATTAATTTGGAAATTAAAAAAAAAAGATTTTTACCCTCAGAGATTTGAGTAGCTCTTAGCATTACAACATTAAAACTTTGTTTTAAGTTCACATTTTTTCTGGGTATTGCTTCAATAACCGCAGTCTTTCATCACTGTGAAATATGTGGCTTGTAGAACATCCCCTCATGTAGGGGAGGATGTAGCACTTCTTGCATGGAGGGGTACTTAAGATCGAGTTTCAGTGTACCTTTAAACAGGTGTTGGTCTACATGAATTAACTTTACCTATCAAACGAAAAAAGTTGTGGCTTGTTGTACATGGCGGATGGATTTCCATCAAAACTGTCTTCTCCTAAATGATGAGTCATTTGGTGGGGATAACCTCTTAAGTTCCCCTGCCTTTGACTATTGTTATATGCAAGGACTTTTCAAAAGATTTGGGCTCCATTCCTTTTTTAGGGTTGTATAATCAATTGTGGACATCTAGTGTTAAAAGTGGACATCAGCTAATGTGTGCTTCAAGAGGAGAGAGGAATCTTATGGCAGATCTTTAGACTAGAAAGGAAACTAAGAGATTTTATTATGAGTGAGTGTATATAAAATGCAAGGCTTTCTAAGTTTTACTCTCAGGTAGAAATTACATGATTCTTCTTTGGGCATCTGTCAAACATACCAGATGATGGTGGTAAGTGGGATTTTGTTTAGAAGTCCAAAATCCTGAACTTTTGGGTTCCTGGTAGGAGCTATTTTATTTTGGTAAGACATGAGTATGTCATGGATATGCTATGTACAATTTGATGTGTGAGAAATAGGTAACATCATTGTTCTGATAGTTGGGGAAAGAAGGCTTGAAGTGTAACGGAGGCCTTCACGCAATAATTTGCTGCAACAATTGGATCAGGTTTCTAAACAGTTCTAAGCCCAAAAGATTTGAGTTTAAAGGTCACAAATCATGCGAAACAAAGAAATTTCATCGAGCAAATATCTATAGCAAGATTTTCTTATGGGATATATAGTAAAGAACAGGAGTCAAGAGAATAGGTAGATCACATTATCAGAAAACCCTAGAACATGGTCTCTGTCACAAAAAGCTTGAGTATCAATCAATGTCTTTGAATAAACTAAGTAATAACATATCATTCCCATAGCACTCATCCTCAAGCTGTAGCATGAATGGACCGCTGATGGCTGATTAAGTGCCTGTTAAAGTGACCGCTGGAACTGACCCGCTGCAATGCTTTTCTAGGACTCTTTCGGATCTTGAAAGGCCTTTGCTTTTATAGTACCTCAAAATCAGTAGGTTGCTGATTTACATCGCAAACATCTTGGACTTCTTAAATGATAGGCTAGGAAGCATGGATACGGATACGGGATATGAGTACGATACGATACGGATACGGCGATACGGCAAAACCTAAAAAAAATAGGATACGGGTACGACGAGGATACGGCTGTAATTTTTTTTTTATAAATAATAATAATACTATATTTTGTATTATAATTACAAAATAACCATTGGTTCAGTTCTGTTTATTTATAAAAAAAGACCATGTTCATGCAAAAGCAAAATATATAGGGTCATCTCATCATCCACTAAGCAAAAAAGAAAGTCATCCTATCATCCACTAAACAAAATATAAAGAAGACCATGTCCATGCAAAAACAAAATAGGGTCACACCCACGGGTCTCCAAAAAAAAATAAAATAAAAATAAAAATAAAAAAAAAAAAAAATTTAAAAAATATAAACGGCCGTATCCCGGACGTATCCTGGCGTATCCATGCTGTATCAGAGCCGTATCCGAAATTAAAAATTTATTTTTAATTAACAGGATACGTTTCAGCCGTATCCCGTACGTATCCCGCCGTATCGGAGGTGTATCCATATCCGATACGTATCGGATACAGATACGAACCCCTATTTGAAGTATCTGTGTTTCCTAGATGATAGGTGTTCTTGGAGAATTTATAGCAGGTAAAAGTACCTCTTAAAATATACAGATCACAAATAAATTGTCATGTTTCACCTATTCGCAGAAACGACAAAGCGATTTTAAAAATGATACGGCCTTTGAATTTATAGCAGGTTAAAGTTATGCACTTATACTTCTTAAAACATATAGGTATCTCTCACAAATAAATTGATATGTTTCACCTTTCTATGGAAAAAGAAGAAAGCATATTAATTCATAGTTACCAGAGCAAGAAGCGAAAACGAGAAGCAAAGCGAAAGCGAGAAGTAGGAAATGAGACAAAAAAACCTTAGGAAACGAGAAGCGAGAAATGAGATATAGGCTCCTCATTCCCATTATGTTATTATGGGTAGCTATACCTTTGATTTTATCATACATGAGATTTTTGTGGAAAAGTAAGTGCCCTAAGTTTCAAACCGATGATACTTGCTTAGAGTCTACACCCTAGGGCCTAGGCTATAGATTGTGGTCTACTACATCACTTCATACATACAACTCCCTTTGACTACTAGATGAGGCATGATGAAAGCAAGCATCCTAGGAAGCGAGTTTGGGAAACGAGCTTCTTGGGAAGTGAGCTTCTTGGGAAGCGAGCTTCTCACCCTATTCATAGCTTCCCAGCAACTATTTTTGAACCTATGCACAATAACTTTGGTGTTCTATCATGACTCATGAGGGTTTAAGATCTTCAAAATTAATTTGTATACTGTTTCTAGTATTTTCTATATATTCCCTTTTCTGTTTTATCTTATTGGATTTAGATATGCAAAACCTGTAAGAACATCTTCCTATAAATTAACTTGCCAAAAAAGTCTGAAGAACAAAACTTTTATTTATAGTGTTAAGTTGTCCACTCACTGACTGATGGTGACATTTTTAGTTGAGAAAAAGTAGGATGTCGCTAGCGCAGTTCTTCATTCTTATCTCTCAGGGTGTTTAAGTTACACTAAGCTAATTATTAGAAATAATAATAATTACACAGCAAATTTGGGACAAAGAGCATATTCTAAGAGTGATTCTGTCAAATTTAATGACAACACTATAAGCCAATAATGAGGGGCTTTTAACAATAGAAGCTTGCTAAATATTCCTGCATATTCCATAAATTTAACTTTTCTATGAACAACACTTTGAATATGATTGTTTGCATTTACTTTTCTTCCAACCTACGAAAGGTTTTCATTGGACGCCATTTCATATTGTATGCCGCCTCAACATTTGAGCTCATAAACAATTTTGCTTCTTTTCTCATTCATTTTCATGTGGATGTACTGTAAGATGTTAAAGCTGATTGACTTCTCTATTGAAGTTCCACACCTGGACAATAAGACCCATGAAAAATTCATGAATTAATTGAGGTTATATTTATCATTGTTCTTCTAAGTTCGATAAAAGATTGTTTTTTTTGGATGGATACCCATGGATTTGGATGTATTTCTATTTTTCATCATGTGTTATTGTATTGTGCTAATATCCGCTTCAATTATCATATCCCTTCATGTCTTCCCATGAGTTACTTTGAGGTTGTTAAATCTCTAAAGCAGCCCCTAAAGAGCAAAAGAGTAATTCAGGGTTTTGTTAAAAGTTGGGTATTTTAGACATTTTTTACTTTAATGATAATAGAGGAAGTTTGAAGAACATCTGACAAATGGAGGGAAATATATTCACAAACTGAAAAATATTTGGAAATATAGAATTATATCAAAACCAAGGTGTATTCGTAGAAGAAAAACCTAAAACATCCTTTCTTTATCCATTGGTATTAATAAAATTCTAAGAACTTCATGTTGCTGTAAACTTTTCAGTGGCTTGCTAAAAACAGTAATAAGAAAAGCGACAAGTCAAGTCTGCCTAATGGAGCCAATTCGATAGGTACTATTATCTTGTTTTTCCTTTGTAATGATTTCTTGGTATACTTACTCTTTGCATAAGGAAAAATGAATTGTGGTCCTTGGGATGCAGAGAAGGGTTCTTTAGGGCTGACAACAAATTCACAGACAACTGCAGCATCTGCAAAAGTTGTTTATCCAGATACTTCTCGAATGGTGATTTACGATCCAAGACAAAAACCTGGTATGAGACCCTGATTCTTATGATTATTATGTGGTAATTGGTGTGGGAGAACCTCCGACATAAATTGTCTGCTAAATTTTACAGATTTTCATGTCTACAAGGTATAAAAATCCACAAATCAGAATGATATTTCAAAGTTTAGAGTGACCCTGATGAAAAAATAAAGACAACTTACTGAAGTATTAAGATTATTCTTTACACTATTACCAGAATCAAAGGTTGGTTCATCAAGGTCTTCTATTGCAATAAGCCATCAAAGAGACTCACCTACTTGGGATACCCCAAACAAGAAACTGAATCATGACCCTCAATTTATTTCTCTAGAACGTGTTACTTTAGTTACTACTTGTTGACGAAAATATTTTCTTTACTCAAAATATATACTTGGAGATTATCTGTTTCTTTTATGGAGAAATCTGTGTTTTCTTAGTTATTGATTTTTATTTTTTATTTTACCTTTTCTCCTACAACAACTTCTCCAAGTGGAGAAATGGGTTTGCTAGGACATTCATGGAGAACCTTTTTCCATTCTTAATCTGTCTTGCCCAGGTCTCTACACATATGACCTCAAATATTGGCAATTGGCTATATTTCTATAATTTATTATAGTCCATACTTTCCTTTTATATATTACACTTTAATACTAATTTATTAGTAGTTCAGGTAATGTTGAGCCATACCTGAACAGATTCTGTGCCTGTTTTCATGGAGCGCTTGCCAACCAAAATGACTAGCCACTTCAGATGCCGCCTACTCCCACACCAATGGCCTAAAAACACCTAGTACATGGCTGGTGTGGGACTAAACATATGTGCGTGATAGGCTCCCCCATCTAAATCCCTCATGCCTTTGGATCCCAACGCACTATGAATCTGCCCCAACTCTTGATGTCCCTAGGTTGGCTTTGATACCTCTTGTCACAGAGCGCTTGCCGACCAAAATGACTAGTCACTTCAGATGCTACCTACTCCCACACCCCTCCATTTATTTCAAAAATTTGCGAATTATTCGCGCATTTTTGGGTGGTTGAATTATTCTCTGAATTATTGGATTCCCGAATTATTAGCGAATTTTTTGAATTATTCCCAAAATTTTCGAATTAATTCCCGAATTATTTTCTCAAATCTGGCAAAAAACACTACTTATTTTGTATATTTTAAAATCAAATTGTTCTATATATATATATATATATATTCCCCCCCCCCCCCGGGATGTTCCCTAATTTTTCCGAACTTGACTCCTACCGAATTATTCCCGAACCCCGACTTTGTAATTATGCCCACACCAATGGCCCAAAAACGCCCAGTACATGGTTGGTGTGGGACTAAACATACGCGTGACACTGTGACTGAACCAGGTTGTATCAACACAGGTACCCAGGTGAATTGAATGGCCTGGATAGCATAGTTCTTTTACTTTCCAGTAGATTCTTTAAGGACTTTTACTTTGGTTTCAGTTCGACATCCAATTGTGGGGTTTGCGTCTGTTCCGAACAGAAAAATTGATGTATACTGTGCATTGAGAATTCACATTTTTGGAAGATAAAAGATGTCTAAAACATATTTTTAGCTCTTTTCTGGATCCACTTAGTGATTCATCATGTCTAAATTTGTACTTGCAGTCTCTGAATCAGGAATTTGCTTGTTCATCTCTTTGATAGGAGTTATATCTACAATATAGCATAGTTTGCTAACAAGGCCTCACCATTTTTTCCTGTAGGTACTGGATTGCTTCCCAATGCAACAGCACCTGGACTTCCAGCTGTTTCTAGCTCAGTGGTGTCTACTCCAGGCGTAGCATTAGTAAGCGGTGGAACAACAAACACGCTTGATGAAATTTTGAAAGTAATGCCACCGGCATTAGTAGCATTTATAGCACATTTACCAGCCGTTGAGGGTACTCTCTTCAACATCCTTCTTAGTTTATCGCTAATATAATTTCATTATCTAGTCTAATTGAAGGTTGTCTCATTTTATTTTCATTTTCATTCTGCCTGAAATTGACATTATGAACACAACACTTAATATTCACTCACCAAAAGGTTTGGTGCTATCATAGTGAAACAGGTAAAAACATTCCTATGGTGCTACCAGTAATTCAGTGGAGCCAATGCTACCAATGCACATGCTCAAGTGGGAAAATTCTAGAAGAGGAGGCTTAGATTTTAAGCACTCTCTCTATTCTTCCTACTTCTCTTCTTCTTCTCTCATCCAAACCCTAGTTCTTCGATTCCAACTTAGTATCAAAGCACTACCCAAGATCAAAGAGGCCTTTTTAAATCAAACCCAGCCACCCAACACATCGCCGTTCTTACGACTGATGTCAACTGTACAAACAAGAGGATTCCTTGGATTGTTTTGAAGGTATGGTTGGATAGGGTTTAATTTTCTGAGTGTTTTGAGCCTAGTTCAATGGATTTGGAGAAGTATTGAAGATTCTATGAAGTTTTTTCAGAAAATAGGAAAAAAAAAACATAAAAATTGCAAACTGAAAACAACTTCAATTTCTCCAGTTGCAATCTGTTTTAGCTGGATAAATTTATCCCTATAGGACTGTTGTTTTCCTATCTGTCATATGGGAGTGGTCTCAAGCAAACCGCTTTGATTTGAAAAAGTTTTGGCCATTTTAGAGGGTTATATATGCTGCGTTTTGGAGGTTTTATTGCGTTTTTTGACTGTTTTTTCGTTGGAACAGTCTTGAAATGGCTTGTTTGATGCTTACATTGATGAGTTGAAGTGTGGTTTAAGGATGGTTAGAGAGTTTGATGTATGCTTTGCTTAGTGAAGTGTCTTGCAAGAGCTTGATGATTGTTTTACACCTAGAAGGTGTTTGGTTTTTTGTCTAGGAGTGTGTACACCTTGTGTACCTCTTGAGGTGAAGTACAGTGCTTGTTTGAAGTGGTGTTGGTTGTTGGTAGAGTTTTTGAAGATTGAAAATATGTCGGAAGTCACTTCCTCTTCGGCAAACCCTACACTTGGGTCGAGTGGACATAGTGTTGATCTCCCTAATCAAAGGATTACTACTATTCTATTAAATGGAGTCAACTACTTGACATGGTCCCAATCGGCCAAGCTATACATCAATGGGAGAGGGAAAATGGGTTGTATTTCTGGGAAGGTAGCTGAACCCAATAAATCCTCTGATGACTATAAAAAGTGGAGTTCTGAGAATTCTATTGTTATCTCATGGCTCATTCACTCAATGGAGCTAGACATCAGTGGTGGGTTATTGTTCTTAAACACTGCTGAGGACCTATGGAAAGCTGTGGAGCAGACATATTCCCAAGTGAGGAATACGACACGTATTTATCAATTGCAGCAGAGTATTTTCCAGTTACGATAATGAGAGAAGACTCTCGCTACCTACTTCTCTCAAATGAGGATGTGGGAAGAGTTAGATCACTATCAAGATCTTAAACTCTCCAATCCCAAGGATACAAAGGAAGTAAAAAAAAACGATAAAACGACATCATATCTTTGAATTATTGGCTGGTCTATCTCCTGAGTATTTGCCATCTCGGGTCCAATTGTTGAGTAGAGAGATTCTTCCCTCACTCAATCAAGTGTACTCCTATCTGTTGAGTGAAGAAAGTAGGTTAAGTGCAATGCAACATGTCTCTACCCACGAGAGGTCTACTTTGGTCACTATGTCTCAAAGAGGTAGTTGGAGTAGTGGTCACGGTAGAGGTAGGAATATGGGACCAACTATGGATGATAAAGACAAGCTCAAGTGTAAGCATTGCGGCCGTACTCGACATACCAAGGAGACCTTTTGGAATCTCCATGGTCGTCCTTCAAGATCACCCATAGTTGAAATTTGAGGGGGTCGCTCGGGTGGCCCTTTTTTGGAGGCATGGGTGGCACCTTTGTCCACTTAGCTGCTTCAATTGGTTCTACATCATCAGATCACTCATCCCCCGTTTGCACCCGCAACCAGTTCTAGACTATCCCGAGAGGAGGTTGAGACTCTTCGCCACTTCATGTCTCGGTTACAGACCCCTTCTGTAGCTGCTTCTTCATTTGCCCACTTAGGTACATCAGCATTTGCACACAGTGCTTCTCTTTCCACTATCATACCCTCATAGATCTTTGATTCAGGGGCTACTGATTACATGACAGGTATTTCATCTCTCTTCTCGTATCATATTTGTTTAGGAAAAGATAAGAGTTAAAGTTGCCGATGGTTCTTTTTCTTCTATCTCAGGGAAAGGTAGTTTTGTTGCTACTTCCTCTATGCCCCTTTTAGTTGTCTTACATGTTCTTAATTTTGCAACTAATCTTATTTCTGTGAGCAGTATTACAAAAATCTTTGAACTGCAGTGTTACATTCTTTCCCACTCATTGTCTCTTTCAGGATTTGGTGACGAGGAGGACTATTGGCAATGCACATGAGGAAGATGGCTTATATCTGTTGGATCATTCACCGTAGTTGCCTCATCAGTCTTGTTTTGGGAGTAGCTCTTATGCTACTAATATGATGCAGTGACATCAACAATTAAGTCACCCTTCCCTTGTGTTATTGAAGTTGTTTCCCCATTTTGTATCTTCTTCACCTTTAAGTTTACATTGTGAACCCTGTGAACTTGCAAAACATTGTAGTTCTTTCTACTCATTTCATGAAAATCGAAGTAGTGCTCCTTTTGATATAGTTCACTCTGATGTTTGGAGTCCATCTCCCACTATCTCTCTGTTTGGTTACAAGTACTTTATTACTTTTGTGGATGATCACTCACGGGTCAACTGGGTTTGCCTTTTGAAAGCTAAAAGTGATGTATATTCTGTGTTTAAGATCTTTCATACCTTGGTTTGCACCCAATTTGGCACCCCCATCAAAGTCCTTCAGTCTGATAATGGGGGTGAATACACTTCTAGTGATCTTTCTTCATACCTTTCTGCACATGGGATTGAACATCAAACTTCGTGTGTCAAAACCCCTGAACAAATGGTGTAGCTGAAAGAAAGAACCATCACTTGTTAGAGATCACTCGATCCCTTCTTTTTATTATGCATGTCATCCTCTTTTTGGTCTGAAGCCTTACTCATTCTACCGTCATATATTGTTTGCCTTCTTGACTGTTGGGATTCAAAAATCCTCTTGATCTCTTTTTTTCATGGGCTCCCGTGTTTCCTATTCCACCCAAATTGTTTGGGTGTGTTTGTTATGTTCATGTTTATCGCCTTGACCGCTGCAAACGTGATCTCAAGGCCTTAAAGTGCATTTTTGTTGGTTATTCTTCTACCCAGAAAGGGTACAAGTGCTACTATCTTTCGTCCTGAAAATGCTTGTTGTCTCTTGATGTCACTTTTTGTGAAACAACTTTTTTTTCTAGCCCGAATACATATCTTCAGGGGGAGTATCAGGATGAAGAGTTTTATTCTTCCTCACCTATATCCATGGTTGATATTGGGAGTGATGAAGCATGGAAGAATGAAATTGCTCCTGCTGAGAAGGAAAAGAAGTTGCAAGTGTATTCAAGACAAAGAAGAATGAACCTCATCTTACCTGCCAAGAAGCCTCCTCTGATCCTCTTATCCTAGGTAACACTGATACTCCTTGTATATCTCTTGTTGTTAATGATACTAATCTTTTTATTGCTATTAGACTAGGAGTTCGTACATGCATCCAACATCCTATCTCTCACTTTGTTACCTACAACTCCATGTCTCTGTCATATCGTGCATTTGTCACGTCTTTGTCTTCTGTTTTTGTGTCATGCAGTGTTCCGGAGGCCCTATCTAATCCTAAATGGAGGAAAGTAATGTGTGACGAGATGCAGGCTCTCAAGAAGAATGCTACGTGGGATCTTGTTGACCAACCAAAAAGAAAAGAGCCATTGGGTTGTAAGTGGGTCTTCACTATAAAACATCAATCTGATGGATGTAGAAAGGTACAAGGTCAGACGTATTGCAAAAGGATACACTCAGACGTATGGTGTTGACTATCTGGAAACTTTTGCTCTTGTTGCGAAGATGAACTCAATTCGAGTCCTCATCTCCCTTGTTGCCAATCAAGGGGGGTTGCTACAACAACTTGACGTAAAAAATGCTTTTCTCCATGGTGAGCTGGGGGAAGAAGTGTACATGAGGAAACCTCTTAGGTTCAAGTTTCCTACAACTGGAGGAAAGGTGTACAAGTTGAAGAAAGCTCTATATGGGCTAAAGCAATCCCCGAGAGCATGGTTTGATAGGTTTCGAAGAGTTATGCTTAAATATGGTTACATGCAGAGTTAGATTCATCACATTTTGTTCATCAAGCATAGTCGAGGCAAAGACAAAGTGTGCCCTCATAGTCTATGTTGATGACATTGTTATGACAGGTATGATCAGGAAGAGCTGAAAATGTTGAAGCATCACCTTGTAGAGGAGTTTGCAAATAAAATATTCTCGGAGAAGGTATGTTCTTGATCTGTTGAAAGAAACAGGGATGATGGGATGCAAACTTATTGCTACTCCTATTGAGCAAAATCATAGACTTAGGGACAACAATGAGGACTCATTGATTGATACAGGAAGATACCAGAGATTGGTAGGTAGACTCATCTACCTCTCCTTCACTCATCTGACATAGCCTATGCAGTAGGTGTGGTTAGTCAGTATATGCATGCTCCTAGGACCTCTTACTTGAAGGCTGCATATAGAATTCTCGGATACTTGAAGTCTTCTCCTGGAAAAGGTCTCCTCTTTGCCTCCCATGGTTCCATAAGGATTGAGGCATATATAGATATTGATTGGGCAGGGTCGGTATCTGATAGAAGATCTATATCTGGGTATTGTACCTTTATAGGTGGCACCATGTCTCTTGGAGGAGTAAAAAACTAGTGATTGTTGCTAGATCAAGTGCAGAGGTAGAGTTCAGATCTATGGCTCATGGTGTATGTGAACTTCTATGGCTGGAGATGTTGAGAGCTTGACCTCTCTGCTCAGAGACCAATGATGTTGTATTGCGACAACAAGGCAACTATTAGCATTGCCCACAATCCTGTTCAACATGACCGAACCAAGCACATTGAGGTCAATCGACACTTTATCAAAGACAAAATTGCTCTAGGACTAATCTGTACTCTCTATGTAAGAACAGGGGACCAACTTGCAGATATCTTAACCAAGGGAGTAGGAAATTCCAGTTTCACACCATATCAGACAAGCTGGGTATGCAAGACATATTTGTACCAGCTTAAGGGGGAGTGTTGAGAATACTGTTATGTTATGTTATAGTGTGAGGGCATTTATGTCCTCACTTATATTAGACCCCTATTTCCTCTTTGTTAGTAAGGGCATTTATGTAATCTTGTAATCCATCTCATATATATATAATAGTGGAGGAGGCTTAGGTTTTAAGCACTCTCTATTCTTCCTACTTCTCTTCTTCTTTTCTTCTTCTCTCATCCAAACCCTAGTTCTTGGATTCCAACTTTGTACCTATAAGAGAGTTTTCCCTTGTTATCCCAAAAGTTTTGAAAAAATGACTAAAATACCTTCAAACATTTTTAAAATGACCAAATTGCCTCCTAAGCATGAAATTACCATAATACCCTTAGAAATTCTAGAAAAAACGTTTAATATGTTGTCGAAAATTATTTAAAATATTTATTGTGTCAATTCGGGCATTTTTTGGAATCAATTTAGTTTTATAATTGAAAAATGGAATTCGGCCAATTATAGGGTTGACACGTGGAATTTTAAAAAATCAAAAGAAAAAAGAAGAAAAGGGGTAGGATGATGTTCCAAATAGCCGCCCCACCCCTTTTGTTGCTTATTTCATCCTCTAGTGAAAATTAGAATTTTATCTTTTTTTTTAATATATAAAAGAGAAAGTTGGACGCCGTTTTGAACGGCAGCCCCACCCAAATCATTTTGTGACCAACCATTTTAATAATGCACCAACCTTATTAAGAAATAACAGCTGAGAGGCCACCTTTCTAAATGGCCCCCTCATGTTCCTTTTTCTGGAGTGAATTTCTATTAATTTCACTTGTTATTGTAGGGGGTCCTTTGGCTCTACAAAAAGGGGTCTAAAGGAATCTGAGAATCCGAAAAAGACTTTTGGACTTTTGGAAAAGCTCTCTTTTGTCTCTATTTTCGACATTTAATATTAGCTCAATTTTCAATCTTTGGAGGAAGGAGATATTATTGGTTTTTCTAGAGCTTTTACTCACGATTCGTACAAAAGACGTGTTATTTTTTAAAAAAAATTTATTGAGCCAAAAATCTACTATACTCAAGGTTTTGAATGTCGAGATTGCAAGAAATGCTGCACTGGTGGAAAAAAGATATATCGCAATATATATCCTTTTTCAGGCATATCACATGCATTAAGAATAAAATGAGGAAAAATTAAATTTTGTAGTGAAACTTTAGGAAATATATATTACTACACATTTGAGAATAAATTTTTTTAAAAAAAACAACAATGTACATTAGAGATGTAATGAGAAGGGGGAAAAATGTGCGTTAACGAGTGACGATAATGTACGATTGATTAATATTGGTATAACTTACATAAAATATTTCAATCATAGTAATAAAAATATTCAATCAAAGTTTTATGCATAAGTATCATGATAACATTGTCCAACCCACCCCAAGAATTACAATTAGAGCCATATTGAGTTACGTGGAGACTCGAAGGAATCTCTGTCTTGGCTTGGCTTACGATAGTATTAGTTCTCCACATAAGTACAATATTGTGTCCAACTCATCACATTATGGTACAATGATATACTCACGTACATAATGTTGGTAGTCATCGGTCCAAGATGTAGCAATACTCCCATCGGTGGATACTATAGGTACTGAGGCACATTGTCATTGGCACTACCACATAAGGTTGTACACCTCCATACTCAAATCCATACGACTCGTACCCAGAAACATATCCATATGGATACTGGTCCCTTACTTTTGCATAGCTATGTTCCTAAAAGCATGTTAACTTAGATTGTGCGTCCTCGTCCTGGATGGATGACCGTGTATGGTGAGGCTTTCTAGAACTAGAGCTTGAATGCGCACTGGACTCAAACCAAACATCTGTAAAATCCATGCAGCTCAAGATTGATTGGCCTTTGATGTATATCATATAATAAAATTAAATTAATACTGGCCCATAAAAAAAAAAAATGGCCAATTTGATGCACATCATATGATTAATCTAAGTGTTAAAACTCTAATATTAAGCTTAACAAATGAAAAATAATAATTTTGAATTTTTAATGTAACTTTAGGAAATGTTAAAATAACTGTTAATACACATTTAAGAATCAAAAAGTAATAATAACAATGTCCATAGGAGATGCAATGGAAAGGGGAGCAAAGATGTGAGCTGACAAAAATGTATGATTGACTAATATTGATATAACTTATATAAAATGTTTCATTCATCTATGAAAATAAAATTGTAGAAACTGATACAAACGAACGATATGTATAGGTTTCGGTAGCCCCTGTACAAGTCTTTTTTGGGTATAGAGGTGGATTTCTCAAAGAAGGGCATCTTTGTATCACATAGAAAGTATACCTTAGACTTCTTTAAGGATAGTGGAATGCTAGGTTTTTGACCTATGTATACTTTGATTGAGCCAAATCTCAAGGTGAGCATCAATGATGCACAATTAATGGAAGATAAAGAGATGCACCAAAGATTAGTTAGTTGTCTTCTTTATCTTTTTTATCACCTAGCTCGACATTGTGTATGCTGTCAATATGGTGATTCCATTCATGCACGAACCTTGGATTCATCATTATGAAGCTATTGAGAGGATCTTGCGGTATTTGAAGACCATTCCAGGGAGATGCATATTATTTGATGATCAAAGGTCCACTGTATGGTATTGTACTTTTCTTGGAGGTAATCTCATAACTTGGAGGAGTAAGAAGCAAAGTGTGGTGGCTAAGTCTAGTTCAGAAGCTGAGTATAGGGCGAAGCCCATGTTGTGGTTGAAAATGTTATTACAATATTTGAGAATTAAGGTAGAAGTTCTAATGAAGTTGTTCTGTGATAACAAGGCATCCATGAGCATTACTCAGAATTTGGTTCAACATGATCAGTACTAAACACATAGAGATCAACAAGTACTTCATTCGAGAGTAGGCTATTTCTCAGAATCTATATTTATTATTTGTTACAAGAGAAAATCAGCGATGCGGACATCCATGAGTCCAAGGAATTTCAAGTTTAGCAAAGAAGAAAAAAGAAAAAGAAGACCCCCATGTCACTTTGGATAGATGACATGGGGCATTGAAGACCTCATATGCACACATAGAGCATTAGGAAGGCCCCACATTGGGAAGGTGTGCATATAGGATGAGTTAGCGGGTTCTATTTAGTTAGGAGAGGCCCAATGGGTTGGATTAGTATTTAGGAGGACTACTTTATTAGTCTACTTTATTAGTTATGTTATTAGTTTGTGCTATTATAGTCTTTTTATTATGTTTTGGATATTTTGATCTTTTTGCAATTAAGGCTTCACCTATTTAAAGCCCCCTTTCACTGTAAACTTTTAGTTAATGAATGAGAAACAAAGAAAAAACCTACTTTTGGGTATTCTTCAGTGATTGGAAATTGGTGTGATGTCATGGGAGTGATTCGCTAAAACTCTAAGGTATATTCTTCTAATCTCTCTCTCTCTCAAATCATTGTTCACAGTTACTATTCATCAGCACTATTCACGAGTTACTGTTCATGAGTACTATTCACAGCAACTACTCTCTCTTCTTTTCTTCTTTATTTACTATCCTCTTGCAAAAAATCTAATCATCCAAACCCTAGATCCTATTTCCATTGCAAGAAAACTCACCAAACCTAACCCTACCCTTACTGTCCAGCAACCTCCAGCTACATCCAGTCACTATCAACAACCCCCATCCCTGTCATTCTTTGTTGTCCTAGTTCCCCAACAATCCTACAAGCCTCCTACAACCTGTATTTTCATCCCACAACCCTCCTACAACCTGTCCAACCCAATACAGCCCTCCCCCTTCAACTGTTACAGCCCTAATACGTTACCCTATTGCTGTTACAGATTTTCAGCAATTGAAAAAACCCTAAAACATCACAATCTCAAACCCTAATTCAGCTCCAAACCCTAGAAAAGGTTAGAAACCCTACATTGAATTAAGAGCTAATCCCCTAAGCTTGTGGAATCATAGAATTCCATTGACCCTCGCAGATATAACTGAGGGTCACTATTGCAGGTTTGTGACATGGCCTTGAATCTTCCTAAAATCGCTTTTCTTGAATATTTAGGATAATTATTTGTGATAAGATTGCTGATTTTATAATTTTCATTATAAGTGTTAATTCAATCTTGATCTCAGATCATTAGATTTTAGGTCATTGCATAGTGCTGCATCAATCAGTCTACTGAAATTCGTACCGAAGGTGTTTTGAAGGCGAATTTAAAGCCGTTCTTAACAAGTTGTGCTTGATAGATATTTGTTTAACTTGAGGGGGAGTCTTGAGATATGTTATTATTATAGGTATAGATACACCATATCATGTTATTAAGGCTATTATTGTAATCTTTCTTATTAGTGATATAAATAAAGAAAGATGGGAATCCGCCCCTAAGCTTTCTCTCTAATTTTTCCCCATCTTCTCTTTTCTTTTTTCTTCCTCTAGGGTTTCTACTTTCTACTCAATTATTCAACAATATTAAGTAGAAGAAAAAGATCAAACTTCATTCCATTTTCCACCAAATACATAGAAACAAACAACCTAGTTCTACAATAGTCTTTCCCCTCGAAGCATGGTTTGAAATATCCTCGATATTTTCGATATATTTCAAATATTTTTTCATATTGAAGCGATGCAAAATATCCCTCACATGTATTGTTTTCCAAAATATCTTTAAATATGCCGATATTTTCAATATATCTCCGATATTTCCGATATATCTTTTATAAGTTAGGGATATTTTGTCCATCAGTCTATAAAAGGAGAAATATCGACGAAAGAAGAAGGATTTTGGAGATTTTGACGGAGTTTTGAGGGATTTTTTCCATTTTCTTGAGAAACCGAGACTGTACGAGGAGAGAAAGACTTAAGTCGACTCAAGTGGAAATAATCAATCAGACTGCTTCCATACCTTATCTCAGGTTATCCTTTAGTGCTGGTATGGGGCACTATCCTCGAGTAAAGAAGAGGGGGATACCTGTTTTCTAACTTTGATAGCAGTCAAGTACTAGCTCAAACCGCTTACTGGAAGAGTAGAGAGAACTTTTATCTTTAGTAGAGTTAGTCGACTTAAGACTTTTTGGGGGCACTGTCAGGGAATATAATATCATCACCATTAAGAAATCACTTTGGTACCCACATTTACCTACATTTGTCATCCGGAGTCGAAGTGCACCCCATTTGCACAATCTTTGGCAAAATTTTCCTAGAAGGTATTAATTTTCTTTAAATTAGAATGGGGTTTTGGATAATTGATGTGTCATTAGTCCTAAACTAATGCAAATGTATCAATTTGATGCATTTACACTAGATTTCTAAGTTTAAAATTTTATTTTATTTTTGGATGGGAGATTAGGGGAAACTCAAAATTTTAATTTTTTTAGCATTCCATGTGGCTCTGGTTGTAGTTCTTGCATGAGTTAGAACATTGATGTATTATGTATGGAATTCTGATTGTGTATTTTTAGTGTTATGATTGATTGGGGGGTAAATGAAACATTTTATATAAATAGTCATACATTGTCGTCAGTGCACATGTGTGCCCCCATTTCCATTGCACCGCTTATATGCATTGTTTTTTTTTTAATTTATTTATTTTCAAGTGTGTACTAACATCTATTTTAACATTTCTTATAGTTTCACTGAAAAAATTCATATTTTTTCCAAAATTTTCCCTCAATGTGCAATACTTCCCCTCAAAATAGTATATCTCACAATATATCTTTTTTCCAAGATGCAATATCTTGCGATATCAACTTTCAGAACCTTGCTTATCGTTTCCGTCGTGAGTTAAAATCAATTTGTCAGATTTCTAAACAAGTTTGATTTCTATTTTTGTCAAGCAAAGATATAAAGACAAGGTTCCTTCAAGGTATTTGAAATTCAAGGAAATCATTAAGTGCAAGGACTTTGCTGCAACTTAGCTTCAAAAACACATTGCTTTGCAAATGATAGAAGAGGGACGTGAATTCTCCATGAGTACTTGTTCTCCATCTCCTACTAGGTAGTAGGAAGTAATGATTCTTTTGTCGCTAGCAATTGGTGGTCCCTGTAGCCACAACACAGTCTATCGCATTGCAGACTACTAAGTTGACCTCAGAGACAACTGCTGTTATCACTGCTGCTTCAACAAGATTAGTATGTGCGTTGGAAATGTTTTTGTCATTCTTCCATATTTGCACTCTACTGCATGGTGACCCAGATTTCCACATGCAAAGCAATGCCCCTCTTCTTAAAAGTCTTGGTGCTTGTCTTCTTGAACTGGTTGTCAGAATTTTTCTTAAATCATCTACTCAGTTTCGATGGGCCAGTTTTACCAGAATTCTCTTCTAATAAATTGGCCATTGAGGTTATCTCTTTGGCCTTCTCTTTTCTATATGCTTCTTGTTTTCCTCAATGCTGATATGGACAACCAAGTCTTCGAGGGACTTCTTGCTCTTTCCAAGAGGGTCGCAATTTCTCAATGGGAACTGCCACCTTGAAACCCCATATTTCTTCATCCCCTTGTTTAGAATTCTGCTGACCTTGGTTTATAATCTTGAATTTGAGAAATCACTGAATTCTAATTGGTGATCTTATAATCAAAAACCTTCTTACTGCATTTCTTATAATCCCACTAATATACTTTTTATGAAAGCATCCCAAATTTTCGATAGCATTAGCATAGATGCAGTACACATCATACAATTCATTAGACAAAGCATTTAGTAAAGAATTGTGGCACAAAAATAATCTTCTCTTTCACAGATTTTGTTCAATTCTGATCTCCCGGTTCGAGTTGATTGCCCAATTGCTTTGGTATCGCACAATATGAAGGCACTTTCCAAAATAAACATGATCTTTTGCTACCAAAGTTTATAATTGAACCCAAGGTATATCCCGATGTATTCATACATATTTTATTTCAAGGGCGTCGGATGAATATTTGTGATGAGTACACCAGAAAAAGAAACTGTAAAACACTGCTTTTTTGGGAGAATATCCAAATTCACACAAAGTTGGAGAAGTAAATCCATTGATTCAAACAGAAACAAACTACTTATTTGATTTGCTGAGCCATTGATTGGACCCACTGTCCGTGTATCAATATTGCCTTCCCTATTTGAATTGAATGGAGCAAATATGTTTACTGGTGATCGATCTCCTTGATTTAGCAGCAAATTGTCTTTTGAGTGCACAAGCAATATCAAGACCTCATGAGTTATGAAATTCCAATATTTTGCCAAAGATCAACAAACATTGAAAAAAATAATAAAATCGAATGAATACTATTGAAACAATTATACTAATTTGTTTATTTACCTTGTTCTTGTTGCTCTGATTCAATAGGGAAGTGCCTCTATATAGGCAACCCTACACCATTTCCCATTGAGAATAGGTACCTTTTGACCAACGATTGTGATAGTTGGTCAAGTGGTGCACCCATTGGTCAAAATTAATATTTTTCTCTTTTTTATAGAAAACTGAAGGTCACATTGTTTAGTTAGTATTAAAAAATAAAAAAGGTTCGCTGGTCATAAATTTAAAGGACTGTGAAATAGAGCAATGCAATATTTAGGAGTCTCAACTTTCCAAACATTACAATGGTTGGTGAAAAGAAAATCTTAAGATGCTGGTGAAATATTTTAATTGCTTTGTCTTCTTTGCCTTTTCCTTATCATCAATGCCTTATCCCATATATTATGGTTCAACAACATGAGTTATTTTTTTGCCTTTTCTTTTTGAAGGGAAAAAAACTATATGCTGCAAAGGAAAATCATGGATCTCTATTACTGTTGTTGATGATCCCCCTACTCACAAAGCAGAAACCCTACCAGAAGCTTGACTTATTCCTTTATCTCATGGAATTGCTTGATTTCCCTTGGGTCCTCCTAGAAACTTCCTAAAATGAAAAGTAGAGTTGAACTTGCTATTAAGACGCATTGCAAGTCATACTCTGGTGTGCAGAGTCCATGCAAGCATCTCTTTTTTTCATGAGAACATCTCACATTGCAATTAAATCTCCTGAATCTTGTCCCAGCAACGGACTAATTAATTTTCTCATTTCACTCCTGAAGGGAACAGAAATCTCCCATTTACCTCGTTCTACCTTGAAAAACCGACTGCCTATATGTCAGAATGAATGTGCATGATCAATGGTAGAAATGTTATACCCAATGATTTATGTCGTTTCACTTTGGATGTGCATAGTTAATCGAAGTCACTATCTGTAGCAACTAGAACCTTTGAAGGAAAATTTGAGTTTCCTGGTCTTTAAGCCACATATTAACAATAATATATATTTTTTGAGTTCTCTGACGAGGTGGTCCTTAATTTTCTATCTGCTTTCTGGTTATGGTTGTAAGTATGATGGAACATATATTGTTTTTCTGAATGAAATGAGTTCATGTGGTACTGATCTCTGATGATATCTGTAAAATGTTAGGGCCGTCGCCAGATGTGGACGTAGTATTATCAATTTCATTACAGAGCAACATACCAACAGGGCAAACTGGGAAATCAGCCAACTCCTCCCAGCAGTTTCCAGCTGGTCCTGCTCCAAGCACAAGTGACCTTTCAGGCTCAAACAAGTCACGTCCCAACCCAAGTGGTTCTTCTTTCAAATCAACCAGAGATAGACAAGCCGGAAAAAGAAAGGATCTCGACAGTATGTTTATACCACCCTCCCCCCTCCAGACGTATCATTTCATATCTACTTACACATTCTAAAACGTGAATATATGCACACAAGCCTTTTATCTGCAAATCAACTTAGATACCTAAGGTAGTGTTTAGATACACTACTAAATAACTTTTAGTGACTTTTGGCTCTTGAAGAGTCAAAAGTAAAATAAAATGTCATTTTGGTTCAGCAGTTAAGGGAGTAACTTCTCCACTAGTCAAAAAGTCATAAAAAGTGGAAATGTTAGCTTTTAGGGGAAGCCTGAGCTTTTGTGGGAAGTCCTAATTTAAAAAAACATTAATTTTCTTGTAAGTTATTCCGTAGAAGTCCTTCCCTTCTCAGAGAAGATTATCCAAACAAGCCCTGAATGAATACTGGAATAACTTTTGAGGTTGATGGGGCCCAATTTAACTTGCAACGAGTTAAAAGTGGTCTTTTAGAACCAAATCAGTTTGAGAATTTCGACTATGATTTGAGGTGTGGATCAACTGAGTTTTTAGTTTTTAAACCTTGATCTTTTAGGGGTAATTTTACAATGTCTACATTCATTTGCATTAGACAGGGACAGTAACTTGGAGGTTTCATGATGCAAAGCGTCATAGAGCCTTGTTCTAAGTTACTAGCCTTGAATTCTGAGAGTCGGTTATGTTGATTAAAAGGATTTCTCATCATCGATAGGGCAAGAAGACGACGAGACTGCTACTGTTCAAAGCGTGCCACTTCCGAGAGATGTTTTCAGGATTCGACAGATTCAGAGATCTCGAGGAGTCAGCACCTCACAAACTGGATCAGCATCATGTGGAAGTGCATTCTCAGGAGACCTATCTGGCAGTACTGGATGATGTACATTATAGCCACTTTCAGGGTGCATTTTGTTATTGTTAGTTTTTTTTTTATATAAAAATTTTATTTTATGCATTGCATGTAAATCCAATTATTCTGTTTAATGTCACCCAATTTTATCTATGTTTCTCGACAGATAGCAAATTGAGAAGTTTACCTCCCCAAACTACTACAAAAGGAAAGGGAATATTGAGGGTGTATTCAAGCTGAGCTGGCTCGTCACCTTGCTTCGATCAAGCCAAGTTCAAGTTGGCATCTTTGGCTTGCTCAATTGAGCCGAGCTTTTTTTGGAGCTTGAAAGTGTGTTATAAGCCAAGGTCGAGCCAGGGTCCATTTGATTCGTATCAGCCTGACTTGAGCTCGGCTCAGCTTGAATAATAATAATAATAAATAATTTCTAAATAAGACAAGACAAGCTCAGTCATTCAATTCTAGCAGAGCTTCAAGTCTAACTTTTCAAGATCGACGTTGCTGAGCTTGAATGCACTTGAATATATTTGGTGTTAGATCAGAAAGGCTATAAAAATGGGGAATGTAAAAAATGGCAGTGTAAAGAGAGATCCTAATTTGTGTATCAGATGAATCTTCTCTGCTGCTAAGATCAGTATCATGGTTTGGAAATATTGGTTGTTTCTATCATAGTTTTGGAGTTCCATTTATTTCTTTTTTTCAGTTTTTTTGTTTTATATGCTCTATGCAATTCCATTTGGTTCCTAAGAAAGTAGCCTTGAGAAAAAGAAAAATAAGAGAATAGGAAAAGTTAAAATTGAATTCTATGGTACAGAATTTTGGATGAGTAATTGTCTATATTTATATGTTCTCTGTAATCTCTAATTCATCTCTTCTTACTAAGATCTAGAGGCCAAGATTTTTGGGGTGACATCAGTGGGGCTGTTACTCTCCAATGAGTGGTCCCGGCCCGGCCCAGCTTTTCAAGGCCCTCAAAGTGGAGGCCTATTTTTTTAGCTCGAAGGTCGGGCTGGACCTCATATCATATGTTAAAGCCCTCTTACTTGAGGAATAGGGTTGATAAATACACTGGAGGTCAGCCTGGCCCTATCGCTTATTATACATATTAGTAATTTATATACATATATTTTAGTATATAATTTTTATGAAATTATAAAAATGGCGTTATATAGTAGCGAAATGGAAAACGGACCCCAGGGTCAGCTAAGCTGACCCTGGAATCTCATTGGTCCATGCCCTCTTTTTACCATTTATCAACTGTGGTTAGGACTCACTCACTCCCTAGGGTTAAGCAATTTAACCATGATTAAAGAGGTGTTAAAAGGGACACAGGGACAGTGCGGTCAGCTTAGAAGAGGACCCATGACCCTCTACAACTTATCCTAGTCTTCATCCATCACCAATTGATCTATTCTGGGTTTAGGTCGGATCTGTGCTCGGGGTTTGGGTTGTGTCTCCTTCCCTGGTTCAGCCTCTGTATTGGATCTGAGTCGATCAATCCCGTATTGGGTCTTTTCTCTGGGAGACTTCTTCGATCTCTATTCTCTAGTCAGAGGCATGTCTTGCTTTGATCTGGGCTGAGACTTAGTCTATGGTCTTATACAGGAGCCTAGTTGGGTGGGCCGCTTTCATTAGGCCTGCCCCATGAGGTCTTGAGCCTTGTGCCCGATGGTACCATCCAGTGAACCTATGGTAGTGAACGCGGAGCCACTGATCTGATCATCTCAATTAGAGGACTTAGATCAGATCCTACCAGAATGGGTGATGAGATTTCACTGTCTACAATGGCCCGGTTAGAACTTGCCAGTTGCCATCAAGAGTTTCTATGAGCCGTGTTTGGGCTCGAATCAAGCCTGCCTAACAATTCAGAGTAAAAAATGGACTATTTTCTGGTACTTTTGATAAACAGGTCATATCTGGTTGGGCAAGCCCACCCAACTTATTTATTAATCGGACTGGGCTGCAGCCTGCAGGCATGTTCAGTCCATTGGCACCCCTAGTTGCCAACCATGTATAGGGATGTCAATGGGCTGAATTGGGTCCTCAAAAACCTCTTGTAAATGGGTTGGCCCAATCCAAGCCTATTCAAAAATTAAAAAGAAAAATGCAAGCACCAGCCTGGCCTGTTGACTCCCCTTACTAGGGGTCTCGATGGGTTGGGCTAACTAGGTGGCCCAGCCCAAGATATGACTAAAAATGACCCAAATTTTCAGCCCTAAGTGGTAGAATCGGGCTTGATGAGTAGAAGCCCACAAAGTTTAGGGCCAGACTAAGGCTTTATTGGTTAAGTATGGGCCCGGCCTGATCCCATATATAAAATTATAGCATAATTATATGTATAATATTACAAACAATATTAGTTTAAAGCCCATGACATGTATACTACATTCTTAGATGCGAACAAATTCAGTGTTGCCACTCCTGAAAATAGAAATATAAAATTTTAAAACTTACATGACTTGCAACTTATGGGAACCGGTTGTTTGTTGTAGCTTTTGCTTATAAGATCTAGTTCTAACTCATCAAAATCTGTTCTACGTTTGGTTCCATATACTACCTCTCATTTTGAGAATATTTACTCTATATTTGAACCCCTAAAGTTGGTATTACAACATTCTGGTTTTAAAGCTGCTTCACTTCATTTCATAGAGATCTAAAATCTCTAGAGCACAACTACTTTTAGTGGCTACGTTTTGTAAATGTAGGCTACATTTCTAACAGGTACTTTGTTTTAATGCAATGTTGCAAATCACACATCCCTAACATGGCCTTCAAAATAATTCTGAATAGTATTTTTTAAGGGAAAATAATCACCTCCTCGGTCAGTGACGTGAGGAATTGCATCTTGGCTCCCCTTTTCTTGCAATGTGTTCCCCTTTAAACTCCCTTTAACTATGGTTAAGATTCACTTACCCCTAGGGTTTACCCATCTACCCTTGGTTTTTAGGGGAAAAAATTAACCACACGGTAAAAACTTTAACCTGAGTTCATAGCAGTTGAAGGGGCAGCTTTGTAAGAGCGAGAAGCAATAGTACGCTCCTAGCCCGTGGACCGAACTATTGCTCTTTTTTTAGATTATGACCTAGACACAAATTAGGTTTTGAAATTTGAATCATGAGTTATTTTTTATTATTATTATTATTTGAAGATAATGGCTGCAGAATGAGATCTCTCTTAACAAATTTCTTATCTGTTTAATAATTTTCTTGTTTCTTGAAATTCACTTGTTTTATAAGCCCACTCGTGTTAGGACCGGGCTAGGCCCTGATTCTTTCACTTAGAGTTGGGCCTCGACAGCCCCTAGCCTGTCCCATTGATAGCCTTGGCCCTTACCCTATGAAAAGTCATTAATTGTGTCTAGGGAGGGTAATCTTGTCTTTCGACAAAAGAGAGCCGCCCCATAATAATAAAATAAAATTGAGTGTACCCAATCAATTCCACTTGAAAATGAGAGAGAGGGATTGAGAAGAAGGTTTTTGACCGTTGGCGTTGGCAACATCTAGGGACGCTCTGTTTGTATTCATTTACTTCTCTATTAATATGTACTTAACTCTCTCACTCTCCTTCTTACGAAATCTCGTATCTCCAACGGGAAAAAAATTACAGAGAAGAAGAAGACACAAGAGCTGAGAGATCCTCTGTTTGAAGTGAGGCCTTATTGATTTCAGGTTCGTCTCTTTTTTTTCTATCATTCATTTTTTTTATCATCCTCACTTGTTTTTTTCCGTTTTTATGTTATGTATCATTTTAGAAACTAGGGTTTCTATTCTGCTTTTGTGATCTAGAGTTATATAGATCTATTAGCCTCGAACATGACCAATTTCCACTGCTTTTCAGCAACTACGATTTCGAATCTGCATTTCTGTGTCAAATTTATATATATATATTTCTTTCATTTTTTTTCGTTGAATTTATGGCTTTAACGCACGGAAATGTTATCTTTTGATGTCTGATCTTCTAATCTTAAGCTCCGATAGCTGAATTTAGGGTTTCTAGTTCTGCGATTGTCATTCGTTTTTTCGCTTTTTGACATTCCTCTCTGTTCTTCTCTGGTTTTGTACATTCCGATTGCAGAAACTGTTCCTTTTTCGAATGCTAAAAATCTCATCTTTGTGTTCGAGTAATTTCTAGGGTTTTTGAATCAACAAACTTCAATTTCTTCTTCTGATTACTAATTAGTTCCATTAAATTGAATTCTAATGTGCGCTGGTTTGTTTAACTTTCTCAAATATCATTACCAGCGCATTTTAGCAAATTTAATCGTTGGAAAACTATGGTTTTAAGGCTATAATGGATTTTGGTAGCTATAGACGCGTGGGGCCATTTTTGAGAAAACGACAAACACATGAGGTGTGGGCCCACCCAAAGTGTTTATCTTTTGTTGAGAAGCCCATCACCTGCGTCTACAAAGTGTCAAATATTTCCCGAAGCGAAAAAGCAGGCGTAAATGACTCTAGAACGTTGAATTTTGTCTTCATTGATGTAATGCGCGATTGGTGGTGCTCACGATTCGGTAGGCTAACACGTTTTTAAGAACAGGCCGGATTCTGTCCAATTGTGATTGAACCCGAATAGTTAAATCAGATTCACCGAGTCCTCTTTCTTTTAACCCGGGTTTAGAAATTTTAATTTTTTTTATTATTTTTTTAAAGAGTCAGTTTATAGGTACTCTCAAACATATTCTAAATCTGCTCCTCTAATCCTAACTGTTTATAATCAACTAATAAATGTCAGAATTTGAGTTGACTTATTTTGTCTTTTCTAATGTCATATAAACTCTAATTCTAACCATTTAATAACGAGATAAACCGTTAGGAATTGAGAGTACACCTTAGGAGTATCCCTAGACTAATTCTTATTTAAAACTTTTCTTCTAAAAATCAAGGTTAGATTGTTAAGGGTGTGTTCGTTTGGGAATAAGTTGGTGGGAGAAAGTAAAGTAAAAGAAAGTGGGCCTCAAATTGTCTCTGGTGAAGCCCGAAAGGGCTTATCTTGGGGTTCCATAGAATAGGTGACAAGTTGATGATTTTGACTTCTCCACCTATAATAAGATATGTGGCGTGAAGTGTGTGAGAATAAAGGGGAGAGATATTATATGGGGAGAAGTCAAAAAAAATGGGGAGAAAATAAAATGACTTCTCCTCATATTTTTGCCAACTGTTCGTACAATGTATGGAACCCCAAGAGGAGTTTCTGGCTTCGCCAGAGACAAGCCAAGGCCAAGAAAGTGTGGTTATTTTGTGTGTGGTTTTAGAGAAAAGTGTTAAGGAAAGTGTAACTTACGAAAAGTATAGTGTTTCCAAAATTACACATTGCACAAGAAGTTTCCATAGGTCAACACGTGTTCATTTGAGCTTTTATTAACTATGATTAAGATTTATTAATTTTTGGGTTCAATAATATAACATTAGTTTTAAAAAATATAACCATGAGGATTAGTGAATCTTGACCATAGTGAATAAGAGTTAAAAGAAACATATGCTGAAGTGTGGGTGCAATTGAACTTAGGAAGAGTTCAATTGCAATTGGCTATGATCCAATCTCATTTACTACAATAGGAGCGGTTGGGATGAGTGGGCGCTCAATTTGCCTTCTCACGGACATAAGGAAGGAAAAAAAGGACACAGTAGATAATCTATTTTTTGGAGAAACATTCACTTTCTGGTTAAACGAACATGAGGTAAGTGGGGAAGCTCCCACTCTTTCTTTTACCTTCTCCAACTTTCCTCTTACACGAACACAAAAGGGTCAACTTATGAACCCCAACTTGATTATAAGAGAGACAGGATCCTGTCTATTGTGAGTTTCGAGTTGCACTCACATTCGCCTCTTTTTAACTCTGGTTAAGAAATTTTCACTTTTAAGTAGTTTTTTTATTATATAATAGAGGCTAATAAATCTTAACCACTTATGACTGCGATTGAAATGGGGTCTGAGTTTGAGTACGTTTCCAACTCGTTTAAGAAAGGCACTCATTTTAGCATTAGCAATATTTTATTCAACTGGCAAGTAGCGAACTATTACAGGGCTCTCACAAAGCTACCCTTTCAATTGTCATGAACTCGGGTTAAAGTTTTTTAATTCTGTGGTTAATTTTTTTATTTTATTTAAAAAAAAATCAAGGGTAGATAAGCGAACCCTAGGATGAGTGAATCTTTAACCTAGGATGAGTGAATCTTTAACCGCAGTTAAAAGTGGGACACGTGGTAATAAAAGGGGAGCCGAGATGCCCTCCTTGTGTCACCGACACAGAAGGTGATTTTTTTTTATTTTTTTTGGAAGGTGATTATTTTCCTTTTAGCATATTACCCTTTCGGATTCTTTCAGGTGTGTCAGTGTGACGCCCATTTAGTTGTCTATAAAAGTCAATTATACGCCACCTCAGCGATTACCATACGTCTGATCGGTTGTGTTAAGAGGGTTAAAATTAAATGGCAACCTTAAAACAACTAAAAACAAAAAAGACCATCATATCCTTATATTTCTCTCTCTTTCTCAAAGACAGCAATGTGTCTATAACGCGCATTAGTTGCGCGTAGTCTTGCAATTTTATTTAGTTTTTTTTTTTTGGAAGGTTTATTCGTCCTTAGCTGGCTAGCCAGTTACCTCTTTTAAATCATGAGCTCCACTAATCTTTCTTCGAACCCATATTTAGCAGGTCGGCAGGAAGACTCAGATTCCGGCGATGAGAGGTCGAATTCACCCCGGAGACTCGCCGTCCGTCAACGAAAACTTCACTACAGCATTCGAAGACCCCGAAATTCCAGAAAAACCCACCCCACCAATGCCGGATAAACCCGTTCCAACTCCGGGAACCTACGTTTTCCAAATCCCCAAAGACCAAATCTACCGTCTCCCGCCGCCGGAAAACGCCTACCATTTCAAAAACTACACTCGCCGGGGAAAAAACCGCCGGAACCCCTGTTGTTGTTGCCTCTACTGGATCCTTGGCATTATTTCTCTTCTCATCCTCCTCATCGCCATTGCCGCCGGAGTTTTCTACCTCGTTTTCCAGCCTAAAGCTCCCATTTATTCCGTCGAGAAGGTTTCCGTCAGAGGCTTCAACCTCGCTTTATCGAGCCTGACGGTTTCGCCGGAATTTGACGTCACCGTTAAAGCCGAAAACCCTAACAAGAAGATCGGGATATTTTACGAGAAAGGAAGCTCCGTCACTGTTTCTCATTCTAACGTTAAGTTATGTACCGGCGCTGTGCCGGCGTTTCACCAGCCGAGCAATAATGTGACGATTTTTCGGACGGCGTTAAAGGGTTCGGGGATTAAATTGACGAGTCAGGTTCACGGTGCATTAACGGAGGAACAGAGAGGTGGGAAGATTCCGTTAGGGTTGAATTTGAGAGTGCCCGTGAGGATTAAAGTTGCCTCCGTTAAGAGTTGGACGGTTAGCGTTATGGTTAAGTGTGACATTACGGTGGATAAGTTAACGGAGAATTCGAGTATTATTTCGAAGGATTGTGACGTTAACTTAAAACCTTGGGAGGAGTAAGAAAAGGGAGAGTATTTAGTATTGGATTCTTATAATGTATGGAATATTGTGTTTTTTTATTATTTATTTAAACAGGTGGCAGCACATCTGCTGTTATAGAAGGAGCAACACCAAGTGTGCACCCATATTGCGTATGTGGTAAAAAAAAATCCACGAAGTGCGTCTGGTTCTAGCACTCTTATTTATATTGTTTTTTTTTTTTTTTTTTCACTTTGTGGACTATTGACTATATTGCAGTCTTCAAGAAGGCATCTGGCCCGCTTAGACCAGAGTGGGTTTTACATATGCGTTTTCAGTTTCTATTCCCATGTTTTATGGCCAGATTTGGGTTTTATAGTTGCATTTTCAGTTTATATTCCCATGTTTTATGGCCAGATTTTGGTTTTATAGATATATTTTCAGTTTCTATTCCCATATTTTATGTAGTCATAATTCTTCTTTTATAATGAGATTATAACCGCTAACCGATGCCTTTATGAAAGTTGTTATAACTCAAATCTGATTTAAGGGGGGTTGACCTTTATATTCATGGTCACTTCTTGATGATCCAAATCGCTTACTTTTAAAATCCCTGCTATTGGATTTATTTCCTAAATCCATGCACAAGTTAGACAAATAAACAATTGAATAACAACTAATATATATATATATATATACTACTAATATAATCCGATTGATCTCCACGTGGCTCTTCCAGAAACCTTCGTTTGAGCTTCATATTATTGTCATGTGTCATGCCATATCATCAAGTTCATCTCAAGTAAAACAAAGTGAGACCCATCCATCCATTCTCATTCACTTGCTCTTTCATCTCCCAAACTGACGTGGTTGAGAGTTGAGACCTTTTATCTTCCTCACATCCTTTAATAAATTTATACAAGTCATTAAGATCATTTCTCAAATAAAGTGGGACCCAATCCATTGTTTCTTACTCCCCACCCTTTCATCTCCCCCAAAATAGGCACGTCTCCTTTGTCTTTTCCTTTAAAGCTATACCACATAAAGTGGAACCCACCATCTTCCTTCTAATTCCCTCCCCTTTCATCTCCCCAACCCCAAACATTTTCTTCATCACGTTTCCTCTGTTTCTTTATATATACTTCAAGAGCCCAGATTCTTTTCATTCAGCTATTTCTATGTTGTTCGTGGCAGAGTGATCTACCGAAACCTGATGTCTTCAAGAGCCCAAATTCTGAGACCTATGTCATATTTGGGGAGGCAAAGATTGAGGATTTAAGCTCTCAACTTCAGACGGAAGTTGCCCAACAGTTCAAGATGCCAGAACTGTGGGTTTGGATTTGCATCTCAGTCTTGTGCCGGCTGCCCATGAGTACAACTTGAATTTGACTCGATTTGATAACTTAAAAGGTCGGGTCTTGTACCAATAGTAGTTTGGGAATTGGGACCAACAATTATGGCTGCTTTATAGGCTTGGCTTGACTCAGGTTGGCTTAGATTCAGATGTTATGTGCCTCTCCGAGTTCTGTAAATTTTCCATTTTTTTAAATTTTTGTAAGGAAGCAATGAAGCACAAATTTTCATTGCCATTTGCGTTCACTTTTTTCTTTCTCCTTATTTTTATGAGATGAAGAGAGTTGGTGTTGTCGGATTATAACTGACAGGTGTTGATATCCTTTTATGGTAATGTTTTGTTGAAAATTTTTGTGTTAACCATCAAAAAAAATGCTTAGTCTTGTTCGATTGTTGCTTCTTTGGTTATTTTAGGGTCATGTTTTTTTTTTTCTCCGGACCTCCAAAGTTGAAGCTTCAAATAGGTAGTAAGTAAGTATGCTTAGGATGTGGTTTGCTTTCATTAAAAAAAAAAAAAGTATGCTCAGGATGTATCCACCTAATTCTGATTTCATTTGAACTTATAAGTTATTCGGACATTTGTTTTTTGTAAACATAGTGGTTATTTTTAGTGACAATTGTACAAGTTGGTAACGTAAATTCTAAGACAATGAACAAAAACTTCACCATCCGCCTTTGGCACGAATATTTAATATGAAAATATTTTATGAGAGCCGGTCATACACGATTGATAAATCGAAGTGCCGGCTCTCTTGAACTGGTGATAAATTATAAGCCCTAAAATTTTATGTTTAACGGTCCTAAAATGTGAAACTAATAATGTGAAACTATTCAAGATTACGAGTTGCAATTATCATTTTTCCTTTGTAAATGGGGTGTCTCAATCCTGGCAAGGAAGGATTATTCCTTTCAGATGGACGTAACCTCCAAACCACATGCATCGGGTAAGCTCAAGAAGAATTCAACTCTAGACCTTGAGATCTCTCTCGAGACCCGAACCAACTGAGCTATTCCTGTGGGTTATTTTAAAAAAAAATTGTTCCCACCGACCCACTGAAAATTTCTCTACGGTTATAATTATTATTGTTAAGACATATTAGAAAGCCGGTTGCGTAGTATATTGGAAATTGACAAAGAGCAGCGCATGATGCCGCACTTTCTATATTGGTCATGCTTTTTATTACCTTGCATCAGTATTGGTCATCACCATTTAATTCATGTGTGCCTTAGTGTTAGATTTTCAATCAGGACTCCTATCCATTTTTTTTGGAAAAGAATCGATTACAAATCATTAAAAATCAAAGCAAAACACAAAATTATAGAAAAAATATTGTTAACTGTTATGATTATCACATTTGATAAAATTTTAATATATTAATGTATAATTATATGTAAAAATATCATTTCACCTTAATAAAATTAATTTATTTTTATTTTATTACCGGGTCATTTTTATCTACACTCCGTGCATCACATGGGGTTTTTGCTAATATATATATAATCGAATCCTTCAAGTTAAGAAAAGCTCGATGAAGTCTCCCGTATGCAAGGAAAAAAAGAGTCCTATCTTCGGGATACAACTCAACTCGGATTCAACCGATCAATTCCTATGAGTTTGCGCTATTCGATGGATTATGGTGCACCAAACCTCTTTTAGAGTATGCCCGAATAATTATTTTAAAATCCATTAAATTAATAAAATCTCACAATAGATTAATTCAATTTTAAAAATTAAAAAAAATTTCATTTCAATAAAATAATTAATCTAAAACATTAAAACATGATTTTAGTCTAAAAAATCATCTTAGAAATTAGTCCAATTAATTAATGGTGGTACTACGTGCACCTCAAACTTTATTGATTGTACCCCTATTAAAAAAAAGCTTATGAAAAGTCAAAGTTATACACCTAAAAGAAAGAGAAGGACAATAATACCCTCTTCCTTCTTCATCGTGTGGTACTTCCAGCAAGAAATATCACGGGTCATGACTGGAATCCGAACGACAACTCTTTAGCTCGATTGCACTGTAGAAGTAGACACAATTACTCTGTCCATTACTTTGTTCCCTTTTAGGTCAATATGAAAGGGGATAGCAAAGGCCACAGTTGCTTCCTCCATTACTCTGTCCTTTCGTCGGAGCCCAGCTCGACACGAACACGCGCATTAGTATGAATTTTCACCCCTCAATCCTCTAAGAATATTCCTAAAATTCCAACATAACATCTCCCAACGACGAACTGATATACCTACAAAAATCAATTCCAGAACATACTCAACTTCAAAGCCAAACAAAACCTAGAATCAACACAAGAATCTCCAACACAAAAACCAAAGCCCAGTAGAATAATCAAATTCATCAATAACAGAGACAATAGAGATGGATTAAAGCAAGAAATCCTCAAAAAATCAGAACGAGGAACGAGATCTTTTGTCTATTTAAGCTACTGTGCAAGGAATAAAGAGTTGGTTTTGCGGATTAGATGTTATCCGTCCTAGTGAGGTTTTATTCAAACATTCAATTGCAATGATAGGGAATAATGCAGAAAAATTACCAACAGGCCATTGTTACCTGATAGAAACCGGCTCATTCGTATTATTAGTAAGATAAATTCATTACCTGTCTCTGCAAACTGAACTCCGATGATTCCAGTTCTGAGAAGTTTTGATCTGAATGTTTTACCGCAAGCTTCGAGTGACAGACTGTGGGGTCTTCCATCGGATACGAAGTAAGGAGGAAGAAAAGACAGAAAAGGGCATTTTTGTCCTTTTCATTCCTTTTATTTATAATTAATTTTAATAACAGTAAAAAATTTAGTGTGAGGTGCAATCCGTAAATATTGGGGTGCCCCTAGCACCACCCTTAATTAAACACTTTGTTTAATTAAAACAATCATTTAATTGAAATTCAATGAAATCATAAGTTAAATATATTTAACTTAACAAAACCAATTAAATCATTAATCTGTTTTAATCTGGAGTCTAGGTCAACCATACAGTTTTCTGTCATAGTTTTGGCAGCATAACGGTATATGGACCGGAATAGTCCAATTGTTTGAGTCTGTTAGACTATCTCAATTTGATCAATCAAGTTGGTTTAATCCGTAGACCAATCGATTAGACTGATCTATTCGAGTGGGTCAATTGTATTGATTACCAAAGGCTATTACCTTTCGGGTTTATCACCATGATTGGGCTACAAGTAGCACAAATGCAAAGTGCACCTCATTGTGCTCAAAGCCCATTGTCCTTTGTACGCACGTTGCACGAGCATAGCTCACGTTCTGAAGATATGGCCTAAAGTCAATGAAAATAGGAGTCTGCAACACTTTAAGGAGTCTCTTACACCATAAGATTACACTCTAGTAGAGTTTTAAAACATTTATAAAGAAGAAAATTTTCTTCTATTTTTCTGATGTGAGACTATGTTTTTAAAGAGAAAACATACAAGTGAAATAAGCTTGTCTAAGAAGAAGATCAAGTTTCAAGTCACCCCAAATATAAAAATACAGTATTCTTGAATTTAAATAGGGATCTTTATAAAATACACCAAAATAGTTTTAGGGACTAAAACTTAATATTTAAAAACAAAATAATTAATTTTAAATAATCATAAAATTAGATTCAACACATGCAATTGTATCGGTTTAACTTAAGCTTTTGAAAGTATAATATTATCCTTGAATTAAGAAAAAAATTAGTAAAAAGTAGTAAACCCCATTTTTCACTTCGTTCTCTACCCCCTTCAAATTTTTGTAGCGTATCTCTTACTTTAACAACTAGGGGTGTCAATGAGCCGAGCCAGCTAGACTCGACTCAAAATAAATCAAGCTTGAGCTTTTACTTTGGGCTCTTTGAGCCGAGCCGAGCCTTAAAAGTGAGCTCGAAAAATAAACGAGCCGAGCCTGAACAATATGTGGCTTAGCTAGGCTCGATTAATATTATAATAATACCCTTTAAAAGTTAAATTTATATTATATATTTAGTATATCTTTTTTTGGTGAAATATATTTAGTATACATTAACATAATTATTTATGTTTAGGTTTTAACTCAGGCTTTCACGTGAGTCACATGACATCTCAAAGAAAAAAATGTCATTTTTGAATTTTTTTAATTGAATTTAGTGCTTATTAATGTATTAAAAAAAATAAAATTATTGAGCTGAGCCGAGCTGAGCTCAAGCTCAATGATTTGTGGACGAGTCGAGCCGAGCTCGAGCCTCTGTAAAATTCTAACAAGCTGAGCTCGAGCCTCTGTAAAATTCCAACGAGCCGAGCTCGAGTAGTGCCCAGCCCGGCTCAGCTCGGCTCGTTGACACCCCTACTAACAACGCTAACCATTATCCGGAAATATCATTCCCTCCTCCGACTACTCTTTACGGTGAGTTTTAAATGAGATTCCTCTCCTCCCCCCTCCCCTCTCTAAAAAAGAATGAAAAATGTTTAGCTTAGCACATGTAAATGGAGAGAAATAAATCTATTGCAAATGAGTACGGGCGAAGTAGATTGTCTTACAATTAATTTAAGAAGCCTAAAATACGATATAGATATGGGTTTTTTTTTTGGTGGAAAGGTTATCATGTAACTAACACATACACTCTAAACTCACCCACACAGCCAGACCTAAGGTAGCCACTAAGTCCAAGCAACCACTCCAAAACGAGGGTTGATGGCCCCTTATACACCCCTTTGAAGTCTACTTCCCAACCGATGTAAGACTAAACCCGAGATTCACCATAACTCACATGGTAATAGAGAACCAAATTGGCTTTTTTTGGTGCAAAAGTTATCATGTAACTAACACACACTCTAAATTCACACACTGATACGGTTCTAGCCTGATTGAGGTTGGAGTGGATGCTCAAGGTGTTGGGAATTCTCTTCATTCCTTTCTCAATAACTTCAACCTTACATTAATAGTTGTGGTCCTCCACACAACAAGCAACTTCTATTTGAAAATAGCAAGTATAATTAAGATAGCAACTACTAACAAATAGCACCTAATAATTAAAGTAACTACTACTAACAATTCTCGTAAGATTAGCAACTGCAAGATTCCACGGATTCTCTAGAATTTGCAAGCCTCCAATGCTGCTGCTCTAGTGCCACATCATGCATTCGCTGCCACATCATGTCTTTTCTCAACCCCCTCATGTGAGAACGTATCACACAAAGCCAGACCTAAGGTCCGCTAAGGTGCCATAGATATGGGTTTTGAACAATGCTCTTAGTCACATTCATATGCTTTGATTTATTACTAGACCGAAACAGTAATAATTATTATCAAATCATATACATTAGATTTAAAACATGATACTTTGATTAATCACATATGAATGAATTAGAAAACAGAATCATACTATCTCTTACTTCAGAATATTACATCTGCTGGTTCATTTTTTTTAGTAACATTAAAGCATATCAACTAGAGAAATTAAAACAAAAGCATGATCATGTATTATTGTTGTAGTAAAATGTAAAAGACAATATGGATATGCATATTGAACAAAGCTCCTGGTTACATTCATATGCTTCGATTTGTTACCAGACATAAGCAGATGGAATAAATGTCTAAGAACAAACCTTAGAGAATTAATCAAAATATTCTGATTAATTATATCATGAATAAATGATGAAGCATGGCATCATACTGTCTCACATTGGGAAAAACAGCATCTTCTACTTTATGTTATAGTAATACTGAAGTAGTGCATGTAAACACCCCAATTTTGTACCCCCTAATCTCTTTGAACACCTTTAAAAATCCTTAAAAAAAACTTTCTTTTAAAACCCTCGTTCCGCAAGCTTCGATTTCCAAAAAACGCCTCTCAGGTAGAAAATGACCAAAACGCCCCTAAGGTGAAAAATGATCAAAATACCCTTGAAAAAGTGTTAAAAGGTTTTCATTTTGTCCAAAATAATTTTACAAATTTTTTAATGAATTCTGGCTATTTTTGGAATTAAATTGGGCTTAAAACGGTAGAAAATGACCGAAATGCCCCTGGGTGTAAAATGACCAAAACACCTCTGAGAAGTGGTCAAAAGTTATGATTTCATCCAAAATAATTTTACAAATTTTTCGGTTCAATTTCGGCTATTTTCGGGTTCAAAATGGGCTTAAAACGACAAAAACAGTTTTTTAACAAATAAGAGCATAAACCAAAAAACCCCAAAAAAATAGTTTTTTGAAGGGCCAAACAGGCCCTAAGGGCCAACCTCGCCCTTTTAAAAGGCGCGGGACCATGTGGGCCCCACTTGCACTGCAAACTTCATTTTTTATTATTTTGTTCGTCCATAATAAAATATATTAAATCTCGCATTTTAAAACGGCACGAATTTAGTGTTATCCGCGTTGCTGCCCTACTGTTCACACCGCTTTACTATTCTTTAAAATATATTAAATCGCGCCCTTTAAAATGGCGCGGGCACTATTCCGAAACACTATAAATACTCCCCCTCTCTTCCTTCATTAATCATCCATTCTACTTCCTCTCTTCTCTCTCCTCTTTCAAAAATCTCTTTTTAGCATTTGACGATCCCCGGGAATTTGATTTCGAAGAATCATTCTCGAGAGCACTTATTTCAGAACCCTTTTGGGTTTCCCAGAAGGTAAAATATCCCCAAACTCTAACGTTTGCTTTGTCTTTTAGTAGTTTAATTAGCTTTTTAATTATTTTTTAAATTGCTTTAATTGCTTAGACTGCTTGCCCTGTCGAACCTTTGCCCAAACCTCGGTTCAACCTTAGCCTACCCTGTCGAACCTCTGCTCGAACTTCGGTTCAAACTTACCAAACCCTGTCGAACCTCTGTTCGAACCACAGTTCAAACCTTGGTTTAAACCTTACTTGCCTTAGCCAAACCTCTGTCCGAACCTTGCTTCAAACCTTGGTTCAAATCCTATCAAACCCTTACTCAACCCAATGCTCATTGACATGAGCTAAAACTGTCCAAATGCTCCCCGGCAAGAGCATAAAAAGCCCAAACACTCCTGAACAGGAGCCCAAACTATTCAAAAACACTCTAACATCCAAAGACAGGTCTCAACCTATCAAACACCCACAATCCAAACAAAACAAATCAAACCATCAACTACTTATCTGGAACTACGTGTGGCTTGATTCCACTAACAGTGGATACGTAGGCAACCCTGATCGGGTTCAGCTCACCTAGGATAGAGCTCCTATCCTGTCCCAACTTATTTCATATAATACATATCAAACATATAGATAAAATGAAAGCTTCTCTTATGGTTTTCTCAATTTTAATTTAAACTTAGGGAGTAGGTAAGCATCTCCGGATGGGAGTTTAGGGATGCCTAACACCTTCTCCTAACTCAAATGAATCCTTACCTTGAACTCTCTTTTCAGACCAAAACCTTATCCAACCTTTTAAGGGACCCTATTTACCCTTACAATCTAAATAGGTGGTGACTCTCTCTTTTCTATATTTTTAGCACTATTCCTCCTCGGGTTCAATCCTGAGCGGGAGTGGGGTTAAAATCCCGGGTCTACAGCTTGGCGAATCCACTGGGGATCGAACCCTGAATCTCTGGTTTCGTAGACCAGTATTCAAGTCAAAACCTAAGTCTGAAGTTAACAAGGGAAACCACATCAAAAACTTTTACTTTCATCGATATGCTGCTAATTTTGTACATATTTTTACTTGACTATCTTTCATTGAATCTCAGACATTTGTTTACCAACTTAGCAACATGCCTAGGATTCCATTTTTATTCATTGCTTGATTTTGATTATTGTATTCATATTCATTGCATACCAGAATAAGGACCATTTTCACCTACCTAGTTGGATCCGGTAAACTTACAATCGAGGGATGGTTATCCCCGATGTTGGAGCCCAAAGATCTTCGAAAAGTAGTGGTTGCAGACTGAGGGATGGTTATCCCCGGTAAACGCGACTGGTCTTTCCCACTTGCACCAATCGTCCCTTTTCAGGTATGTTCTATACTGGGGAGTCGCATATACGGTCAAGTGCTCATCAACCTTTTAGATAAAAACCTTGCATACACCAGCATAAGCATATAGATTATAGGTCTTTGTTTGGGCATAAACCAAGAATACTCGTCAGGAGGGACTACCTTATCCCTATTCTGTTACTAGTTTAAGCCGCTCCTACATCATTTGTTTAGGTATAGGGACAATCTTATCCCTATACTTAACCATTTTCGGAGCTTGTGTGAGCCTTGATTGCTAGATAGGTCTAAACCTATTCTTTTCTAAATCAACAAGATGTTGTGAGGGTTGAAACCCTGGACTCTAAACGAATCACATGGTTAAGCCATTGATTCATTTTGATCTTAACCCAATGAGATCTGGTTTCCTACAGTCCAGATAAGTGAAATGGATCTCTATCCACTCACCCCATTGGGTCACACATGTTGAGTTGACGCATCTTTTTTTGAGTATACTTGCTCAATTCATTCATTCAATTCATTAAAAAAAAAAATTTGATTCAAGTCAATTCCAAAAACTTCATTCAATCATTTTGCTCATAATCATATTGTTTAATCATATATTAGTCTTACGACTTTCCACATCCATCATTTTGTGCATACTTATATTCATAACCCGACAAGGGGCAACGTCCCATGTCAAAACATCATCCATTAGATCATATGTGTGCCGCATCACTACTTTCATTATTGTCTTAATTCAGTCTTCATTTAGCATCTCAAGCGTCAGCTGACTCATCTGTACATACCTCTTATTACTACCCAGTTTATAGCACCCTGAGCAGAAGCAGTATTAAGCTATCTGCCCTCTTCAAGATGACGCCAGTAAGCACGAGATTAACTGATCGAGAATAACAAGTTGTCAAAGGTGTGGAAACCGACCCTGACAGCCCAGTATCACCTCAACATGTACTGCAGCAAATCCCTGATTTAGAGGCGAGGGTATTTGGAATTGAACAAGGCATCCTAGAGTTGAAAAACATTATGCAGGATATCTTGAATGCCGTGAATAGGGAGCAACCGTCCTCCTCTTCTATCCTGATTGCTGAACCACTCGCCTGAAACCAATCAAACCCGTCATCTCACAACCCACCACCTTCAAATCCACCATCTCACAATCCACCATCTCATAATCCACCACCTCCAAATCCACCATCTCACAACCCACCACCTCCAAATCCACCATCTCACAACCCACCACCTCCAAATCCACCATCTCACAACCCATCACCTTCAAACCGGCCATCTCATAATTCATTATCATTGAACCAACCATCCTCCAACATCCCGCCACCACCCACTGACCAATATGAGGAAGATGAGGCAAGGATTGCCCAGAATACAGAGCAGCCAGGCATATCAACCTGCTCAGCCCATACTCCAGACTTCTACAAGGACAGGATTGAAAGATTAGAACAATTGGTGAAGAGGGCCCAGGGGTCGTACAACTTAGCATCCACTGACTTTCGAGATATGTGTTTGCATCCAGGGATTCAATTGCCTCGAGACTTCAAAATACTCGAATTTAAGAAATATAACGGAAAAGGATGCCCAGAGACACACCTGAAAGTCTACTATAGAGAGTTGTTCCAACTAGAGCATGGTGACAAGTTACTGGTGCAGCTATTTCAGAGAAGTTTGAAGAGACCAGCCCTACAATGGTTCACCAAGGTTGACCCAACTAAGGTCCGAACATGGGAAGGCCTCTGTGAGGCATTTGTCGCTCAATACTCTTACAACATTGACTGGTCCCACAGAGAGCAGATCTAGAAAGAATGACTCAGAGAGAGAATGAATCATTTATCGAATATTCTGTTCGAAGGAGGGAAAATACTGGAAAGATGAACACTCATTTGCCCGAGGACGAGTTGGTGACCACATTCCTCCGCACACTCAAGCATCCATTCAAGACTTTGCTAGCAGCCCAACCCATTTCCAACTTCAGCACTATAGCCAAATGTGGGGTCAGGATTGAGGCTACAATGGGAGATGTGGTAACAGTTGACATGTTCTCAGGATCCAAGGGAGTGTCATCCTCTAATCGTCCTCAACCACCGTGAAAAGATACACGGAGAAGAGAGGATGAGGTGCAAATGGTGACAACAATGCCTATCCATATTCCCCATTTACCGCAGCAACCTCGACAACCCGAGCAGACTCAGCAGCAGATGACATTTGAGCAGAAAAAGAGAAGAGTCTTCACTCCCATGCCATATACCATGACGCAACTCCTCCCTTTTCTACTAGATAAGAAATTGGTCACACTGAGGGAACCCAAGCCGCCACCAGTCACGCTGCCAAGGTTATACAGGGTTGACCAGCATTGTGGGTATCATCAAGCCCCGGGGCATTCCACCGATATGTGTTTTGATCTAAAGCATACAATCCAAGACATGCTTGAAACGGGAAAGATTCAGTTTGAACAAGGGAAAATCGACATCAACCAGGCCCCTCTCCCTAATCATGCAGCAGTAGGAAACCGAGGCACACCAGCCTGAGCCACTCTATAGCCGACTTTGAGCAGTCTCACCAGTTTTTTTGTCTTTTTGGTTTATTTCTTAATTTTCTATTTTTGAAAATGGCTATGATGAACCAAGTTGAAGTCTTCCCGATCAATTAGCATATTGGCCAGTGGCCACCTGTCTTTATTTTCTACATTTGAGTCTATACATCCTTTTAGACTCTAATGAAATCTCTCACTTTTGTTAAAATCTGTCTTGCTTATTACTCTGAGATGCCTAGTTTTGGGAACTGAACTAGATTCTAAGCCTTTAAAGGATAATTGCATGATTATCGAGTGAGTAATCTAAAAACTCATGACCCTCTCATGAATTAGAAAGGTACTCTGCTCCGCCAAAGATTTCAAGGCAAGCTACCAATCCATCAGAAGACAAGAAGCAAAGGAGAGACGAAGACCTCCCCGAGCTATCAGACATCAAACATATTTGAACAAGGATAATGCCATGACCACACATGCTCTTGACCAATCAAAGAAAGGATAGGAGGTCATCCTTGGTTAACCCTTAAAATCTCTTTCGTACCCATGCAATAACATACGCTAATTAGCCCGTCGAGCCTAATAGCCTTTCTTTCTAAACCCATACATTGAGGCACCCTATGAATGACAAATCAACTGAGCAGAATCCAACCAATCAAAAGCAAAGCTTATTTTGAACTACGGCATGACTTGATTCCACTGATCGTGGATATGTAGGCAACCTAAAACAGGTTCGGTCACATTATAGCAACTTTTCATCAATACTAGACAACTATTTCTATACAGAGCACAAAGAGCAGACAAAGAAAAAGCAAAGAAAAAAAAAAGAAAAAAAAAGAAAAGAAAGAAAAGAGCAAAAACGGAAAATCTCCAAAATGATGAAGAGAAGCCAACTAGTTCCGTCTCTACATGCAGCAAAAACATTTTAGGGTGTCCTATCCCCGACAAGTAAACTTTGAGCCTCAATCGTTTCTACCCCTAGTACGTTTTGTCCTAGTAACTAAGCCCTCCTTGATCTTTGAAAGGTCTTGAGCATTAGTGGTCAAAAGCATTAATCACTACCATTTTATCAGACAATGACGGGAGAAGACAGATCAGCTTATCAAAAATCGCAGGCCTAGTGAAAACCAAAAATGACACTAAGGCGCAAAAATTATGCGAGCCCAGCCTTGACATCGTTGTCAGGGGCAAAAAAGGAAACAAATTAGTCAATTACGCAGGCATGAGTGAAAACTAGAAACGGCCTCATTGCGCAAAAATTATGCGACCCCAGGACTTGGTCATTCCAAGGGCAAAAAAGGGATAAAGACAAATTTCTGATTTCACGGGCTTAGTATGGAATTATCAATCCTGCTAGTGCACAAAAATAATGTGAACCCAGTCCTGGTGAAACCTGTTAAGGTCCAGGGGCAAAAAGGGAAAATCGTAAAGTGCGAGCTTTCATATCAAGCGCCACTAGCAGTAATCAGCTAGTACGATCAAGCACTATCTTATGCATCTGGCATCTGACAAGGACATCCAAGAGCAGATTTACCTATCTATCTCAGAATCAATCAACCTAGGCGTATTCAATTCCTTTCTAAGACAAAGGAATCCTAGCTAGGCTTCCCATCAACAGGCAATATCGGACATCTTTCAAAATACTTATGTCAATCTGTCAGTCTGTCAAGTCATTCTGTCAATCTATCACCTAGACATCAGTCTGTCATGTCAAGTCAGTCAGTCAGGGCCGTGTCCTCACACAAGTCGGCTCAAACTTGGCTAATCCTTTTGGCAGTGCAATCGGTTCTCCCAAACTTGAGATCGGTTCAAGCAGATTGTCCTGGAAGATTATTTCAGTTGGACAAATCCAGGTATAACCTCAGTGCAATTTTGATACATCAGGCAGATGGCAGATATTAGATAGAGGCTCAGGGTCGTGCTCCATTCTCTCGCCCCTTATACCCCATCATTCATTTCATTTGTTTGCTTATGGATAAGCCACGTGGCTATCCCCTTTCATGCACTTGCATTTTGCTTGCTCTAGCCATGTGACTATCTTCATTTATACATATATCATATTCATTTGTTTGCTTTGCATTCATTCACAGTGAAGATGGTTGTGTAACCAATCCTTACTAACCTTACATTCTGCTTTCTCATAGGTTAGCCGTGTGGCTTTCCTCATTCATGCATCTTGCTGGTAAAATGGAGTAACCACGTGACTGTCTCCATTCATCATACACTACTTGCTTACAATCATGCTCGTGGACTAGCCATGTGGCTATCCCCACTTATACATCTTCTTGCTTACTTGTGCTGAAGTGGTCGTGTAACCCCTTCAAACCTGACCTCATTTATCTTACTAGCATAGTACCCGGTGGGGCAACCTTGTGGTTGTCAGCACCATAGCATAGTACCCGGTGGGGCAACCGCGTGGTTGTCACCACCATAGCATCTTACCCGGTGGGGCAACTACGTGGTTGTCTGCACCATAGCATCTTACCCGGTGGGGCAACCTCGTGGTTGTCTACACCATAGCATCTTACTCGATGAGGCAACCGCGCAGTTGTCTGCACTATAGCATCGTACCCGGTGGAGCAACCGCGTGGTTGTTTGCATCATAGCATCTTACCCTGTGAGGCAACCACGTAGTTGTCTGCACCATGACATAGTACCCAGTGGGGCAACCGCGCGGTTGTCAGCACTAATTGCATCTTACCCATTTTTTGAAGGAGTAACTGAACAATTGTCTGATCGACCTTCAGTTGCGACCTCTCGTATAGATGGTTGTGTAACCAACCTTCACTCATTTGCATCTTTCACCACATATTCACATTTCACTGCACATCACTGCAATACTTGCTCACTCTTAAAGGAGTAACTGACACGGTTGTCTGATCGACCATTAGTTGCGGTCTCCTGTGAAACAAGTCTTGCACACTTCATACACTGCACTGCAATACTTGCTCACTCTTAAAGGAGTAACTGACACGGTTGTCTAATCGACCATCAGTTGCGGCCCTGTGAAACAAGTCTTGCACACTTCATACACTGCACTGCAATACTTGCTCACTCTTAAAGGAGTAACTGACATGGTTGTCTGATCAACTATCAGTTGCGGCCTCTTGTGAAACAAGTCTTGTACACTTCACCGCATTACACTGCATTACTTCCTCACTCTTCAAGGAGTAACTGAAACGGTTGTCTGATCGACCATCAGTTGCGGCCTCTTGTGAAGCCAGTTTTGCAACAATCATCACCCACTTACATCTCACCCACTTGCATCATGCACCCCGCTACTTGGTCGTGTGATCGATTAGCAGGCAGCTTCATACACCATAACCCTCTCCGTCCCCAACAAGTGCCGACTTGGCATGAGCGCACCCATCCCGTGTCACCCTTCAGTTATCCAGTCCCTGGCAAGCAGTCTAAGTAGAGTTTATCTTTTTCTCTATCTTTTCTCAGGTTTCCCACACATATGCGTGCAAAATTGAAGCGTTATCAGCCTTTGTCGTTCACGTGCCCGCACCATCCGACAAAGCGGGGCAACTGTAAACACCCCAAATTTGCACCCTCTAATCTCTTTGAACACCTCTAAAAATCCTTTAAAAACCCTCTTTTAAAACCCTCGTTCCGCAGGCTTCGATTTTCAAAAAACGCCTCTCAGGTAGAAAATGACCAAAACGCCCCTAGGGTGAAAAATGACCAAAATACCCCTGAAAAAGTGCTAAAAGGTTTTTATTTTGTCCAAAATACTTTTAAAAATTTTTTGATGAATTTTGGCTATTTTTGGAATTAAATTGGGCTTAAAACGGTAGAAAATGACCGAAATGTCCCTGGAGTGTAAAATGACCAAAACGCCCCTGAGAAGTGTTCAAAAGTTATGATTTTATCCGAAATAATTTTACAAATTTTTCGGTTCAATTTCAGCTATTTTCGGGCTCAAAATGGGCTTAAAACGACAAAAACAGTTTTTTTAACAAATAAGAGCATAAACCAAAAAACCCCAAAAAAACAGTTTTTTGAAGGGCCAACCTCGCCCTTCTTAAGGGGCAGGACCATGTGGGCCCCACTTGCACTGCAAACTTCATTTTTTATTATTTTGTTCGTCCATAATAAACTATATTAAATCTCGCCTTTTAAAACGACGCGAATTTAGTGTTATCCGCGTTGCTGCCCTACTGTTCACACCGCTTTACTATTCTTTAAAATATATTAAATAGCACCCTTTAAAATGGTGCGGGTACTATTCCGAAACACTATAAATACCCCCCCTCTCTTCCTTCATTAATCACCCATTCTACTTCCTCTCTTCTCTCTCCTCTTTCAAAAATCTCTTTTTAGCATTTGGCGATCCCGGGAATTTGATTTCGAAGAATCATTCTCGGGAGCACTTATTTCAGAGACCCTTTTGGGTTTCCCAGAAGGTAAAATATCGCCAAACTCTGACGTTTGCTTTGTCTCTTAGTAGTTTAATTAGCTTTTTAATTATTTTTTAAATTGCTTTAATTGCTTAGACTGCTTGCCCTGTCGAACCTCTGCCCAAACCTCGGTTCAACCTTAGCCTACCCTGTCGAACCTCTGTCCGAACCTCAGTTCAAACCTTGGTTCAAACCTTACTTGCCTTAGCCAAACCTCTGTCCGAACCTTACTTCAAACCTTGGTTCAAATCCTATCAAACCCTTACTCAACCCAGTGCTCCTTGACATGAGCTAAAACTGTCCAAATGCTCCCCGGCAAGAGCATAAAAGGCCCAAACACTCCTGAACAGGATCCCAAACCATTCAAAAACATCCTAACATCCAAAGACAAGTCTCAACCTATCAAATACCCACAATCCAAACAAAACAAATCAAACCGTAAACTACCCATCTGGAACTACGTGTGGCTTGATTCTACTAACAGTGGATACGTAGACAACCCTGATCGGGTTCAGCTCACCTAGGATAAAGCTCCTATCCTGTCCCTATTTATTTCAACATAGACATTACTGTTCATATAATACATATCAAACATATAGATAAAATGAAAGCTTCTCTTATGGTTTTCTCCATTTTAATTCAAATTTAGGGAGTAGGTAACCATCTCCGAATGGGAGTTTAGAGATGCCTAACACCTTCCCCTAACTCAAATGAATCCTTACCTTGAACTCTCTTTTCAGACCAAAGCCTTATCCAACCTTTTAAGGGACCCTATTTACCCTTACAATCTAAATAGGTGGCGACTCTATCTTTTCTATATTTATAGCACTATTCCTCCTCGGGTTCAATCCTGATCAGGAGTGGGGTTAAAATCCCGGGTCTACAGTGCAAACATTAATTATTTTGTATGCTTTGATATATTACTAGAATGGAGCAGAAATAATTATTGTCGAATGACATACCCAAGAACCCAAAGCAAAATACTTTTGGCTAAATTATATATGGATGAATTCGAAAGCCTAACGATATGATGATGTATTTTGAACAATGGTGCTAGTTTCATTCATATGCTTATAGTTTGGAATGTATTCTCTTAAATTTGGATAATGAGCAACACAATGGTGGCACCCATTCTTTAGTACTGGTTTGACTTGATGGTGATATAGTTAATAGTGAAGGATGTGTTAGCATATCTGTGAACACCCTATTTTTACACCCTTGAAAATCCTCCTTACAAATTTAATATTATTGATTATTATTTTTTATTTCTTTTATTTTATTATTTCATTTCTTTATTTATTTATTTATTTACTATTATTTTGGGTGTTATTTTGGTCTCCGAGAGAGAGAGAGAAGAGGAACCCCATGTTCAAACTCCACATGATCCATAACCCAATTGCAAAACCTGCGATCCAAGTCCTCATGCCAAATCCAAAGGCTGTAGCTAGCCCCAATGGCTAAAGTCCATCATTTAAACAAAATTTTTTGAGAAGCCAATGCTTAGACACAGCCAAGCCTGATCCATTCTTCAGTGTCCAAAGCCCAAGCCCATTTAAAGAACCCTAATTCCCAACCCTATCTTACTCTATAAATACCCCTGTATGAGGTCAGATGACCTCATTTTCTCTTCTCCCCTCATTTTCGGTAGCAGAGAGTTCTCGCTCTCCCATCTCTTCCCTTTATCCATCTCGGCGGCGAAATTATCTCCGGTGTTCGCAGTCCAACAAAATCAACAACGTCCGGCATACTCTCTCCTCTGGATTCGGCGTTTCGTTCCTCGTCTGAAGCACCATCACCGGTTTTCAGTCCCCTCCGACCAACGCCTCATCTCCGGCGATCCATTCTTCGGGCGAGTTGTAGGCTAGCATCTATCGGCTCATCTACGCCGATCATCACTGGCTCTTATCCGGTGTCTACAGCTCACCGATCGTTTCTCTCAGATCTAGATCGCCGGAACCCATTTGCAGATCGCAGGAATCCATTTGCGGTGGCAATCCCCATCTCCGGTGACAAGCCTCATCCTCGAGTCGTCCATCTTCCCCGGCAAGTTCAGCGTTAATCTAGTGGATCGACATATTCCGGTCAATCCTCTATCAGCTCCGGCCTTCGTCGAACAGACTTCCGGCAACTTCTATACCAGTCCGGTGGTTTTCTCTATCCGGCGAGATTCCTTCCCTTCCGTATCAATCACCATCTTCTGTTTTGGCCAACGGTTTGTTGATCTCAATTGATCCATTTTCGTTACATTAAGTCTTGACCAAACCAGCTCCACCAAAATCCGGCCAAGTGCGGTCTCAGGAGAAGCAACTCCATTCCAGTGCTCTTATCTCTCATTTTTTTGTTTGTTTTTTGTTTCTTTTAAAATATTTTTGGTATCCATTGTTCTGTGGATCTTTCCTTTTTTTTTGAGATATAGAGCGGTCCTTCTACTTCTCAACCGTCATCAACTCTCCTAACAGCCCTCGCAGGTATATCTCTACCCCTATTTTTATTTAATACCTTTCATTTATTGTAGTATAATATTTCTTTGGATAGTTCAAAGCTTGGGCAAGAGAATTGAAAGCCCCTAGAATCATTTTAAAATTATTGGGCCTATTCCTTGAGGCCTTAGAAAGATAGCGGACCAAAGCCAATTGACCGTTAGTGGTCAATGGGCCTTGGCCCATTAACTTTCTCTTTGGGCCCATTTATTTTTTCAGGTATATATGTATTATCCATGTATGTGTAATAGGGTTAGGCCGCGATTTATTTTCCGATTTTGCCTACATTGGGCACTTAGGTAGTTTTTCTTTTTTTTTTAACCCTAAATAATTGGCCCACCCCGTTAGTTAGTCTTACAAAAAAAAAGAAACAACAAAAAATATAAAAAGATTAAAATAAATTAAAGGTACTGGTCTATCCTCCCTTGGGACCTAGAGCAGGGTCCGTATTTAAACCATAGCCTTTTTTGGTTTAAGGCCGCTCGATCCGCCCTGCTCTTTGCCTTTAAGTTAATTAAGTCAGTTAGGCTTTATTTTCCTTTTTTGCCTACCTTGGGCTTTAGTTTAGTTTTTGACTAGTTAAAACTTGCCAAAATTAAAAAAATACAAAAAAATCAAAAAATACAAAATAACAAAAACATTCAAAAGATCTAAAAGAAATCTACCTTAATAAGTGAACGCCCCCTAGAGCTCCCCCACGAGCACCTAGTTACGCAACTACCTCTCGGAATGAGATTCATAAATCTCAATTCCACATCCCCCCAACTCAAATACGGGTTGGAAGCGACCACACTCCGAAACGAGTATAAAAACAGTCACGGACCCCGAACTACTATGAGGGTCTGATTCCGACTAACCAGATAAGTAGGCAGCCCAATCAGGGTTCGACCCCAACCAAAAATAAACTTTTTACACCCCATATTGATTTGTATTCGATTAGCAAAATTAATAATTGTTTTAGGAAATGTTAAGTGATTTTTAAATGTTTGACTTGGACCTAATGAGTAGGTTACCATCATTGGATGGAGGTCCTGGGATGCCTAACCCCTTCCCCAGGACCTAAAGGGATCTCTTACCTAGACTACTCTGGACCGTAGACCCCCTTATTTGGATTATCTCGGGATCCTACTTCCCCTAAGTAGGTGGCGACTCTTAAAATAAATTTAGCGTTATTCCTTTACTCTCGGACCTTATCTCGACACTTAGAGTTGAGAGGGGAGGAAGGACGGTAAATTTTGGTGTTTACAGATTGGCGACTCTGCTGGAGAGTATAAGATCCAACCTAAAAATTAGGTAAAAGCCAAACATTTTTAAATCACTAATCATTTCCTAAAACAATTATTCTTTTTGCTAATTCTTTCTATATTGTGGGTATGTCCTTATTCATGTTCTTATTCTCTTTCTTGTGCATATCATATTCATTGCATTTTAGTGTAATCACCTTATAATCCATTAGTTGGATCTATGGGGCCTACGGCTGTTTGATACGTATCTTCAGTGCCAGGGGCTTTCTGATTAGTGGAGTTCAGCTGGATCACGCCTTATGGGTTGTACCCGTAGAAACGGATTCGGTTTCTCCCACTTGCGCCAATCGTCCCATTTTGGGAGTCGCATATACGGCCAAGTGTCCCCCAACCACCTTAGGAACACCTTGCATTACCCCGGCATACGCATATAGATTAGGTTGTGATATAGTTTATAAGCAGTAGATTAGGATGGTTTCTCCCAATCCTACTCTGCTTATAATCTATACCCGCCCTCCTTTTTGGTTGTATATTAGGGTATCTTTTTGTACCCATATGTTCATTCAAGAAAGAGGGCATGTGTGAACCATGTTTGATGAGCCATGTGTGATTGAATAAACCCCTTACCCGCTTCTTTAAATCATTACATATGGGGGTCCTAACCTCAAATAATAAATGGGTACTCATTTACCCACTTATCCATTTTTGTTTTAAACTTAATGGGCTTGGGTTTCCAATAACCCAAGGTAGTAGGTTGGACCTCTATACCACCTACCCCATTGGTTTACATATGTCTTGACTAACCTTTCAAGGTCCACATATAACAGAATATATGTTTGATTTATTGCGCTTTAAAGGTTCACTTAGATCAGATGTTTGCTTTATGTTCTTTCACCATATCATAGTAGGAAAGTTCTCTGATTTTTTTCGAAAGTCCTGAATAATTTGTGACTTCTTTTCGCAACTTTTTGAATAAGTCGCGATTTTTTTCCCAATAAAACACAAAATATGTCCTAATTTTTAAAGAAAAATCGCAAATAAATATCTAATTTATGAAATATATTTATTTATAATTTTTCATAATTAATAATGCTAATTTTTTTTCCACATATTGCTCGGCATTTTTCCAGATTCCCTACACCTACCATGACTCGAATTAGAACCAACTACAACAAAAGCTACTTGTTGGAAAATAATTCCTGGAAAGGGAAAAAAAAAACTTCCTAAAAACCAAACTATTTCCGACAATTATCCTACACTATATAGTCGTGAGACTTGATAAAAGTTCTGCTCTGACTCTAGAAATAAATCCATCATACTTGTAATCCCTCAATGGATCTGCTAACTCACTTAAATCATGTTTGAGTGGCATATTCTTGGTCTCATTTGAAAGCTAATTGATTAAGTTTTCCGTTGGTCCCCAAATCAAGGCATTTAGACACAAAGGGCTAAAATAAGGTGACTATGTAAAACTACTTCAAAAATTTCCCTCTTATGTTTGCCATAGGCTCTTCAGGTATGTAAAACTACTTTAAAAATTCCCCTCTTATGTTTGCCATAGGCTCTTCAGGTATGGAGCATGTGATCTAGTGCTTCTCGACTGAGCCATAATATGGTGCTCCACCCGGTTCTCATGTCTGCATCAAATTCTAATGTATGCCATGCATGCAAGGGAAGAGAGAATAATAGTAAATCTGGAAGTGCCAAACATTGATTAGACAGAGTGTCGGAATCCGAAAATTTTTCAAAATATGCTGCTCCAGCTCCACCCTGTTCTCGTGTTTGTATCAAAACTTTAAAGTATGCCATACAAGCAAGGGAAGAGAAAACAAAAGTAAATCCGTAACCGTAACCATAAGTGCTAAAATGGATTAGATGGAGTGTCAGAATCCAAAACTTTTCGACACAGGTATTTCACTCTATTAGAAGAGCTAGGAGCATCGAGCATTGATGATTGGCTAGCATTGTAAAGAAAGATTATTGTCATGCACTTTATATTTGGGTAATCATTATTGGATTTCCCATTTTTTTTATTTGAGTATAGTTTTGACTGCAAGGGTATTCTACTCTTAAATTCTTAATTGGTTGAGAAATTCAAGCAACTCCCTCGCAACTCGTTCCAGTTCTAATGAATAAACAACTTACGTGCAGGTAGTGTGGTTGAAGGTCGAATTGTGCAGATTGATGGAGGATGAAAGATCTGTTACTCTCAGGTTGGTACTTTCTTCAAGGTATTCAGATTTGGTATCTTTCCAAGGTTGGTTGGACATTTGTAGTATGGTTCATCATACTCTAGAGCAAACTAATGTGATAGGATACTCACATGGCATATTTTATGATCCCAATCCAATGCACTGTGAATCACTGTCATGGGTTCTATTTTGATACTTACCTCATCTGTGCTGCATCAAGCGTAAGAGTTCCTTTCTATAAATTTAAAGCTCCTTTTAGAGTATTTGAGCTCCTATATGGTAGCTTTTCTTAAAATTTCCAAAATATGGACAACTGGAGCTGGAGACTATTTAATATATATTTTGTTTCCATCAGTTAAGCTACCTCAACTATAAATGTTTAGCCATGAATACTTCAACACTGTTTGTCATTGGTACTTTTGTTTTCTGTTATGTCCTTCCGTGGCTTTCTAAATGTGATAGGTTTGAAGAGCTTTGTGGAATCTTCATCCTTGTGTCTTCATCGGTTGTTTTCTCGACATGGAATTGCTTAAGAAAGAGTGTTAGAATCTAAGGGTTGCATGGCAGTTATAAATCTCTAGGTGGCAATCAATTTTGGAAACACAAAATGGTTCTGGCACGACAACTTGGCATGATTTAGGCACCATCTCTAAAATGACATTTATGAAACTATGTTAGTCAATTTGCCACAAAGCAACCTTTTTATATATTTTCTGATTCAACTTTGAACTTCCATGTGGTTCCTGTTATGTACCAGAGCTGAGGAGCTTGAGACAGCACTGATGGAGATGGTCAAGCAGGATAACCGCCGGCAATTGAGTGCAAGGGTATATCTGAAGCACATTTAGACAAGACAGCTGTTATTTTTGCTATGTTATATTTGCTTGTTATTTCATACATCATGTAAAAATTGACTGAAACATGTTCTAGTTTAGCATTAAATTTGGAGATGCAACATGTTTTCTGATCTCCTTTCCTGTGATTGCAAAGCAGTCATCTTAAGATCTATTTCTCTTTTTAAGCATAAATGGCGTAGATTTGCCGCATTGCATGTTTATGGTAAATTGGTAATTACAAGTCCTTTCGAATTGGTCTATGCTTGATTCAAAAGAATGTTTTGCTAACACGCTTTCCATGGGAATAAATTCTTTCTACATACGGAAAAACTGGACTAACCATGAAACTGGAGAGATCACCATTTAGATGGGAGCAAACTAAACCGAACTGGTTTTAAATTTAAATATTGTAAATAGAAAAAAATGGGAAATTTATTAAATAATTCTATAAGCTGAAAGTATACAAAGAAATACAGGGATTTATTTATCATAAAAATTAAAACCAAAAAATTAAGAAAACTGAATCGTATTAAAAATCAGGTAAGTTATTACAAACAAAAGTACCTAAATTTATATTATCTTATTAGAAATGGAGGGAAAAAGCAGTCAAAAGAAAAGAAGTGCAATCTAGAATACTTGATACAACACTATATGACAATTAGATGAGCCAAACCTCATTAACAAAAAATATACAAAGTGTGGAAATCAATGAAGAATGTCGACTGAAAATCTACTCTACTGTTCTGTGTATACCAGACTGCATTTCTTCCTAAAATTTCAAAGCCAAAAGAACTTTGACATGTATTTTTTTGAAGTGGAGAATTCTTAGTTCTTTAAAGTATAGTTCGAAAACTCGGCGAGTCATCCGAGAAACTCGGCCAAGTTACTCGACTCAAATGAATTTTGAGTTGAGTCGCCTCAAAACTCGAAGGCGACTGAATTTGCCGAGTTACTCGGGTGACTCGATCGAGTTGAGCCGAGTTTTTCGAATCGCTAGACTAGGTCGAGTGGGTATTTTTGTCATTTTTCAAACCTAAACTCGAACGTCGCACTATTTTTGCATCATTTTATTATTTGGGTCTACAAAGACAACCTACTATGGGTTCTGTTAAACCTAGTTTAATGTTTGAGGCTGTAAAACTAGCGTACTTTGAGTTCTTTTAACCTAGGTTTTTCAAATTATTGTATATATATATTCTGAGTTTGACCAAGTCGAGTTTTTTTTTCGAGTTTTTCGAATTTCTCGACTCGGCTAACTTTCGAGTCCAGTCGAGTTTCCGGGTTTTTGAACCATCCTTTAAACCAAAATTTTAAAGTAAATTTAATTTCTGGAATGCATATTGTAAAATTGAGTAATATTTTAAACTAATATTCTAACAGCTCTTTTTCGAAAAAATATTGTCTTGTAGCAAAATGTGGTTCTCTCTGTCCTTTATCTTATAGTCAAAAGTAGGGCTGCCAATGGGTCGGATTCGGACCAGATCTGCCTATATCTGAATCTGATTTTATTACAAATCCGACATATTCAATCTGAGATCCGTTGGATTCTGACTTGCCCAATCCGAATCTAAGTAACCAGAGCGTAGAGCGGAAGCAAGAGCGTCAAATTTCAATTTAGGATAGGGTCGGGAGCGCTTCCAAAGCGCCGGTATATATACATAAAATATATGCTTGATGTTCTTGTAGATGTAAATATATCTTTTTTACTTTTCTAAACTCTAAGAAAAAATTGATAAAATCATTCATAATTCAAATTTGTAATCACAACAAACAAGATGACTATTGAATTATTAAATGTATCATTCTAAATTCAATTACAAGATCACTAATAATTAACAAATCTTATATGAATCTTGTACCCTACAAAGAAAAATGACAAAATACACTCCATTTAACATGAAAAATTAGGATAAAAATAAAACTTTACACAAAAACCGCACATTTAGGTGAGAGCGAGGTTTATAAAAGTTGAAATCGAGCTCCCGAGGTGAGAGTGAGGTTTGAGAGCGGGAGCGGGTAGCAGGTTAGGAGATTTGGGTTACTAAGATCCAAATTTGAATCCGATTATTTATATAAGATCCGAATCCGATCAGGTTAATGTTAATTTTTAAAAAAATTGAATCATATAAAAAAAATATAATTCGACCTTATTTCACTCCAAATAATGTTAATATCTTTAAAATTAATACTTCAAGCATATAAAAATCTATTTAATATCTAAATTGATTAAAAAAAAAAGTATATTGCATAAGTATATTCCCTTTAAGTCTATATATATATTAATAAAGCTATATGATAATCGGATCGTATCACCCTATATCTGAATCCGATTCGATTATAATCGGACTTAACATTAGTGATCCATATCCAATCCGACGGATCATTAATTGGGTCAAGATCCGTCTAATTGGATCCGGATCAAATTCGGATCTTGATCCGATCCATTGATAGCCCTTGTCAAAAGTGGTTCTATTTTGGCTACCTTTGTTCATAAAGAGGCTAATGGATTTGCTGATAGGTAGCCTAATCGTGTGTTTCCAGATTTGATTTTGATGGTCAAGGGTTCTTGCTCTTTTGTTGTTTCCAGTACATTATTTGTTTCTTCAGATGCAATTTTTCTTTTAACAGTGATAATTTTAATCATAATAAGGATCAATACTGAGATAACGCTACAAAGATTTCTCTGAAAATGTGCTGAAAACTTGATAAGTTGTCTCATCACCTTGTGCGGTTCAATCAAAAAGAAAATGATTTCCTTACCACTTTGTGGTCAGGCCCTTTCTTCTGCAAGTGTTGCACCTTCCCCATGTTTGCATTTCATTGAGCAATTTATATCTCAAGCCTATTTATGGGCTTGAGATTCTTTTTAAAAGCCTCAAATAGAGAATGTGTCAGAGATGTTCTTTGAAATTTGATTCATAATCTTATTAGAATGCACTGAAAACTTATGCTTCTGGTTGCCAACCCCAAATAGTTGGGTTAAGGCACTGATAACCTGATGTTTCAAAAGATTCAAATGTATGTTTGATACTTTGTAGTTTGTAGTAAGCCAACTATGTGGTGTAAAAATGTTTCTATAGGGTTACGTGCTTGATTGGCCGCCGAGATCCTATTGATTTCTTTTCCTTCATTTGTCAAGGACAAGTCATTTTTCTTTTTTAAAACGGCCGAGGATCCTTTTATAATCTCCAGGTTGAGCAATTGGAGCAAGAGGTAGCTGAGCTACGAAAGGCCCTACTAATAAGCAGGAACAAGAACATGTCATGCTTGAGGTTTATTTTTGCTCTATGGGTATCTGCTGTTCTTTTGAGGAAGCATGGTCTCATGACTCTCTTTTCTCTCCACTTGTGTCGTTTATGGACTTTTCAAATAGGTATTGATGCGAATAGAGCAGGACCAAAGGATAACAGAAGATGCTCGCAGATTTGCTGAGCAAGATGCAGCTGCTCAGAAAAATGCACCCCATGTGCTTCAGGTTTTCTTCTTGTCTTTGTCGTTTTGGCTATTCTAGATGATAGTAAGCATTTTATCACTAGATTTTCTATGCTTAGAGGAACAAGTTTGTAACATTTGCGTGTGCATGTGAGGCAGCTACTCACAGATCTCTCAAAGTTGAACTTCTGTTGTTGTGCTTCACAGATTAACATATTGAAAAAACAATTATACCTACACAATTACAAAGTTTTTTATTTTATTATAAATCATCATTGTCGTCGTCGTCATTGGAGCCTTATCCGAACTATTTAGGCTCCATTCTGTCAAGATACATTTCTTTGTTAAGGAGTGTTTTTAATTCTTTTTGTATGATCTCAATCCATGTGCTTCTCGGCATTTAGATTTTGACCTGCACTAGAGTCCAGGCCACTCCTTTGCACTAGTACTGTAATTGGTCTTCGTTGTACATTTCCAAACCATTTCATTTAACTCTCCTTCAATATAATCTATTGGGCTATTTCTAGATTTCCTTGAATATATTCAATTCTAATGGTCTTTTCACTTGTGCCATCTCAACATCCTAATCTTTGTGCCTTACTGTCTGCCATCTTATTAATATTTCCTCTAGTGATAATAAATGTTGATGGATAATAATTCAGATAAGTTTTGTTTCACACAGTGAGGGAATTGACTTGGAGTTACTTATTAAATTTGTCCGTGGGGATTGAATTTCATTTATAGTTTGTTATGGAAAATATTTGAATATGTTGGAACTCTTTTCCCTCCTCCAATGCATACTGTTGCTACTAGGCTCGAATTCTCCCCAATGATTATTGAAGGTGACTCGTCAAATGCATTCAAATGGGCTGATAAAAAAGTGAAAGGTTTGTGGAGACTAGCGACGATCAGAGAATTTGGGTTCTAACTTCTGAGCATCTAATAGAACATCTCATTCTCTTGGATCTCTAGATCAGCAAATGAAACAGACTCCTTTGTTAAAGGAGAGGTGGAGACTGTAGAGGATCCGTATATGTTGGAGAAGTATCCCTGTATCTTGATCAATTGGTCTCGTTCTTATGGGTGGTATGCTCTCCTGTCAGCATTGGGGTCGGTCTCTCTATCTCCCCAATCTCGTCCTGGAGGGGGAAATGCTGGAGGTGTGAGACAGGGTAGGAAGTTATGGCAGAACAGGTGGAATGTAAAGCCTAAAGGGGGAATCGAATGCCGCATAGAGAAGGCTGGATGCTCGAGACTGGTGGTTGAGTTGGACGTTGGAGCTGCTCTCAATTGGGACAAGGCTGTTGTATGTGCCATTAGTGGTCCAGAGGGGTCAGATGACTGGGGGGAGGTCTCAAGAATCATCAGCAAAATTATACCAGAGGAAGGTGAGATCTCGTTATTTCCATTCGAAGAACGCAGAGCAATTTATCATTCAAAGAAAGACTCCCATATCGCAGCGTTATGTAGAAGCAAGCCAAATCCGGTGGGTTCTCAAAATGTGGTAGGATTCAGGAGGTGGTGGCCGGAAGCTAATTCTTTGTCTTTCATTGGTTTTGTGAAACCTCGTTGGTTATCAGTGAAAGGAATCCCCTTTCATCTTTGGATTCCGAGCGTGCTAGGCAAGGTGGGAGCTCTATGTGGAGGTCTAGTAGAAACTCACCCTTCCACGGTGGATATGTCGGATCTCTTCTTTGCTAAGATCAAGGTGAAAGGGGAAATTAACCTAGTTCCGCGGAGGATTACAATCGTATATCAATCCATACCCTACCCTGTCGAAATTTCGGTGTGGGAAGATGAACTTTGTGATAACTGCAAGATGTGGCCGGAAACTATGGAGATCCGGTATAGCCGGAGCTGGGTCGTAGCAGATGGAGGATCAATGGAGAAGGGAGAGCCACGTGTTCCAACAGGATTGGAAGAAATCTACAGCGGGCAAGGAGAAATTTCAAATTTGAAACTTATGCGTGTGGAGCCAGTCCTCATCCCTGCATCTTCAGGTGGTAGGTACGGAGCCAACGATAGCATGGTAGTAGCAGGTGAGACGGTCCTTCACGCTACCTCAACTCGGTGCCTGCAATCGGCTGAGCAGTTGAAGGGGAGTAAGAAAGGGAGAAGGGAAGGCAAAAATAGTAAGAGAAGAATCGGGAGGCAACGCCTTCGGAGACAACGTCGGCTTGGAGTCTCTGCACTTCCAACCAGCGGCTTGAAGACGGTAACTGAGAGAGGAAAGGGGATTAGGGCAGATCCATCGAAGGGGGCCAAGGAAGGAGTTAAGTCAAAGGGGCCTGAGTTTTCCACTCAGGGGCATGTTAATGGGCCCATATCAAATGGGCCCAATCAGGCGGTCAAGCCTATATCACGTTATAAGGATGGTTTGGGTGAGAAGGGCTCTAAAGAAGTCAAGGCCGGGCCCAGTAATGAGAAGGCCAATTCTAATGGATTAGAAGACCCTTTCGGGTTATACCCGATCATAATCCAAAAACAGAAAGACAGGGATAAGGTAAACTGTTTTGTCGTCTCGAAGAATAGGGGGGATCAAGTGGAGACGAGTGATCAGGAGTTAGGCGGATCTTCGACCATCGCTCCTCTGTTCCGGCAGGTGGAGAGTATACTTCAGAGACACAAAGTAATTTCTTCGGGTCTTCTTTCGGACGCATGCAGGGGGTCAGAGGTAGTAGTTCGTGATCAAGAGGGGGAACCCGAGAAGCAGATATCGAGGGTGGAGGTCAGGAGTCTCTTGGATCTTCCAGTTGGGGTTTCGGTGGTTCATGCGAAAAATTCTTACAAGGTGTTGGAAGGAGCAGCATCCGGTGGTTGTCAAGGGCGTGAGGAAGGCGGCGTTTTGCAGGAGTTTTCGCCCAATACAGTTTCCAGATCCTCGTGTTCTTCCCCCCCAGGCCACTTCTTGAAGGGTAGATTCTGGACGAAAGATTTGGTTGAACGGGAGTTGGACTCGTATACCCCTTTGGTTTTTTCAGATTTGGCCTCCAAATCCATCTCAGGATCTGTTTCGCCCAAATCCAGATTCCCGTTTTCATCGCAAGGCAAAACCGAGGCTTTAGGCGTTGAGTTGGTGGAGTTGGGGGAAGCCAGAGGCGAGGAAAACTCAGGGAGGGAAATCTCAGGGAAGTTATCGTCACCCCAGATTTACAGCTGCAACGAGAGTTTGAACTTTGTAAAGTCAACGTTGGGAGATGGCCAACAGCGAGTCGAGGTTCGGCGTGGTTTACCCGCAAGGGCCCATTCAAGTAATCCCAATCCAACGTGTTTTGAGGAAGTGGTGCCGGTACGGGGTGTCAAGAACCAGATTGCAACTTGCGTGTCAGAGGAAGGAATTCCCATCCCAACACTACCTCAAACTAGGGGGATGGAAGTCTTCAAACAGCTACTTCCCTCGACTGTTCCCTTGGAAGGAACATCCCCATCCTCTTCTTCTTCTATTCCCCCTATCCAGGATGGTGTATTGGATATGGGGGATAGAGGGAGTGTTTCATGCTCATCTGTTTCGAATAATTATCCTTTGTTGCATGTTCATGGAGTCGAGATACCACAAGCCAATGAGGAAACTGTGTTCGATGTGCGGAGCCAGTCGAGATACCAAATCCATTAAAACTCAAACGGGAAGTTGATTTTTTTTTTTGGGGGGGGGGGGGGGGGGGGGGGTGTTTTAAGTGTGAAACATAAACAGTTCATTAAATTTGTTTTATATCAGCATACAGAAACACATGCATGTCTATTCTGCAGCAAATTGCTGAGATAGCTAGACCCGATGGCTTGGTATTATTTTCCATTCTATTGCATGATAAATCTTCTCCTACCCTAACAACTTTCATATGCAGGAAAAATATGAAGAAACTATGGCATCACTTGAACAGATGGTGAAGCGGGTGGTTATGGCAGAAACAATGTTGGAGGCTACCTTGCAGTACCAATCTGACCAAGTCAAAGTGCAACCTTCTCCACGGTACATGAGCCAATTCCTTACATATCAAATTTTTTTCTGGGTGCGGTCTCTTGTTTAAATTGACAAGACTTCTCCATGACCATGCTCAATATTGGTGTGTTGATCATCTGACCTTTTATTCATTGCCTCATGTTGGTGGTTCAAAAAAAAAGTAAACTTTTTTGAGCTCAAAGCAACAATAAATTCTACAGATGTACAAATGCTATATCCATGTAAAACAAATGAGCACGGGCACGACGCTTTTTTTTTTTGGTCATGGCATGATGCATTTTTGCGTAAGTGAATTTTTTGAATCCGTAAATGAACTTTACACCTTATGAATAAGTGTGCTTTGTAGATCTGCGCATCCGGATTCTTCACAAGTTCGAGTTAATAAAGAGTCCACACATGACTTGCCCACAAGAAAAATTGGTATGCTATCTTAGACCATCCGGATGGCGTGACAGGAACAAGGTAAGCTTTTATGTAGATTTGTGCACTTAAATTTCCGGATGACTTTTTATGACACTTCTAGGCATTATGTAATGATCAAGATAAGTGATGGGGCTGCCAGATGATATACTGATTCCTAACTAGTCACCACTCACCAAACATATTATTTGTTGAAGATGTTAAAGGATACCAGAATACTAATCATTCACAGCGCGACAAGTTGGTTTCCCAAAACATCATTTTTTAAAGGAGTTAGTTTAATGGGAAATGCTTAACTTACTGCCGCATTAGACTATGAAGTCTAATGTGCAGTCCTCATTGGTCCATGCCCCTCTTTGTACCACACATCAACTGTAGTTAAGATTCGCTCACTCCTAGGGTTAAGCAATCTAACCTTAGTTTTTTTTTTTTTTTTTTTAAAGTAAAATATTAACTTTAATTTTCTTAAGCTTAACTATCGCGTCCCAAAATACCCCCTAAGAGTTCAGGGATACTTTAGGTGTGACTATACTTGACCTAGCAAACCATCCTGTAATGAACAAGGCTAAACATAATACAATAGAGATATGAAACAGAGCGCGGAAGCCAATATAGTGCGGAAGCGTAAACCGAATTTTTCTTTCTTCTATAAACCATATATCATTATTCCAAGTTTATATACAAAACCTAAACGGTAAAGGTGGACATGCACACCTATCAAAATTACAAAAGAAATCTCGCTATCATTCCGCTCAACAGAAATCTAGGTATGGCCATACGTCTAAATCTTTATCCTTCTGTGACTGTATCGGGATAGGTGGCTCCCTCTCCTCCACGTATTCCTCTTCAACCCATGGTTTGGGGTTGAAGGCATCCGTCGGACCTGCCGACATGAAATGTACGGCTGAGTATAGAATACTCAGCGAGTACAAGCTACTAGCTAACAATAATAATAACTAACTAAAATAGGAATAAACAAACACAATTCACAACATCAATTTAAAGCAATACTATGATCATGACATGCATGGAATGATGCGAAACCTCCAATAAAACTTATACTTTAAAAGTCATGTCTTGTTCTTGAAAATAGTCTTTCGTGTTTTTCAAAACTTGTTTGCCATGTTTAAAAGCTTGTTTTTGTCTTGTCTTGTCTCGTAGGAATCACATATGTCTTGCTTGTTCTTGTTTGGAATCACTTGTCATGTCTTGACATGCCTTGCCATGCTTTACTTGTGAGCCAAATTTTAGTGCCCTTGTAGCGACTTGTGAGCCGGATACATAAGTATCTTTCAGCAAATATATATATATAGAAAAGGTGCACCAACATCCTTGACCGGATCTTTGTCCGGCATTATCAACTTGTTTTTCTTGTGAGACAGGTATAACATATCTTGCGATATGCCCTACCCTTGACCGGCCCGATGTCCGGCTTTATCAATCTTGCTTGTTTACTTGTGAATCAGGTGTGATATATCCAGGGGATATGCCCTACCCTTGACCGGCCCGATGTCCGGCTTTATCATTCATGTCGTAAATCACATGTTTATTTCTTGGTTTCTTTCATATACTTGTACTTTAGAAAAACTTGTTCATGCATGCATGCATGCGTGCTTGTGTATAGCAATCGTGGCAATCATGATGACATGTAAGACTCAAATGGTAGCATGTAACATTTCCTTTCATAATCATGTGAGAATTCAAGAACATATACTTAGCATTTAGTCATAATTATAATTTTGGAAAAAACCTACAAATCATGCATGTTATAGGCTTGATCAACTATGTTATTTCTCATACAAGCATTTCATCAAACACTTGACATGCAACATCTTTTTAGCATTTTCATGTCTTCATATTCAACATTTCATCAACACATTGAGAGTGTTTATTATGAGTACAATGCCCTTCTACCATTTTCCATCACACAACACATTCATATTCTACATGGCATCCCATTGCCTCAACATCCAACCTCCCACACATCATTTACTTTTGAATTTATCTTGTATAATTTAGGGGTCATTGGTTTAAAGTAAGAAATTAGGGATACTTATGCTCAATCATACTCATTGTAAAAGAAAACCTATTTTACTATTAATGCTAACTAGGAGGATGTACTAACCTTAAAGTGTGGAGAAGAACTTGAGGGGACTAGAAAAGATAAGATCCAATCCTTGGTGGAGAAGATCCAAGCTTGATAGAGGAAAAATCCTTGCTTGAAGAAGGATATCAAAGCTCCAATTAGTCACCCAACACTTCCTTGAGCAAACCCTAGTTTCTCCTTTCCTTCCTCTCCAGAAATCTCCCAATTGCAAGCTTGAGGGTTTATGAAACCCTCAACCCACGAATTTAGGCTTATATAGAAAAAGGGGTGGTCAAATGATCATCCTACCCTTAATGAATGGTTTAAAAAGATCAAACTGGGCAAATTTTTGCATGGCTAGTCAACCGGTAGTGATTTTCCGGTCCATTGGTCAAAAATGACCTCTCTGGAATAAAATCTCATACATTTAGTGCGATGTTCGATCGACCAGTAACGAGGGTCGGTCGACCGGTCAAGGTTCGGTTGATCGGTTTTGCTTGATTTTCACCTGTTTTTTTGTTTTGGACTATACTTTGTTCTTCTTCCCTTTCTTCTACTTACTCTTACACTTATTTTACTTTTAATTTTAAATTAAAATAAGAAAGTATCCCCCATTTGAATCCAATAAAAATACTTAGAAACTCCAATTCCTTATAACTCAAAATCTGTTTTTCCAGTTTTAGGCAAAACCCGACAAATCCGTTTCGTCGTAAAATTTCCCATAGCGGAAACCATTCTAAACACATGAATAAAATCCCATAAAATTACATAAGCTTAGTTAACTTATAAACAACCATTACCGGGACTTTTTACCTCAAAATTTGAAAAATTTTCATTACATGGTCACTATTCACAGCACTATTCACAAGCTATGAAAGTGAGATCCGGGGTTCTACATTAACCATAGTTAAAAGAGTGTTAAAAGTGTTAGCAAATCACCTAGGAACCGTGTTTCCTTATCAGGCAAACACGGTTTCCCCTTTCTCTTGGATTCCACAACTCACATGTTTCCTATATTATATGGATTCAAGAATCCAATGTTACTATATCTGTTGAGAACTATATTGTGATGTTTCCTTGTAAAGGCTTATAAACAACTCATTATTATCAATATAAATACACCACCAATCTCACAATGGGAGGTAAGGTGATTCAACCAAAACCGTGTGTTCTAGGAAGTTTATATGGTATCAGAGCTTCAATCTCTCATGGCTTCGTCTCCTTCATCTTCCTTTCCCACCACTAACACATCTAATGCCCATGGCATGTTTACCATCAAGTTGGATGGAACCAACTACTTGATGTGGTATACCCAAGTGGAACCATCTTTGTTTTTTCTGATTTGATCGGGTTTGTTGATGGAACCATAGTTCCTCCACCCAGATTCATCGAAAATGATTCAAAGGAGATGACATTGAACCCCAAGTTTCTTAAATGGAGGAGAACAGACAAATACATTGTCACTCTTCTCAATGCTACACTTCTTGCTCAAACAGTTGGCCTCTCTACTTCCTGAGAAGTATGGGAATCCCTTTCAGCAACATTCTCACAGCATAGTCAAGGCCAACTAATGCAACTCAAGCTACAGTTGCAAACCACCAAAAAGGGGTCCTCCATCGTGACTGAGTATCTCAATCGATTGAAGACAATTGGAGATTCTCTCGCTACCATACAACAACCAGTTTTAGATGCCGATTTGGCTTCCCATGCCTTGGGTGGTCTTGGATCCGAGTATGAATCCTTTGTTACAGCCATCATGAATCCAGTAGAAGCCATCTCCTTCACTGAACTTTGTTCTAGGCTGTTATGCCATGAACAACGACTGAATCACTACTCCTCTCAGTCATCAGATGCTTCTCAAACTGCCCTTTATAGCAGTCAACCACCACAACACCAAACAAATCGAGACCGTGGCTACCGTGGTGGTCGAGGAAGAGGGTGGCGCGGTCGAGACCGTGGCTACCGTAGAGGCCGTGACCATCAATCCAACTTCAATGCTCCCGGTGGCCATGATCATCAACCCAACTTCAATGCTCGAGGGTCTCATCATTCGGAAAATAACTTCCACCACCCTCCAGTCATTTGCCAAATATGCGAGAAGCCTGGTCATACTGTTGTTCGTTGCTATCAACGACATGATGATCCACCCTACCAATCATCTACAGCCATGAATATGTCAGATGTTGCCTCCGATCCCGACCGGTATCCAGACACGTGTGCTACAAGCCACATTACAGCCGATGCTTCGTTGCTCAATCACCCTACGGACTATCATATTAAAGATACAATCATGGTGGGTAATGGATAGGGATTGCCTATCTCTCACATTGGTAACTCTTCCCTCCCTACTTTTTCTTGATAATATTCTACTTGTGCCAGATATTAAGAAAAACTTACTGAGTGGCAATTTTCGAGCAATGGTTGAAAATCTTCTCTACAAAAATTAAAAATTTTCAAAGTGATGGAGGTGGAGAGTTCTGCAATAACTCCTTCTGTGAATATTGTCAGAAAAATGGCATCATGCACCGTCTTTCTTGTCCTTACACTTTGGAACATAATGGATTAGCCGAAAGGAAGCACCGATATATTGTCGAGACGGGCAATGCCCTCCTTCATTGTAGTGGACTTCCACCACATTTTTGGGTTGAAGGGTTTCGCCATGCGATATTTTTAATAAATAGAATGCCCACGACAATCCTTAAAGGCGTTTCTCTGTATCAGAAGTTGTTTGGATAGCGTCCTGACTATACATTATTGCGTGTTTTTGGCTGTGCTTGCTACCCTTTTTTGGGTCCTTATCGTGCAAACAAATTATCTCTGAAATCTGCCAAATGTGTGTTCCTCGGATTTAGTGGCAACCACAAGGGATACCGCTGCCTGGACTTGTACTCTGGTCGCTTATATCTTTCCCGCCATGTTAAATTCTCTTCTTTGTGCAGACCCTCTCCTTCGACTGGGCCTTTTGATTCTCGCCAAGTGCTCTCTCCACCTAGCCTGTTACTAAGCTCATACCAGCCCTGCCCTACCACGGGTGCACCGGAGCATGCTCCACCAGTTGGCACTCCACCACCGAGTCCCACCGTGGCCACTAGCCCCCACGGCTCCAATTTCGGATCTCCTATGGCCTCTACCTCATGAACAGATGATGATGATCTTGCCCTCTCCATCGGCAAGCTTACCGACGACCCCTACTTCCCAACATCTGGAACCGGGCCTTGATCTTTGTGGACCTCCCACTTCAATCTCCTTTGGCATCATCTCTACCGCATCCATCCGAGACTCAGATCAATACTCATGCTATGACTACTCGCTCGAAGGATGGCACTATTCGACCTCGTGCATGGGTAGCCACTCGTCATCCTATTTCTACGGCTCTCCTCACTCAACTACATAATGAGGGTATTGAACCAACATGCTATACGCAGGCCTACAAAGATCCTCTTTGGCAGACTGCCATGACTGAAGAATTTGATGCTTTAGTCCAAAATCACACTTGGACTCTTATTCCTCCTCGACCCGATATGAATCTGGTAGGTTGTAAGTGGGTCTACAAGATCAAGCAACGGGCTGATGGTACCATCTAACGCTATAAGGCTAGCCTTGTCGCCAAGGGTTACAATGAACAAGAAGATATCGACTATGACGACATTCTCTCTTATTGTCAAACCAACAACCATTCGACTTGTTCTCTCCATCGCCATCTCTCAAAAATGGCCCATTCGTCAGTTGGATGTTAAAAATGCATTTTTGCATGGTGTTCTGAATGAAGAAGTCTACATGACCCAACCACTAGGTTTCAAATCTCTGGACCACCCATCGCATTTTTGCAAACTTCAAAAGGCACTATATGGTTTGAATCAGGCTCCCCAGGCTTGGTTTCATCGCTTCAGCTCTTTCTTATTGACCTATGGTTCTTAGTGCAGTCGTTTTAACTCTTCGATGTTTATTTTTCATCGAGATGGTGGTACGCTCCTCCTACTTCTATATGTCGATAATATTCTCCTCACTGGCAACCGAGTACCGACCCTCTCTTCTGCAGGCTTGCATTGCCCATTTGAAGTCTCACTTTGCCATGACAGATCTGGGGGATCTCCATTATTTTTTGGGTATGGAAGCTACACGTACTAAATCTGGCCTCCGTCTCACTCAAACCAAGTATGCTCTTATGCTTCTTGAGAAATCCAATATGTCAGGCACCAAGCCATGTACCACCCCAGTCCATGTACCAACCCCAGTTGTCACTGGCTCCAAGTTGTCCCTTTGTGATGGTGACCCTCTCCCGAATCCAATAGTCTATCGCCGCCTCGTCGGAGCATTACAATACTTAACCCTTACAAGACCAGACATTACCTATGCAGTCAATCAAGTTTGACAGTTCATGCACCACATGCACCAACCGACCTCCATTCACTTGATGGCGGCCAAGCGTATCCTTTGGTATGTTGAGAGCTCTCTTGACCATGGCCTGATGTTTCGTCCAAGCTCTTCCTATGTTCTATCTGGCTATTCTGACGCCGACTGGGCTGGTTGCCCTGATGACAAACGCTCCCTGGTTTTTGCATCTTTCTAGGGCCCAACTTAATTTCATGGGGGACAAAGAAGCAACTTACTGTCTCGCTCTCGAGTTCTGAGGCAAAATATCAGGCCTTAGCTGTTGCCACCACCGACATTCTATGGATTCAATACCTTGCTTCGTGATATTGGCATATCCCATACATGGCCGCCAATCCCATTCTGCATGCCCGAACAAAACATGTGGAAATCGATTACCACTTTGTGCGTGAACTGGTCGATACTGACTCTTCAGATTTGCTTCATCCCTACTACCGATCAACCAGCGGATATTTTCACCAATGGGCTCTCAAGTGTCCAATTTCGATACCTCCGTACCAAACTGATGCCGTCTCCACCATTAATTTGAGGGGGCATGTTAGCAAATCACCTAGGAATCGTGTTTCCTTATCAGGCAAACACGGTTTCCCCTTTCTCTTGGATTCCACAGCTCACATGTTTCCTATTTTGTATGGATTCAAGAATCCAATGTTACTATATTTGTTGAGAACTATATTGTAATGTTTCCTTGTAAAGGCTTGTAAACAACTCATTTTTATCAATATATATACACCACCAATCTCACAATGGGAGGTAAGGTGCTTCAACCAAAACCGTGTGTGTTAGGAAGTTTATAAAAAGGAACACATGGCCATGGCATTAGACTTCATAGTCTAATGCGTGGTGTGCTAATCACTGCCCTAGTTTAATAGAGGTCTACTGTATAAAAATAAATATATAAAAAAAACATTTCTAGGAACAGGATCTGCATCAGCTGCAATTCCAACCTCCACAATGAAGATTAATCATTTAGCAGTCAGAAAGCAAGTTTTGGGGTGTAATCAATCAAGTTTTGGCCCAACGTACAAACTGTTCAAAATCAACAACCAGGTTGTCATGCATCCAGCTTTTTATGCCGCATAAGAAGCAATCCAATTGAACACAAATAGGAAACCTTTCCCCTATGTCGCAGTTTCTGCAATATGCCATATTAATCCGTAGTGGTAGTCATATTGTGTTTTTTTTTCTTTCGTTTTTTTGAGATTTTATATTCAAATTCATTGAATACAACAGGAGAAGCTGACTAGTGTTGAGGACCCCAGTAAGGGGGAAGTCTACCATTGAGGGACGGAGCCCAAGCCCTTGGAGAAAGACATGAAAGGCCACTAAGAGAAAGAAAAGTAGCCAAATTTCGTGGGGTTATTCTGAGTGCCATGAAGTTGGCCTTTCTCAGCTGGCTCAAATGTTGTTCTGTGTTTGTACCAGACGAGTTTTCTGCCTGTGATCCTACATGTAGTTGTTGGTTTTGGGTATGTGAACTATCCTTCTGTACCGATATCAATTGGAAGAGCTACAAGTTTGTATTTTGTAATTTGTTGAATAAAATCAACACAAAGACCATGGCCATCCCTTTTTTTTATATTAAGTAATAATGTAAGGATAGAAGAAAATAATGACTGAAGAAGCGTCGGATGCGTGGATAACTAATTGTAATTTCTCTTTCTTTTTCTTGGATTCTTCATTTATTTGAATTTGTAGTTCTCATTAGGTGACACTGTATTTTTATGGGTTAACTCCCCTACTGTGTTCCTCAAGTTAAAAAAAAAAATACATTTTTTAAAAGTTGCATTAGCAAAAACCTGTTGCTATCAGATTGAGATAAAGGGTAATATATATTGTGAAACACTTCAGATCCTCTACAGAAGCATCTCGTCCGGTTAAGTCCAGTTGGGGCAATGACTTGATAGGTGTCCGAGCTTTTTGGTTTTCTTTAATTTTTTCTTCTAATAACCAAGTAGGGTTAATCTTTTACTTTAATGGTTAACGCAGACTAACTAGAGTTAAATGGGTCTAAGTGTTGCTACTCCTGGACTTTACTGGGCAGGTAGCAACTGTAGAGGATCCTGTGTGATTGGGGAGAAAACATATTTCATGCATCATATGCTTCGAGTTTGAGACAAAAGTATAGGGGCCCCTACAATCTCGGGTGAGATTGGACGGACTCCACAGCAGTCAGATTGGATTCATGTAGTTTATACCACACAAAGCCAAAGCCACTGTCGCCTTGGTGGACTGCAACATCATTCATTGTCATGGCCCTGTATCCAATTATTGTACAACCGGAGAGAGAGGTTCGTGGTGCAACAAGCGCCATAAAAGACGGATACTCAGAATATTCCATCGCGCCATAATATTCTAATTTTGCAAGGATCTAAGTGGTACGGTATGTGGTTATATGTTCACATACTTGAATGATATATGTTAATATTAAGCTAAACAGAATCATAAAATGAAGAAATAAAAGGAGTTGGTGGGATCTAGGAAAATGATAAAGAAAACAAAACTTGCTCCACTTGATTATGGCTTTTATATATATATGATATGATACCAGCTTCTGCAAAGGCATCTGCATTTCAAAACCACCCTGATTCTGACATTTATGATCATACCATTCGAGTTACATCTCCTAGTGATCAGCATTCTTAGTGTCATCATCATAATTTCATATGTGATCTTCTTTCATTGCCGTTGAACAATCCAATTCAATGCTAAGGGATCCCAGCTACTTGAAATGGTACAAACCCAAATGTTCGGTTGGGCAAGGAGGAAAAATATGACCAAATTAACTGCTGTCAATTTCAGATTTTTGAAGTAGCTATACTATCTATAGAATATAGAGAGCAAATAGAGAGAATCTGCAATCTAAGCACCAACATATACAGTGAAGCGGAGAATTAGATATTTCAATGTAACAGGGGATCAAGTATTGAAGAACTAGGCATCTTCAAATGTATTCTCCATAGACCCAAATATACTTCTGGAAGCAGATAATGCTGGAGGTAGTGAAAAGCGTACTGCATACTTTCAGATGCATGAAAGATCTCAAAAAGTTATTCAAAACCCACATGATTAATGCAATGTGGGTTTGCTTGCAACTGTTTAATTTAATACAAAGCTTAGATAAATGTTAATATAACTGCACTACATAGCAAGACCAATCGAAAAAAGAGGGAGGAAAGAGATAGCATGGACCGTAATAACCAAATGGAGATTTAACTGTATAAGGGAGGGTTCAGTGTCCAAAGAAAAGGCATTTCGATACAATGATCCAAAGCTCACATGTACAGCGAAAAAGTGAGAAAAAAAAAGCAGAAATTTCCTGTGATATCAAACGGAGTAGAGTTGGGAGGTGCACCTGTTATCTGGAGTGATACAAAATTTGATAACCAGGCACCATCATATGTGCAGCCAACAAGTGCTATCACTAAGCTTCGATCAAAGTCTTCCAAATCAGTAGGCATGGCTGGCAGGGTTAACAGCAATTTCATCATGTGAAAGAAATCTCAAGTTGCTTCCAAGGAGAGAGGTCTCAGTTTAGTCCTCCATCTAGTTCTCTCTATCAGACCCATTGCCACCATTGAGTTACTTATCGTTGTCCCTTTTTGTTCTAGGAGTGGAGGGGGCTATGCAGGAGCTTTGGACTGGCCGGTTATCCGGGCCGTATGTTTACGAAGCAAGGTTAGTCAGAGCCATGACCATGGTTGTTAAATCCTTGCGATTTACGATTCAATTCGAATCTCAAGCAAAACGATTTAAATCGGATATGAAAATCTTAATTGGGTAAATCACATTTGATTTGTGATTCATATTACGATTTGCGATTCAGATTGTACGATGTATACGATTCGAGCACGAAACCCCTTTTACAGACTAATACTTAAAATAAAAATATTCTTTTAATTTTCTAAAGGTACTTGATGGTTTTTAAGAAGAGAGAAGAAACAGGAAAACCCCTATTACGAACATGTCAAAACCCCTATTTGGGTTGTCTCTCTGTTGCTGTGAAATGAGGAAAAAAAAAAAGGAAAAGAAAGAAGGAGAAAAATGATGGAGTTGGATTTTGGGAAAACTTGATGATTTATTTTATGAGCCTTTTTAATTGTACAAGTCTTTTGATACTTAATCTCATACAACATGATTATATAAGTTTACTTTTGTTGATTTATCTTTAATGATATTAGTTTTTTTTTTCATTTTATGGAGATCATTCGTGTTTTTTATAGTGTATGCAATGAAAAATTCATTACTTTCTTTTATCAATAGATATGAATGAAATCTTTTGGATAATAGATTATTCTATTTTTCTGATTCATTAAATAATTTTTTGTATTTTTTAAACAATTTTTTTAAAAATGGATTGAATCTTACAATTTACGATTTGAATCTCGATTTGAATCGAATCGGTCCTAAAACAATTTTACAATTCGATTACGATTTAACAACCTTGGCTGTGACCACATCCGCTATGAGAGGCCGCATGGAAGGCTACTCTTGAAGACACATTGCAGCAACAGCGAGAAGTTGGTACAAACCCCTCACAGGATACTGGCCTTGGAGCATTAGGTCAGCCATCTGTGAGAATTTTCTCCGGTCTTTGAACAGGGGTCGTGCCTATAATCGAAGTCCATGAGAAGCGATTTCACAAAGACCCAAAGAAGGCACCACTTTTGCAAAAAGAATTGTTATATTTTTCTTTATTTTTTTTATTCATCAATAAAAAGGATTCATTGTGTAAAAAAATTCACGAGTCAAGTTTTGAAAGAAGAATTTTATTTCAAAAAAATGGATTATTCTAGTAAAACGGACAAATACAATAACGGTTATTTTATAGTTGAGTTGTAAGAAAAGAAATCTAACTGAGAGAAGCAATATAGCAATGGATTCACACAAAAAATGTTGTGCAATCCCCATATCATTGGAGACTTAACCTCGACTATATAGTTCTGAAATTCAACATGTGAGATAAACTAGACAATATGTATATGGGACACAGACACATAACCCAGCCAACCAACAGAAGATATGGGCAGATTACCTGAAAGGCTGAAACTAGGACACATCATTGTAGCAAAAAGTAGAGGCAGGTTCAGGATTGGGGATGGGTGTTGTTCAATGTTAGGAAGCTAAAGACTGGGGGTCTTATAAATTTTCAAATTTGTTTTTCTAGATAATACAATTCACTTAAAGTCATAATTGAACCAGTATAAACTTAATATCTACATAAAATAAATGTAATTCATCATAATTAAAAGGGTAGGTCTGATAAAAGTCATGCTAGCATAGTGGTGGCAGGAGGAGAGGAAGCATTCAGATTGACCATAGGAGCGCTAGTGGCATATTTTGTAAGAGCTTCTTACAACTAAAATTTGGGTAGGGAGTGTAATGACAGAATGAGACCACATGGATTTTTTAGGGAAAGCCAACAACTCCCAAACTAGGGGAGATGCCCATAGAAAGTTCAAGGATATCGTTTTATCATGTCATGTAACCATGGCCTGAAAAGTAGTGGGCTTGTCCATAATACAGATATTTAAATCAACCTCCAGTCCCAAACCTGTGAGGGTATTCGAAGTTCATCACATATGATCAGCATAGTGACAAAGTCGGGGTTCGGGAATAATTCGGCAGGAATCAAGTTCGGAAAATTCGGAAATAAAATAAAGTGTAAATTAATAATTATAAACATATACGGAACAATTTGATTAAAATATATAAAATAAATAAAATTAAAATTAAAATTTTTGAATAATTCGGGAATTATTTGTAAAAAACGCGAATAAAACAGAAAAACGGCGTTTTTTTAAAATTCGCGAATTAAACACGGAACAATTCGGGAGTTGAAAAATGCGTGAATGAAACGCGTTTTTTTTTTTAAAAACGGCATTTTTTGTTAATTGGATGTTCAGTGGTAGTGATACATTCAAGAAGAAAATTCCACAGAAAGAAGATGCATCATGTCATGTAACAATTAAATGATCACACTGAGGTAGAAATTTAATCCTGTGTGACTAGAGGCCAAAGTTACCAGTTGGGTGGTTTAGGAGAGTAGTAAAAAAATAAAGAGAAGAGAAAAGGATAGTAATAAACTCCACCATAACCCAATGAAACTAACTAGGGGATATGTAACGAGATATTATCAACAACGTAATAATGATAAGCAAAAATATATGGTGGTGCCATGCACCGTGCTTTACATGTGACCCCCTCAATTCATCAATCTGGACAGTCCAGTTAGTAGATCACCCTCTTGGACAGGCCATATAACAAAAATGATGCTATTCAACGATCTTAATCCTCCCAAGCATGGGCTTTTTTACTGACTGCTAGTCTGCTATTTTCATACCTCAAATTTTAGTCTTCCTTGGAAGCTAAGATCACCCTATCACTATCAGTATGTTTTAAGAATATGGCTGACAGAATATTCAGCCACAAAATAAACAGTTCAGTTTCATGCAATGGTGGTCTGCAGGAACAGTAATGGTGCCTGGCACCACCATATATTTAAACAAGGACAAGAAATAGCTCAAAACTGATTCATCAACAAAGACATTAAACGAATGAGGAAGACAGAGCTCTTACCCATGCAACAAGATTGTGTTCCTCAGTGGATTTTGAATTGTCAATTGCTTTCCTGCCAGTAATGATTTCCAAAAGAACAACCTCAAAGCTATAAACATCTGATTTCAGAGTCAACTGACCTGTCATTGCATACTCCGGTGCACAATATCCGTACGTGCCCATCACCCTAGTGGATACATGTGTTATCCCCAACAGGACCCAGTTTGGCCAAGCCAAAATCAGATAGCTTGGGATGAAACTCCTCACCAAACAAAATGTCTGAGCATTTCAAATCACGATATATAACAGGGGGATTCCCTTTGTCATGCAAATACTCCAAGCCCTTCGCTGCACCAGCGGCTATTTTCATTCTTGTGTTCCAGTCAAGTCGTTTCTTGTCAGCCAGAAGGTCTGCACAATTAAGCATATGAGACAAATACGTATGCGGTGATTTATCGAAAAATGGCTCATGAAAGGTAAAGAAAACAGTTACAATGACATAATGAAGAAAAAATAATAGAACTTTGGGTCTGGTACAAGTACAAGACATACCAATATACCATGTAGGTGGTCTTCCAAAGATCTTAATGTCATGTACTCATAAGCCAAAAGTCTCTGATCTCCATCAGCACAATATCCAATTAGATTAACAAGGTTAGGATGGTGGAGTAGACTTAACATCAATACTTCAACAAGGAATTCCCTGTTCCCTGCAAACCGTTACGAACAAGTTGCTTGATAGCTACTATCTACACCAAACACAATAACAGTGTTCCTGTCTCATGACCAACTTACTATATAGTACGAAGCTCAATAACTTAGGCAAAATACATTAGATCCCATTTACAATTAAAAGCTCAGTGACGAGGTCCCACGAAGAGGAAAAATTAAAGTAAAAGTATTAGAAGCAAACAGAACGGTGCAGAATGGAACAAGCATGCGCAACACTAGTACAATCTACACCTAACCCAATAACAATGTTCATGTCTCATGACCAACTTACTATATAGTATGAAGCTCAATAACTTAGAATACATTAGACCCCATTCACAATTAAAAGCTCAGTGAAGAGGTCCCACCAAGAGGGAAAATTAAAGTAAAAGTATTACAAGCAAACAGAACGGTGCGGAATAAAACAGGCATATGCAACCCTTGTACTAGCTTCTCATAATTCTATTTCATTTTTTTTATGAGAGCCAAAATATCATAAACTAGGCTAACCTGGTTGATTTTCTCCAATCGTCCTTTATAAACTCTACCAAAACCTCCCTCGCCCAAGAGACAATCTGCCCTAAAATTCTTTGTTGCAACTGCCAAATCACGAAATGTAAATATCTGTGCTGCAATGTGATCAGATCCTCCATCCTTGGAGACCTCCTCCTTTACATCCAACAAGGGATTCACCTTCAATTTATCTGGAACAAAAACGACAAAGACAAACAGTCCCACAATTTTTTTTTTTTGATCAATAAATCAGAGGATATTATTAACAAGAAAACTGGCAGCTTACAGAGATGTAAACTAAGTACAAGAAGAGGCAAACAAACAGAAAAGAGCAAAGAGAAAGAAAGAGAAAGGATCAATCTAACAGCCAAAACACGCTAACATGCTAACAACCAGCTATAGTGACTCCTCAAAGTGGAAGGGCATCCCTCACTTCCTGACCCAGCTGAGATATGGAACTCCAATCAACAATCCATTGGCGTACCCGGGACAAGATCCGGTGATCAGGGGAAACTGAATTGTCGAATATACGACCATTACGCTCTTTCCATATAGACCACGATATAGCAGCGGACAAAATAGACCAAATTAGCTCCTTAGCACCTCCCAAAGCCACCAACCTCCATCCAGATAAGAAGCTCCGAAAGGAAAAGGGAAAGACCCACTCCACACCCAAGCTAACCAAGAAGAAAGCCCAGAGCCGACTTACAACTGGGCAGTGCAAGAGTAGATGATTCACCGACTCTTCCGCATTCAGGCACAAATAACAACAATTAGCTAAGCTCCATCCTCGCCCCTTCAAATGATCCAAAGTAAGAATTTTATCTAATGCAACGGACCAGAGGAAGAACGATAACTTAGAGGGAACCGGGTTAGCCAAAACAGCCTTATGAGAAAATGAGCGCCAAGGTGAAGAGTCAAAGGACTGTAAGAGTGATCGCACTGAAAATCGACCGTTCTTGCTTCGGGACCAAACCCTACCATCTCTAATCTGTGATCTTGGGAAGGAGGAACATAACCTAGCCAGGAGCCTTTGCATGTCCTCAAGTTCCCAATCATTTAAATCCCTCCTAAGTCTAGGACACCATACTGGCTCAGAACCCAACCTCTCAACACTCTCAGCTACTGAGGCCCCTCTATTAGTGGCCAAGAGAAAGATGGAACCGAAGTCATCTCTAAGTCGCGATTGACCACACCAGGCATCATTCCAAAACTGCATGTCGACCCCATTCCCCAGCTTAAACCTAATGAAAAGCTCTAAGGATGAAGCTACCCTCATGATTCCTTTCCAAAGGCCCACCCCATGAGGGCCTCTAACCCCATTAGACAACCAAGGTGAAACTAGCCCATGCCTAGCTACTATCACCTTCCTCCAAAGACTCTCACGTTCCTCACCGAAACGTCATACCCATTTACCCAACAGAGCCTTATTCACGGCACTAAGAGGAGCAATATTGAGGCCCCCTGCCCAAGACGGTTTACAGATTTGGTTCCAGTCTACGAGATGATATTTCTTATGATCGTCTCGACCATGCCAAAGAAAGTTCCGTTGGAGACGATCCAATTTCTGAGCAATGGACTTAGGAAGGCAAAAGGAGGAGAGATAATAAGTCGGGAGATTCCGAAGAGTACTCTTGATTAAGGTCAACTTACCACCTTTAGAGAGGAAGCGAGACTTCCAACCTGAAAATCTGGAGGAGAATTTGTCAATAACTGGAGCCCACACCGATTTAGACTTGAATGAAGCCCCTAGAGGAAGACCAAGGTAAGTAGACGGGAGAGACCCTTTCCGACATCCAAAGCAGCTGACCAGTAGGTCAAGGTTATGGATATCACCCACTGGCAAAATTTCACTCTTCCCTAGATTAATTCTGAGGCCAGACACTGCCTCAAAACACCTCAGGAGACACCGCAAATTAATAAGTTGCGAGCAGGATGCACCACAAAAGACTAGAGTATCATCCGCAAATTGCAGGTGGGTGACACTTAGATGTTCCCGACCAATGGTGAAACCATCAAACACCCGCCCATTCGCACGGAACAACATCCGACTCAGGGCCTCCGAAACAATAATAAAGAGTGCGGGGGACAAAGGATCGCCCTGTCTCAGCCCTTTCGAACTACGGAAATAGCCTGTCGAACTACCATTCAGGAGGATTGAGAACGAAGCGGATGATATACATGCTAACATCCAAGAGCGCCACCTATCCCCAAACCCCATTCGGCCCAACACATAGATGAGGAATTCCCAACTGACATTATCGTAGGCCTTTTCCATATCGATCTTACAAATAAGGCCCGGAGACTTAGACTTGAGGCGCTCATCCACACATTCATTTACGATGAGAATACCGTCTAAAATTTGTCTCCCTCTCACAAATGCCCCTTGATGGGGGGAAATGAGAGATCCAAGGACATTCCGTAGCCGGATGGCCAACACTTTTGCTAAGATTTTATAGGCACTGCTCACCAAACTAATCGGACGAAAATCTTTCACAACGTTGGCACCCCACCTTTTTTGGAATCAGGGTCACAAAAGTGTTATTAATCGCCTTGTCAAACGACCCAGATTCGTGGAGTTCATGCAAAACAGCTAAGAGGTCCCTCCTCACAATGTCCCAACAGACTTTATAGAATTCAATAGAAAAGCCATCCGAGCCTGGGGCTTTGTTCCCCGCCATGGATTGAATGGCACTCAAGACCTCATCTTCCCTGAACGGACGCTCCAATTCACTACTCTGATCGGGGGTAATGGAATCAAAAGGAAGCCCATCCAATTTAGGTCTCCACGAGACTTTCTCCAAATATAGGTCTTTATAGAAGTCGACCACACTATCCGCAATGGCCTGCTGATCTCACAACCTAACACCGTCAACTACAAGGTCATTAATGAAATTTGACTTATGACGGTAATTTGCCATATGGTGGAAAAATTTAGTGTTACGATCCCCCTCCCTCAACCACCGAATCCTGGATTTCTGCTTCCAACTGATCTCCTTCAGCTTCACAGATTTCAAAGTCACACTTAAGGGTCTCCCTAGCTCTGCTCTCCGCATCGGATAGAAGGCGAGAACTCTCAATTGAGTCTAGGGATTGAATATCCACAAGCAACTTGGCCTTTTGCTCTGCGATATTCTAAAGACCTCTTTATTCCAAATTTTAAGCTTTCCTTTAAGCGCTTTCAATTTCAGTCCGAATCTAGTGCTAGGGGGGCCCAGACCGGTTCGGAGCCCCAGACCTCGAAGACAAAGTCCTTAAACCCTTCGGATTGAAGCCACATGTTCTCAAATAGAAAAGGTGACGGGCCCCCTTTGACATTGGCGTGAGCCAACAAGATTGGGACATGATCGGAGGTGGGGCGAGGTAAGGAAGACTGGACAAGATCAGGGAACATGTCCTCCCAATCCGAAGAGAATAGGAACCGGTCCAATTGGCTCGCCTGATGGCCCAAAGGTAACTGAGACCAAGTGAATTGGGAACCTCTAAGCGGGTAGTCCAACAAACCGTAGCGAGAGATGAATTGCCCAAATCTCTGCATTTTGGCAGAACGAGATTGAACCCCACGCCTTTCATGCGGGAAGCGGATGCAGTTAAAGTCTCCACCCAAACACCAGGGGGCATCCCACCTACCACTCACATCATCTAATTCCTGCCAAAACTCTGAGTCGGCCACTCCTCCGGAGGGACCATAAACCCCTGAGAAAACCCAACTAGGACCCCCACTCAATAATCGACATAGGATGAAAACCGAATAAGGTCCTACTTCTGAGTCCAACACCTCAATTGAACTCCTATCCCAGACAAGTAAGATTCCTCCAGACGCCCCTAGAGAGGAGATACTAAGCCAATCTGAGGGCCCATCCCCCCAAATGGCTCGAATCAGATGGGGACGAATAACCTCCAACTTAGTTTCCTGAATGCACAATAGCGAAGGCTTTTTGGAGATGACAAATTTTTTGATGGCCGCAAGCTTCTCTAAACAACCCAAACCTCTAATATTCCAAGAGAGAATGCTTAGTTCTGACATTGATCACTATATGAACCCTTCCCCACCCTCTTTGCTCTGGGAGCCCCACGCCGGTTAGACCTATCGTAGTTAATGGAGCACTCTAATCTCCTCAACTCCATAGTTGATGACCTTACCAAGCCTAGGGAACGCCTTGAAGTAGGCTTGACCACAGAACCATCCCTAAATTTTTCAAGGGATTGAACTAATCGCCTGAACTCCTCTTCATGACCCTCGACCGAGAGGCCAAGGAACTTGCTAAGACCTTCAATCTTACTAAGGACCCACGATGAAACACCCTCAGACACATCAACTTCTGGTGGGAGCTTCCTCCCACCCAAGATACCAGATTGTTCTTTATGGGACTGACCCAGAAGCCTAGACAACGGTCTAAATAAATTTTCAGTGCAATTCGTCAGACAGGGCAAAGACGCCGACCTTATAATATTCACCTGTTCCTCATCCGGCTGCGGTATCAAACTGCCCTGGTTACGCAAACATAAATAAGAATTCCAACTAAGCGACCTTTGAAGGGCCAATCTCCCAGCGCTATTTACGGGAACGCAAATAGGGGGGAGACACAGTAGGGAGGGTAGGCATACCTGAGGATGGAAGAGAAGATGATTGCATTTGCTCTAGATTGCCTCTTACCGCTATTCTGGGATGCAGACGGCCCTGGAATTGATTCAAGTCCAGCTGAGATAGGGAGGTGATCTTGCCACCTTGTCCAAGCATTACTTCCGCAAAACAGGATGGAGCCTGATTTCTTGAGGGACACTGAGGACTATCTCCAGATCCGCAACAATCTTCACCTCCCTCTCCACCTTCTGAGAACTCGCTCACAACTGCACAAGCAGGCGATGGTACCATTGGACCCCCAGACCCACAACGCTCAGCCACCGGTGGATTATAATCTGCCACAATATTCACAAATTCTGGAGAGCCCGGATTGTTCCAAAATTCCTTAAGGTGATCGGCTATGGGCGTTGACTCGACTTCCCCTGGAGAGAGTTGCTCCCTAACTACAAGTTCTGGCATTCGGTCTTAGATTGATTCGTAACAGCCAAGGGCTACCAGAGGAGATAGATTGAGATGAGATAAGGTAACAACCCCAAAGTCGTCGTGGGATGACGGACATCTGCCGGAATCCTCCTCGAGATCTCTGGCAAAATGCTTGGATTGGACCACCCTATGTACACCTTCCCTTGGCGGTTGATATGAATTAACAGGCTCCAACGAAGATGCCAGATCCGAAGTAGAACTGCTGCCTGAGTGAGATGCAGCCCCAGTTTCTAGGTCTGGCCCTGAAGAGTGAACCATCAGCTGTTCACTCCCCGCTAACTGCTGAGAAGAAGTCGCCTGAAGCGTCGAACTGGTAACTGGACACTGAATTGAGTCTCCAACCCAAGACGGACCAGCAACAACCAATTTCATCCCCTGACTCTGCCCAAACCTTGAGTTCTTCTTGCGAGAGTGATATGTGGTCATCAGTCCCATACGTTCAAATACCGGATCAAGTAAAAACGGGTCTTGGTTCAAAGGATGAGAATCTGGAATCGGGTTTGGATCCGAATGTGCAACAGGCTTAGGAACGAGAACTGCAGGCCGGCCCACGAGTGGGCTTCTACTAGATGATGGGCCCAACTGAGGGGAGTTTCCAACCAGGGCTGAGGGCTGAGAAGAAGGCGCCCCACTATTTTGTAAAAAGGGTATTGGGTGGGAATCAAAATCGACATCTGGCCCAATCCCAGCCGTTCGGGAATAATCTTTAAAGTTGGGCTGAGACCGACCTTCTTCCCTACCAGAACCAGAACACTCGCCCACGAGTGTGAGCTTATTAGCCTCCTGACGCCACCCACTCCCCTGACACCCATCATCACGACATTGCTTGCCTCGGAAGGCAAGACCAGATAGTGGTCTAGATCTACGGCCACGCCGCCTTCTGGGTCGATGAGCCTTCCTGTTAGGCACCAAAATAGAAGGTTGCGCCTGTAGCGATGCCGTGTTCCGGGGGAATTGGTCTCTAACTGAGGCTGACCCTCGTAGGGAGTCCTGCTGAAGCACAGTCGGATCTGCTGGGGCCAATGATGGGAGACCACGTTGAAGAAATTTAAAATTCAAATTTCTTGCTGAGCTTTCAAAGATTTTCCGGCAATCCAAGAGCTCACCGGCGAAGGTGACCATTCCGGGGTTGCGAATAGAGATGAGGACGGTGATCGCCTTCCCATTATCAAGAACAGAGGTAGAGCGAGGGATTAGAGTAAAGTTACTGCTCTTAACTCGAATGCGAGCTTCTCTAAAATCAGCCAACCGAAGCGATAGAGGATCGGCTTCAATGAAGCCACCACAAGCATCACCACCATCAACAGCTCGGAAAGCAAAAAAGGAAAACAAAAAGCCACGTCTTGAATCAGGCAGGAAAAATAACTATCTGCATCTATACTGCCACGTCTTACTTCCATCACCACCATCCATCATGCAACAGTTACAGGACCAAAAATAATTCAGCACTTGGTAAAAGACTAATCTATTTTGAGAAGGCACCCAGACTTGGAATCTATATGGTGACATGCCCTTCAGGTATTCAAGTCTGCGCGTAGTCAGAAGAAAAAAAAACAGAAACATATCTCACCCAAATCATAATCTAATCTTCCTGAACCTTCACTTAACAATTATCATTAAAATCAACACATTCTGCTTCACTAGAAATTCAGGCTTCATAAAGAAAAAGAGATAGCATCTGCAGAATAGGGATGACATGTCCCATATCTAAAGTTCAAGATTGAGTAAATTGTTGACTAAGAGCCCTAATTTGAAATCAATCGAGAACAAATGAACTTGACGAAACTCAAAAGAAGGTATGAGAATATATCAGCGAAAGAATTTGGAACCTGGAATTCTATAAAAAAAAGAACTCATGATCCGTGTTGTGTGGAAATGCAATCGGAGGTTCAATGGCAATGTGAGAAACATTGACAAAACCAAAGATATAAAAAAACAAACGAGCACAACACAAGAAATAAGTTGTTCACCCGCAACAGGGCTACGTCCAATGGTGAAATAATGAAGAACTTCCACTATGCAAAGATTACAAGATACAATGAGTCAACTAACATAGAGTGCACTCTCAACGAGAGCCGCTGGTATTAATCGTGAGCCTATTCTTCTTTCCAAGAAGAATTCATTCTCCCAAGACTCACCTGGGCTCTCCCCGAGAGCAACCTGCTCTCCCTAAGAGCCCTATTCACTCACATATCATCAACCATAAAAAAGCCTACACCCTAGGCAGGGGCGGAGCTAGGAATTTTACATTCGGGGCGGGGGGAGGGGGGCAAAATACATGTATAAAAAAAACTATAGAATTTGTAAGTACGGAACTTGGGGGTGCGGGGGCGTAGCCCCGAAGAAAAAAAATTTGGGGATAATTTTTTTATTTTGAGAATTTTTTTTCTAGTAATGTCCTTGAGGTCGCCACGTGTCCCTATTGATACCCTTAACCGTGGCTAAGATTCACCCACATATCCTTGGTTTTTTTAAAAAATATCAAAATATTGAAACCATAGTTAAAATTCACTAACTCCTAAAGTTAAAAAAATTTAATTTAAAAAAAAAAACCAATGATAAGTAGGTGAACTCTAAAAATGAGTGATTTTTAACCATAGTTAAGGGGTGCTCAATAGAGACATGCGGCTAAAGGGCATAAAGGTCCATTGGAGGGCCCACTATATATGTGAAAAAAATTTGGAGGGGGGGGCGGGGGGGCCACTAATACATGTAAGACAAAAAAAATGGGGGGGCAAAGTATAGTAAAAACATTAAAAAATTTAGGGGGCCCATTATTTCTTAGCAAAGCACTAAAGGAATTCCAAAAATTTTGGGGGGGGCTCCGCCCCTGACCCTAGGCTTATTTATAGGATCTTAGAACCTAGATTCAAGTCTTAAAGCAATTAATGTTTCCCTATCCTATTCCAAAGATAACTCCATAATAAGAGAGTTTACATCCAATAGAATTTTAGGCAAATCTCAACAATCTCCACCTTGGCTTGAATTTTATCAAACCACCTAGGAACACTCATCTTATGTCTTCTCCACCACCCTTTAGGATGTTCTAATTAGCCTTTTTGGATGTTGATCAACTTTAAGCAAAGCTTAGAGTCTTAGACATTTGCACATTAATCAACTTCTTCATCATTAACAACCTTGTGCAAACTCCAATGGATCTGCAGGTCTTGACATTTGACTTGCCATGAGCTAAATCGACAATCGAATTGATTTTCTCCACCTCCAACAGCGTGTTCGAATCTGACGCAGCTATCATTACCCCGTACCTCGCTATGAAGATGATACCAATTGTTGTGCAAAATGCGATTGTGGGGTCGTTGACAATGTCAGAACCATTGATAACTATAAAAGATATAAAGAACACACAAGCACAATATAAGATATGTGGTTCACCGACAGTAAGTAAATCTCTAGGCGAAACAATCAAGAATTTTCACAATGCAAAAATTACATAATACAACAATTTCCCCTCTCAAACAAATAGAGTCCACTCTCTTTATGAGAGCCGTTGGGATTAACCGTGAGCCCACCCTTCTTCCTAAGAGATATCAGGGCTCTCCCCAAGAGTAACCTGCTATCTTGAGAGTCCTACTCACTCACAATATCCTCAGCCATGTAGTAAACCTCCACCCTAGGCCAAGGATCTTAGAACCTAAATTAAGTCCTAACCAATTAGAATTTTCCCAAATTCTACTCCCAAAAGATAACTTAGTAATAATAAAGTTTTACATCAATTAGAAATCTAGGCAAATCCCAACTATCCAAAGACATTTTTTTTTATCGGTAACTATCCAATGACAATTCAAAACAGCCCAACTGAGAAAAACCAAAAAAAAAATCCCAAAATTCATTGGCAAATACACAAAAGGGTTTTTTCACAAAGATCTGAACAGTGTGACTACCAATCAGGAAGATCCACTTAACAGCTAATTGCAAACAAAACTAAATTACAAAATAATAATAAATAAGATAACAAGGCACCCCAATTGAAAATGACATAATAATTCAACTTAGAACACCCCGACTTGTTTCCTCTCAAATCTAAGCAGATCCAAACAACAATCTAAAACCCTAAATAAGTACAAAGAAAATCATCAAAGATCCCAACATTGATCTATATAAAACAACCCCAAATAAAATTTAAAAATGAGAAAAAAATCCCTCAAAAAAAAAATATATTTGGTCTTCAATTATAAGGAATATTTGAGTGCAACATTGATTAAAGTAATTCTTCTAATATTGTTAGGAAATCATCGTTAGTACCCGGAATGGGTTGGATCTGATCGTCTGGCTTCTTCTTATTTGATTTCTTGTTCGATTTTCCAGAGCAGGGAAACCAACCCATGGCTTCTATTCTTTGACTTGCAGAGCTAAAGAGAAAAAGCCTAACAGCAAACCAGGCAAACACTACCTAACTGACAGTGAGAGTTGAAATAAGAAGAGAGAGATTTTATACTCTCTTTTTTCATTTAGGAAAATGTTGTTTAGCCCATCAAAATCACCCAAATTCCCATCCAATCTTATGTGGCATGCTATGCCACATGCGTCACATCAGGGCTTTGAAATTTGTTAACGGAGAGAACAATGTTTTTTATAGTAACTAGCGGAGACCCCGTGTGATGCACGGGTTAAGAAGACAAAGCATTAAATTGAAAATAATATTTTTAGAAATATAGTATAATATTAATATTTTATTAATAAAACGGTAATTAGATGTATTAATATTTTATTAATAAAACGGTAATTAGATGCAACCGTAATCAAATGAACATAATGATAAGAAGATATAACTTGAAATTAATATACTAAATAACATAAGCAAACTTTACTCGAATGACAGAATTTAATCAAATTCACATCATGTATGTAGAAATATTTTCATTTTATTTTTGTTAAAGAGGTAATCTAAACACAAATGTACACATTAGACCTAAGGTAACTGCTAGGGTGATAAATATTTTCATTGACATCCAAAAACATAAGCAAAAAAAATCATATGTAAGAATTTCATGTGAGTCTCTCAATGTCTAATTGATTAATTATTAGATAATTAATCAATATTATTAAATATTAAATATAGTAACATATAATTATTTTAATAATAGTATATTAAATAATATTATTGGAGATTAAATATAATATATTATTTTTATTTATTTATTAAGGACTTATACATTATTTATTATTTACACATTGGGGCTTTCCCTAGTCCTTAGATACACATGCAGTGCTACCAATCCAACGTCCACTAAGTAGTAAGAGCAACAATAGCAGGAACGTGTTGTATTTATTTATTTTATACAATAGATGGTCTTGATTACAGTACTTTAGAGCATGTTTGATGGTCCCCATTGATGGGCTGTAGATTTCTTGTTCTGGCTCTAAAATTATTTATGGTATGGCAAAGAAAAGGAAGAACTAAATAGCTGGGTTCTTCAGATTAATTAATTATAGCACTAAACTAAAAATAATATCGATTCCTTTTACACTGATCTTCATTTTCATTTTGTTAGGAAGCTAAGCTTGGATCTAAAATTGGAAAATTGTGAGGTTAAGATACTACCATACCGTTGACACCTTCCATTGCAGCTTTGACTACAGGTCGAGCAGCAACATCATATACCGCCTTAGAATTTGTGGGAGGTTCAAAAACTCTATCTGTCATAATACAAAAGCATATATAACATGTTTGCAGACGGATGTGAACCAAGATCAAGAGATGGCAATTATATCACCATTTCAAATGGTCTATCTTGGTGTTTCAGTGAATATACAAACTCAGGAAATGGAACCATCAAACAATATATGTAACATTCCCAAACCCATAAGCAACAATCAGCATGTTTCAATATAAATCACACATTAGGCTGCTGCAAATATTGAGAATGATCCAATCCACCATTTGCATCAATGCAATAAAAAGATTATTTCTCAAATTACAGAAGAAAGGGCATTCTATTTTGTAATTCTACCCTTAAATTAGACAAAGACATAACATAATCACACCCAGAGAAGAGCAGTGGAGGATTAAAATGTAAAAAGCATGGATTGGAACAATTTTTATAGCATCAGCACAATCTTCAGATTTCAAATTACAGAGCCAAGAATAATACTAAATGCATATGCAGTAGCTGGATTATATTGGTTCCGCACAATCTTATCCCCATCGGCATACCATGCAATCTCGTCTCCACGATGAAATTCCCGCTCACTACAACCACAAACCACAAAATCCAATGTTTCAACTGCCTGAAATCGCAATGAAGCCCTAAATCCCAAATTTGAATCACAACGATCAAAAAACTCGCAGATGTACCACAAATCATCCAGATCTACTCATACCTCAAAGGCCTAAACCGAATCGTAACAGAAATGCTATCGCCTGATCTCGGCACATCGACCTGCTCTCCGATAAGCTCATCCGCAGAGGCAAAAACAATCGGAGTTGGGGTTCCGTAGTAGACCGAGTCGCTGCGGCCACGACTCGGCGTCTTTGATCTGGCACTGAGTCCGTTACCAGAGCCGGAAAAAGAAGAAGCCGAAGAAGAAGAATAACGTCACTTTTCTTTTCTTCTCCTCTTGGGGTTTGATGGTGGGGGTGGAATCGGTCTGGAACTCATAGTAAGCAATCCAAACTTATCTCGTCTTGCAACCCCATAATCAATTGATAATGCTCGTCCAAAAAAGTAAAAAGTAATTCAACTTTCGAAAAGAATGAAGAAACACTGTTTAATTTGCAAAAGACTTTGGAAATTGGAGGTTTCTTGGAAAACGGAGGTAGTTAGAAATTTTAAGTCTGGTTGGAGAGTTTTTGGAAATGATCTGGGAGGTGAAACGATTCGTTGATAGAGAAATCAATAGAGAGAAGAAATTAATAGAGAGAAGTTTAATGGAAGATGTGGCGTACAAAAGGATCAAATAAAGATCGAAAAGGGTTGACACGTTGACACCCTAATTTCTTTAGTATATAGTATATAATAGATTTTTTATCCAGGTTTTTTTTTTATAGTTTCTCTTCTCTCTCAAAGCTTTCACTCGTCTGATGCGAAAACCAGAGAAGCCCTTCGATCGTTTGAGGGTTTCTTCTTTGAGGATCTTAAAAGAACTTTTTGAGAACCGATTGAAGAGAGCAAGAGCTTTCACTCTCACCCCTGCGAAAACCCAGCCGTGCGAAAACCAAAGAACCCCTTCGATTGTTTCTCTTCTTTGAGGGTTTCTTCTTTGAGTATCTTAAAAGAACTTTTCGAGAACCGATTGAAGAGAGGAAGAGCTTTCACTCTCACCCCTACGAAAACCCAGCCGTCCGAAAACCTGAGAAGCCCTTCGATCGTTTCTCTTCTTGAGGGTTTCTTCTTTGAGTATCTTAAAAGAACCTTTCGAGAACATATTGAAGAGAATAACCTATCAAGATTACGGTAATCTCCTTTTTTTTTTGTTTTCTCTACAAATGTTTTTGGGGTTTTCTTCTTTGAGGATTTTAACTTTTTTTTAAAAATTCCTCAAAGTATGATCTGGTTTTGCTCAAGGGTTCTTTGCTTTACATTTCTATTTTCAAGTACACATCGCTTGTTGATGATTTCGATTACTAAAAATTTTAATGCTAACTGAGAGCCCAGTATATGGAAATTCATACTTGTAGAGATTAAAAAATAAAAGGAGATTATTTGTGCCCAAAAAAAAGTTGGACATTATTTTAAATTTTTTTTTTCTGATTGTTCTTGATTTTGAGAAGATCCCAGACGCCCAACTTCATTGAGGTGTTCTTCTTTGGCAAGCAAATTACTCCAAAAAAAAAAAGGATTTGGGTTTTACTCCAGATACTAAAATCCCCCAAATAATGCTCTTTTCCATTTTCCATTTACACTATACCATAATCCTTCTTTACACTAGCTCATTTATTCTCTACCATAATCCTTCTTTACACTATCTCATTTGTGCACTAGAATTATGATATATACATAATGGAGAAAGGACATGGCAGTGTACCTTGGTTTTTATGTTTATTTTGTTCGAGTTTATTTTATGCATGCCCTATTTGTAAGTTATCTAACATGAATTATATGAGAAACTGAAGCAATTTACATAGTAATTAGGCGAACTTACTAGTGAGTTCCACTTGATCACACATAACCTGACGACTCCTGAATTCTCTGTTTCAAGTCATTGCAGAAGATCACCCCTGTTTTTTACATGTTAGAAGTATGAAGATCTTGTTTGATATTTGTCATACTTAAGGGTCTGTTTTGAGAATCCATCTCTCAATAGGCCCACTAAATAGTCATCCATTTTTTAAAATAAGGAAGTAGCTTGTCCAAGCAAACAAAACAGTATAAGTGTCATTACCAACTTATTACCAAGCTTTTGAAATACATTTCCACCCAAATCTCTCTCCTAATTATGTTATATTACTAGCAAACACCCCATGCGATGCACGGGTGAGTGAAAAATAAAAAGGGAAAAAAGAAATTTATGTATTTATTACTTGTTTAGATAAAATTACTTCATTGTCCAAATAACACGAACCAATAAAAATATTCTCAAAGCCAAATTACTTCTCTCTCAACTGCATTCTCTCAACTAAATATCGAATTTAATATGCTGAAGAAAATTTAGAAGTGAGGATACTTGATTCATTGGTCCGGTACCTCAAACTCACTTGTGGCTTGGGTAAGAAAATTTTCATCCCCATAGTTTATGCAAGTGTTGCATGTACCAATTCAAAAACGACATCCTATTGATACTGCAAAAAAGACCGAAATGATATAACACCATAAAGCTTAAAAGAGTGGTTTGTATTTCCAGATGCAGCCAATTCAAATACCTACATGTTACACATCCGTGCAGAAAATGCGCACATGGGAAATAGAAATGCATCTAATTTTTAACAATTCAGCTAGCAAGAAGACCATCTTTGTCATGAATGTAACACATACAACAACAAATATAGCATATATAGTGAAAAGATACTTAGAAGTTCATTTATGATTCTAAATTGAGGGATTGCAAATGACAAAGTCGATTTCAGACAACATCCAAGAATTTCATGTTGCAAATGACATCTCCTCACTGAGATGTTTTGGAAGGTGGAAGCTTCCCATATGGCCATGGGATTGAGCTTTGGCTGTGATGTGAAACCTTAGCCTTCTGTGCTTGGTTTACTTTTGCTTTATGGTCACTTAGACACTCAAAGGTACTGGTTGCCAATGCTTTTATTGACCCATTAGGACATTAGGTGGTGCTTAAAACTTAAAAGCCGTAGCTTTTAAGGTTGAAACTAGTTTTTTTTTTCCTGCTAGGCAAGTGGGAGATTTTTGAATTAGCTTTCTCGATCAGTAGGATGCTTGACGATGCTTAAAAGCCATAACTTTAAAGGTGATATGTCTGAGTTCCATTGTTCATGTCCTTTTTTTCCTCTTTGAGCAAGCGGGGTGGTTAGTGAATTAGTCGTGGTTAGGTTGGTGGGGACTGGTTTGATCTGAGGTTGTGGTATCATCACCTAGTGTCTATAAGCAAGCTGGCATTCTAGTTTTGTTTTTTTGTTAATGAAATAAGTGTTGTAGGGATTTTCATGAGGTTCTTGCTGTGAAGGAAGCTTGGGTTCCCCTACAAGCACCAATGGACTTGCACTTGGATTCAACTGTTGAGAAATCATCATGAGTTGCACTTGCAGTGGACTAAATTCTTTGAAATTTTGATGATTTCTAACGTATATGGTAGGTTAATCTTCAAAAGCTGGATTTTCTTTTATTGATTTGGGAGTAACTCTAATTTCATCTAAATACTTTTTCCCATTTATTATTTCATGCCACTGTTCATTTGGAATAAGGCTATGTTTGGTTTTGTTTTTGGAAACTGGTGTTGTTTATTATTACTCGATAATAATGTTTGATTGTGTAGGAATGACTTCTTCATCTATAAGAGGTAATTACCGGACGTGGCCAATGAAGTCTTGTGCCTGTGGGGCTCAATGTATATTAAAGGCATCAAAGACAGCCCTTAATCATGGGTGAGATTACTATTCATGTGTTGGAACAAAGGTGAGTTATTAATGTATTAATAATAATTAAGAGTCATTACAAATGAATACTAATGCTTTGTTAATATGATCTCGTAGGGCACACAATGTGACAATTTTATCCAGTTTTGCGACGAATATGTAGAACCATTGGAACAACCTTTTACTGGCTCCAGGCCACTAGTGACAGATGAAGTTTTGCGCTTTGAAGGTCGATTATCAAAAGTGGAATCAGAAACTCTTTTATTAAACATATTTTAGTTGGTTTTGGTGTTGGTTTGTTTGTTCTACTTGCTATAATACTTGTAAAAATTTAGTTTGTGTAGTTTGGTGTTGGTTAACTGAATGAAAGTAACAATCTGACAGATGGATATTTTTAACGGATCATTTGCTGTATTTTCTTGTGTAGCAATCCAATTGGACCACTTGATTTTACTGGTGTTGTGTGTTCTGGAAGAAATTCGACTTGCAAGTAGCTGAGATGACTCTGCACATAGTGAATACGGTCATAAGGGGAACTCCTGGGATGATTCCCACAAGAACTCCCACATGAATTTAGTAAAAAATTTCTTGGATGAAGCAGTAATGGGATCCACATGCCCTGATAATAAACACTGCAAAGCTATCTTTTATTTATTTCATTTTTATGACGATGCCAAGAAGGAAAAGCGAATCGAACTCAATGGATGAAACAACAATACATGTGAAAATTGGGCAAAACTCCAAGTTTAGCTCCATGACAAAAGAGCATACTCAGGACCTCCGCTTCTAAGGCGTGGTCCTGCCCAGCAGCACCATCCCATGAGAGCAGATTCATTATCCTACCTAGATGAAAAATAAAAATCTATGTCCATATGCATATGTTGATGTGAGCTACTCTAACTGGACCCATATTAGATAGGATCATTTTCCCTTTAATTCATAAATCTCATCCTTCCACTATTATCCGCTATTTCATTTCTGCTACTTGCATCAAAGTTTAACTCGATGCATCTAATCGGCAATGGTAAAAACATATTCTTCAGTCTTATAACACAATTATCATTTAGAGTTTAGACCATCAGCTGTACATTTGAAGCATGATAAATTCAAAGCCCTTTCTAGACTTCCTGGATGGACTATGCACTGAATGACTGATTTTAACTCCTTCCCATGAATCCCATCCCAAAGATCATGGCACTGGGTTTACAATAAACACACCATATCACTTATTCCTTTCTCTCTATTTCCAATGGGTCTCCTTCCTTCTTGTGTTTACTCATACTAGATCCTGCTGCTTACATTCTTCTCCCATTCTAGTGAATGGGAATGCTCTGCCTTTTGGTCCTTGGAGAAGCGATGCCACCTCTTTTATTAAATTTCAAACATTCATGAAAGCACCAAAGAGAGATACCCAGTCGTCCTCTTTTACTTGAAGGTAACCTAAATTCTGACTTCTGAGTCTCTAAGTAAAGCAACGAAGTTGATGTACTCCTAAATTAGTTATGAAACCTGTTTATGGGGTTTGTTGACTAAATTAATTGAATGAAGCAATAACCAGTTTTACTCCATTATTCATGCATATGTTCATGCTCACTGACAGTCCAAAAATAGCAAGGACCTGAAAAGTACCGAAATAAATAAAATAAACTGGAAATGTTCTACCAATCAGAAAAAAAAAAAAACCTAGAAATGGACCACTTGATTTAATGGATGACAATTGTGGTGCAGCTTGAAGCTCCAATTGCAGTCTTACCCTATTGTCCTTTCTGGGCTGTTTGGCAAGTCCCATTTAGCACCTGTCAATATTTAAAAGTAGATACATAAAAACAAATAAGAAATATTTACATTCCAAACAGTGAGCCATGAGAAATTCATAGAGACAAACTCCCTACAACATAACAAGAAATCCTACTTAAAAAGATCACACTATTCAACTTAAAAAGTTCCAAAAATGCTCAAAACTAGTTCCCATCTTGAAGTCCCTGATCCCACATGAGAGAATACAGTTTACAAAACAAGATACAAGAAATCCATTTGCTTCAACAAGAATGTTCACACTGTCATGAAACCCTCTTCCATACATGCTATAGTATACTGATTATGGCCTATCTCCCATCTCTCTGAATTGGCTTGCATGTCTAACTCCCTACAACACAAAGCAAGCCAAAATAGCCAAAAATAAATTTTATTGTAAGAAACAATATATCACAAACCAGTGCAAATTTGGTATATGTTGTAGACTACTCATGACACCCAAATCATCGTAGCTACTTTTAATAAAAGTGTATTTCCACTTTTATGTCTTTTCTCCATCGATGTAAAATGTAGGTGGGTGGAATCTCTTTTACTCTTCTTTGGGTGAGCACCAAAATAGAGTGCATGCATATAATCCCCCTGAACTCAAATAAAAGACACATGCACTTTCACTTCATATTCTACTTCATTGAAATAAACATTGAAAGTCACATCCTTCTTTTTTCCATTTTTACATCTTCAACAATTTTATATATGCAAATGGAGCCTTCCTCCTTAGTGATAAATTTCTCGCAATACATCTTTTCCCTCAACTCCTCTTGAAACTCTTTAAATTTTGCATTCGTGTAAGCTCTTTGAAATTTTTTTTCAATATTATAACGACTAGTACATTCATACATTCCTTTAAAAGAATCATATTCCGCTAGGTTCTTCTTCTCAACCTTATCTCTTAAAGCATTGTCGTATTGTTCAACAAATTGCTTTAAACTTGTCATTGAATGCACATAATTATCAAAAAATGAATTCATACTTTCACTACGTTGTGTAGTTGACATTCTTGCCCAAAAAGTGTCTTTCATATAAATTAGAACCTAACGATACCGCTCATCATACAACCCTCTTAACCAGCCATTTTCATAAAGATCATATTTTCAATCATCCCTCTCCATTTTTCTTCAAACTCATCTTTGAATAAAGAATCATATACAACATTTTTCAAAGCTGTCTTAATGGCTTTATATTCAGCATATCCTTTAAATTTTTCGGGAATTTTTTTCATTATATGCCACAAGCACCACTGATGTCAAGTATTTGGAAACACCATCTCAATAGCCCTTTGCATAGCTTTGCATTGGTCAGTGATTATAACTTTTGGAGGACACCATGACATTCATGTCAACCAAGATTCAAATAACCAAACAAAAGTCTCGATATCCTTATTTGATAACAAACCACAACCTAACAACATTGATTGCCCGTGATGATTTACTCCTACAAAAAGAGCAAAAGGCATATCATACTTATTTGTGAGATACGTAGTGTCAAATGTGACAACATCTCCGAAAGCTTCATATACTACCCTACTCCTTGCATCAGCCCAAAATAAGTTCCTTACACAACTATCCTCATCCAAATCCATCATATAAAAAAAGTTTGAATTCTTCACTTGCATTCTAGCAAATAGCATGAGGTTGCTTCGGCATCACCCTCCCCAAGTCTTAACCTTCTTATTTTCTCAATATAATTTCGACAATCTTTTTCAGCAAATGATAAATTCTCAAATCTCCCCGCTTCGACAACAAGAGAATTAAAATTCTTATTCGTACGTATCCCAGCTTGATCATTTAGTACATGTCTCCTTTTCACATGTTCATCAAACTTCTTGTTACATCTAAAATGACGAACTTTTCCTGGACTCAATGTATGATTATGTTCAAGTTCCACAATGGTCACTTTAAACCCTCCATCAGATTGTAGTGTTAATCTTATCTTAGCTACGCACTCCGTTTTTGTTATGAAGCATGATGTAGATAACTTCTTTGAAGATTGTGGCTTCCTTGTTCGAGAACATGCAAATGTGCAGTATTACATCATTCCATCATATCCACATCCATTCGATCTTTTCAGAACACCAAACCCTTCTTGTCGACTATAATTTGCATAATACTGATAACCATCGTCATGTGAATTAAATAACATCCCCAACTTGGGTTTTTTATTTTTTCTTTCTCATTTACTTCAACTCTCTCATGTACTATGGATACATCCTCCATCATCAAACAAACCTCTTCTTGTGAACAACTATTAAGACAAGGCTTCATAAAATTGAAGACACAACAGATCAATAGACACTAGTTTAGACACAATAGATGATTGTTCTAATAGAAAACACAACATATCAAGATGTACTGCAGCTAAAATTTTCATCTTGTTACGCATCTGTTATCTTCCTCAAAAATATGTCATACTTTTTATTGTCATCAATAAATTAAAAAGTTGCTTTTGTACCAATTTATGAAGAACATATAGTACATACCTAAGTAAACTACTGGTGGCCATTATAGAACCTACATATAGAAGCCATCCCTAAATTCCTAAGCATCCCACAACATCAAATATCAACACCAGCAGATAAGCTGGAAACACAATTGCGAGAGAGAAACATTGAAATATATCTTATTTTGATAAGTAAAGATTTGAAAAATTCCCCTTTAAATTTTCAGGCCAATGTTTCTCTCTCTCAATTGCAGTAAGTACTTATAGCAAGTGGAATCAGTTCTCAAGTACAAATGCTTCATATTAAATTGAGCATGTTAGTATAAACTCTTCTAGATTGAGATGATCAAATAATACAAGCAAAGATCAAAGTTCACTATGAGCAGAGAGAAAATAAGCAAGGTGGAGTGGAATATACAACATTAAATCCAAACTAAAGAAAAATAGAAAATTTCTCACATCGATAGAGGGCTATTGCAAGGGCCGCAAAATATATGTATCATTAAGAAGCTATAGAACTTCCTCATAGAGGACACGCATTGGAAGGCCGGATGAACAACTATCTGAATAATAGACTGAGAGTTTTAGGGGACAACAATAAGAGCTTCAAAGCCTTGAATAGAAGTCACATTTGCTACAAGGCCAAAAGATCTAATGATGATTAAACTCCAAACTCCAAAATGAGTATACCTTAGCCTGCCACCAGAAGTGCTTTGAACCTATCAGTAATTAGTTGAGAGCCATCAATGTGCCTCTTGGTTGTGGAGATCCATCAACAACCAATGTAAGATTCTCATTAAAACGAACAGGAATAAGATCTCAAGTCAAAACCCTTCACTTGTCCTGCAAAATACACAATTCAAACAAACCTTCCATGTCAAAACCCTAACAGATTCACACGAAAATTAACAAACTTTAATCCAGAATAATTCGAAAGAGAGTTGATCGTCAGTCAATTTTAAATTATTCCTTCTTAGTAATAATTCCATAGAATAGTACTAGCAAGGGTATCGTTCCTCTGAGGACTGCGCTGGTTTTGTTGTCTTTGATTCAGATTAATTTTAAACTAATAAGATGGATAATTGAATTTTGCTTGATTAAACTAAAACATTTTATTAAACTAATTAAAATTTCTAAATTGATTATCAACTACTGATTTTAAATCATTTGGAAGAGAAAATCTAGGGTTTTCAAATTCACCACTAACCTAATAACCAGTCCTATTTTCAATTTATTCTAATCTCTTAAATTGCAAACATTCCAGTTAGAGTGACAGCACGTCCCCCCTCAATTAATCAAGAAAACTTCAAGAGATTATATTCTAAGCATATCGTATCTTCGGTTAGCACGAATGATACACAATAATCTACGGTTATGTAATTACTCGTCTTCCCTTAGCATAAAATATCTTCGAATTTAATCTCTCGATATATTAAGACCATTGCATAAAACTTATGTAACGAAAATTAACACAAGTGATTTTAATTCCAATTTCATAAAACCTCAGACAATGTTGAGAATTTTATTGAAATCAAATATAATTCAATAAATCCTGGTTGTTTGAAAACAACCCTCTCATTATGCAATCAATGTTTCACAAATAAGAAATCAAAACAAAATAAAATAAAATGACACAGTTACTTGGCGAAACCCTAGAATGAAAATTAGTTCATCGCGAGGGAGGAATGCATCATCTTCATAGAAAAAACTGTAGCATTCTTCTTCATGGCTTCCTTGATCTCCAGAGCTTTTCATTTTTCTGATTCAAAATCTCTACACAGAATCTCTACAAAGAGTCTCTCATTTTATAGAGAAAGAGAGAAAGATAGAGTCTTTATACAATAAAGACTTCTAATTTGGCTACAATTCTTATTTTCTCTTTTTCCTACGAATTTGGGCCTTAAAGAATAGTCAAATTGGACTCAAAAGGTAAAATTCTCACAGCTTTAAGATCTCCACACGCAAGGAGGGCGATCAATCGCCTAGGGTAAATTTTGCTATGTTGTTTTGTCTGTTGCTCATTTCTTCTACCCTTTTGTTCCTGAGATCTTTATAAGCCTTTAATGCTTTTAAACATTCTAATTTAAGCTCTTTTACTCACATGAACCTGAAACAAATGTAAACAACCAAGTAACATAAAAATACTTAAAAGAATACTCTAAAGGGCTAACAAGTTAAGTTTGAGGTGCATATATTTATAACATTTAGTACCGATCACAACCCCAAACTTAGACATTGCTAGTCCTCGAGCAATGAAAAATTAAATAAAAACTAAATTATACTATATTTATATCTCCTTTCGTGGAATTCCTGGTTGTATTTTGCATATGCAACAAGCCTTTTAAACCCCTAGGTGGCCCTAGAGGACGAGTGAAGTCTCGTGAAGGTTTACAGTGATGACACCTACAAACATTTGTACTACCCTGTAACTGTGCAATATACTCAAGTAAAACATGCAATTTTCAACTGTGATTGAATCATATTCTAATTTTTCCAAAATCACAATACTTACAAGATAATCCATAAATTATTAACAAGGTTGAATTTTTAACTCTCCACATTCTCAATTTCACACCATTCTTAACCAGTTCTGAAAAATTTAGCTTCTAAAATATTTGTCAAAATTTTCTTTGAAGTGTAATGTGACTAACAATCGAATGAGTGATATCAACCTTACTTTTCAATAGTTTTCTGTCTTCTCACTTGTCATTGAATTTTCTTTTAATTTAAACTCCCAACCGCAAGGCTTTCATTTAATATTATTTTTTTTCTTTTTATAAGTGTGACTGTGCAAAATCTAAGTCCATTAAGCATTCTAGACAACCCATGTAGCAAGTGTTAGGCTGATAACTCTCAAACCAGAAGGTTTTAGGGTACCAGGTGTAGAGACACCTCTAAGGGCTTATTAACTCGAGTTAAAGAGGCTACGAACTCAAACTAGTCACACTAGGTTATTTTATCTATTCCAAAAATCACACGGTTTGACGTGAACACTCTATGCTTAGTGAGGTAAGAGGCCAGGTAACTAAGTGTAAAACCTGGTCAGGTAACCCATTCTTCTATCAATTTTTTACTTTAGCCAAGGTTGGTATTCAATTTCTAGATTATCCAATTCTTATAAGTTGACAAAAGCACTAATCAATTAGTTTGGTTTTAAACCCCACTAGACAATATGTTAGAGTGCTCGTGCAAATTTCAAAGTGTATTCATGACTAAAAAAAATTCAGCTTTTGTAAGGTTAAAAACAGTGTGTATTTGGGATTATGTGTTCTCAAATTTAACCATATCAATAAGATTTGGATTATCCTATATGCATTACAATATTTCAATTTCAGAATAGAACAATCAATAAAAAAATTTCAGCGTGTTTGCATATTCTACCCTATTCATGGTTGCACAATCATAAAAAAGAAAATAATCAATGTAAAAATAGAAATAAAGTACATAAGGGATTAGAACAATAATACCTGACTCGTGAAAAACAAACCAAGATGAGAAAGGTGAAGGGGGGTGAAAATAGATCAAGAATGTAGACAAACCATCCCAAACTTCATCCAAACAGTACCTAACAAGGTTCGTACAAACCAAGAAATATCCACAAGAAAATAATAGATGCAAAGAGATATAACATAAAATAGGGAGCATCTGAAGTTTAAACTGTGGATAAAACAAGTAACAGATTAACTCAATAAAATTATGAAAAATAAACATACAATTGACTCAAGAAAATAAAAAACCTAAGTAAGGACTAGAGGGAAGAACTACTGAGGAGGAGGAGGATAGTGTCTTGAGGGAAATTGTGCCTCTAATGCAGCCCTCATCATCTGCTAAAAATCAAAAGTGCTCTGGGTCTGCTGCTAATAAAACTGATCAGCCCTATCCCAATGTTTTCGCGTCTCATCATAAAAGGTATTAGCCTGTTCCATCTCTGCTCCGAATGCTCCCTGAAAGCATGAAAATCATTCTGATGCTGCTGCTGTGCCTCCCATCTCTGATCCTGAATACTCTGATAGTTAAGAAACTCCTGACGAGTCAAATAAACAGGGGCCTCTAGCTGAACACTAGACTGGGGAGGTGGCCTTCTAGAGCGAGGCGGGGGAGGTGGAGGGGGAACATGAACCTCATCTGGTATAACCTCATCCTCAGAAGTAGGATCATCTGGCATTCTCTTCTTGGTATTTTTAATTAGAGCATGATATGATTTACCCCAAGAAGACTCTCCGAAATATACAAGAGGTGCAGTAGGCTCATTCTCATCAAGCACATACCCGTGGTCAAGTAATAATTGGGTAATTAAATTACCAAAGTAAAGACTCCATGTATTGGACCAAGGAGACTGTACAACATTGGCCTTATCGTAGAATTTTTCCATAGTTCTCCATATATACTCAGTTACATCAACCCATTGGCCACTCCAAAATTCATACAGGGCTTGTAATAAAAGATCTCGTCTCTCAACTTTATGCCCTATGGGAAACAAATTTAGTTTAAAAATGGAGTCTACAAACCATAAATCTGGAGGGAGTAGAGCCCGTCTGGTACAATTTTTCTTCCCATTATGATAGTACCGACCATTAAACATAACCTCTATTATCTCATGAGTGTCAGGGCTCTGAAGTGGGGAAGGTGTAAATTCTACCACATCTGATGGAGTAACAGGGCATCCCATAGCCAAAGCAATAGACTCCACAGTGACATCAAAACTAACCCCATCCATTGAGATGGAGAGAACTGGCCACCCATCTTGATTATTCTTAACCATGTTTTGATAAATTAATCGAGGGTGAGCCATGGTGGAAGGCCCTAGCAAATACAAAAGTTCCCTTCTTTCCAACTCTTCAATGGTGGAGACGGTAGGCCTATGATTTCTAAAAATATAAATATCAAAAGTGGTAATAGGCTCCACTTGCCTCTCTCCAAATTGGGCATTTGGTTCCTCACTTGACTCAATGGGTTGTTTTCTAGTATTTTTCCTCTTTCTAGGGGCCATTATATGCATGAAATCTCTTTGAGGCAATTTCACAAACACTTGGTGAGCACACCAGTTCACAACCCAAATCAACACCCAAAACACTCCACAAATGGTCAACCCGGCCTCCCACAACAACTATCAACACCAATCCAACCAATTTATCATATACTCGGCCCATCCGGCCTCCCACAATCACAAAACAATCCAAATACAACGCAAATCATACAATATAAAAGAAAATATGTGGACAGGGAAGAGATCGAAGTAGTTACCTTTGAAGAAATCCACAATCCCTTGTGTTGCTTTCACCCAAATAAGAATGAAGAATGATTTAAGGGGGATTTGGAGAAAGAATAATGGAAGAGAGTGAGAGTGATTCGGAAAGAAAGGGATAGAATGAGAGAAAATAGGGGAATACGGGCGTTTTAATGTGTTGTTTCCAAGTTGGGCGATCGATCCCCCTAGGGGCGATCGATCGCTACCTTTAAAAGGGTTGATATCCCATTCCGCAGATGGGCGATCAATCGCTAAAAACACCGGTCAGCCGATTTTTTTTTTCTATACGTGCACCAATGGGCGATCAATCGCCAAAAACCCTGTGAGGCAACTTTTTTTTAAACTGAGACTCAAAAAGGGTAGGGGAGATGTAAAATCCACCCCAAACTTAAAATCTAACAATCTAAAAAAAAAAATACTACAAAATCAATGGGTTACCTCCCACAAGCGCTAAGTTTTACGTCTTCAACCAAACATCCTCAAATTAATCAACCATCTTGATAGACGGGATCATCTAAAACTAAGGTTTCAATTAATTCACCCGAAACAATACCCTCTACATAGGGTTTCAACCTTTGCCCATTTACCTTAAAAATATTTCCATCTTTTGGGTCTTTGAGCTCAACTGCTCCATGCGGGAACACTGTGGTCACAATATAGGGTTCATCCCACTTAGAACGAAGCTTACCAGGGAAGAGGCGTAATCTAGAATTAAAAAGCCAAACCTTTTGATTAGGATGAAAAGACCTTCGTAAGATGGTCTTATCATGAAAAGCTTTGGTTTTGGCTTTATAAATTTTAACATTTTCATATGCGTCATTACGCATCTCTTCCAATTCGGAGAGTTGGAGTTTCCGATTAGATCCTGCTAAAGACATATCGAAGTTAAACTTCTTTATGGCCCAAAGGGCTTTATGTTCCAACTCCACCGAAAGGTGGCAAGCTTTTCCAAATACGAGGCAGTAGAGAGACATTCCAATTGGGGTCTTAAAAGTCGTACGATAAGCCCAAAGGGCATCATTAAGCCTTATAGACCAATCTTTTCGATCTGGTCTCACAATTTTCATGAGAACATTTTTAATCTCCCTATTTGATACCTCTACTTAGCCGCTCATTTGAGGGTGGTAAGGAGTTGCTACCTTATGAGTGATTGAGTATTTGAGAAGTAGAGCCTCAAAATATCGATTTGTAAAATGTTTTCCTCCATCACTTATAATTGCTCTCGGTGTGCCAAATCGACTAAAAATATTCTCTTAAAGGAACTTGACCACAACTTTGTGATCATTAGTCTTAGTGGCAACTGCTTCCACCCACTTGGAGACATAGTCCACCGCCACCAATATATATTCAAATTCGAAAGATTGTGGGAATGGACCCATGAAATCAATACCCCATATATTGAAAAGTTTAACAACTAGAATCAGGGATAAAGGCATCATGTTTCTCCTGGACATTGCACCTAATTGTTGGCACCTTAAATAAGCCTGACAAAAGTCATGGACATCTTTAAAAATTGAGGGCCAATAAAAACCACTTTGTAAGACCTTTGTTGCGGTCTTTTTCCCTCCAAAGTGACCTCCGCATGCCAGGGAGTGACAAAAGGTAAGAATACTATGAAATTCACTCTCGGGCACACATCTTCGGATCACTTGATTGGAACAATACTTAACAATTCTGGATCTTCCCAGAAGTAGTATTTAATTTGGGAGAAGAAAAGGGATTTTTCTTGCTTAGACCATGAAGATGGAATTTGTCCAACTGCTAGGTAATTCACAATATAAGCAAACCATGGAGGTTGAACTTTATTTACCTGAAACAGTTGCTCATCTGGAAATGTATCATGAATGGGACAAGACTTTAGAGAAGAGTCGACTAGGATTCTAGATAGATGGTCAGCGACCAAATTGTCGGAACCTTTTTTGTCCCGGATCTCTAGATCGAATTCTTGAAGTAGGAGGATCCATCTAATCAACCTAGGTTTAGTGTCCTTCTTGGCAAAGAGATACCACAAGGCTGCATGATCAGTGTACACTAAAATTTTGGAACCTAAGAGATACGATCGAAATTTATCGAGGGCAAATACTACAGCTAGTAACTCTTTCTCGGTAGTGGTATAATGTAACTGACCATCTGAGAAAGTTTTACTTGCATAGTAGATAGCACGTGGGGTTCTATTCACCATTTGCCCTAAAACAGCCCCGACTACATAGTCTGAGGCATCACAAATGAGCTCGAATAGGAGTGACACCAATCTGGGGGCTGAATGATAGAAGCGATAGAAAGTAGAGTGAGGAGTTTATCAAAAGCTTCATGACAGACTTCATCAAAGGAGAATGGGACATCCTTGCATAATAAATTGCTCAAGGGTACTGAAATTTTACTAAAATCTTTGATGAAGCGATGGTAAAACTCCGTATGGCCTAGAAAAGATCGAATCTGTCTCACCGTGGATGGTGGAGGAAGACTCGCTATAAGGTCAATCTTAGCCTTATCTACCTCTATCCCTCTTTTAGACACAATGTGTCACAAAACTATATCCTCTTGAACCATAAAATGGCTCTTCTCCCAACTCAATATAAGATGTCTCTTCGCATCGTTGTAAAACCAATGATAAATGTTGGAGACAATCTTCGAAAGAGGTTCCAAAATTTGAAAAATCATCCATGAAAACCTCAAGAAACTTTTCAACCATATCAGAAAAGATGAAAATCATACACCTTTGAAAATTCGTCGGTGCATTACAAAGTCTGAATGGCATGCACCTATAAGCAAAAGTGCCAAAGGGGCATGTGAATGTAGTTTTCTCTTGATCTTCAGGGTTGATAGACACTTGATTGTATCTGGAATAACCATCCAAAAAATAATAATGACTCTTACCTGCTAACCTTTCTAGGATTTAATCAATGAATGAAAGTGGAAAATGATCTTTCCTAGTCATGGAATTCAGCTTTCTATAATCAATCCACACACGTCAACCCGTGGTTACACGTGTTAGAACTTCTCCTTCTGGATTAGTAATCACTGCGACACTGGACTTTTTTGGTATCACTTGAATGAGACTCACCCATTTACTATCCGAGATGGGGTATATGATACCCGCATCTAATAACTTCACAACTTCCTTCATCACTACCTCTTTCATATTAGGATTCAACCTCCGTTGTGCCTCTCTTGAAGTTTTAGCATCCTCTTCAAGATGGATACGATGCATGCACACGGAAGGGTTGATTCCCTTCAAATCTGCTATGGTCAATCCTATGGCTCATTTGTCCTTTTTGAGCACAATCATCAATTGACTCTTTTGTTCATCAGTTAAATCAGATGCTATGATGACTGGGAGAGTATCTTTTGGTTCTAAAAAGGTATATTTAAGTGAAATCGGAATGGGTTTCAACTCAAGAGTAGGTGCAGCCTCTAAGGATGGGATGGGAGGAGTGCTATAAGTGGGAGGTAGTGGCTCTTTCCTGGCTTTCCAAGGTGGGAAATCCACTTGAGAAATCAAATTCAACAAATTGTTGACATCTTCAATGGATCCCTCTACATCGAATTCATCTGCATTAAAATGAGACAGACATGCTTCATATGATAAGATGTAAGGAAGTGAATCATCAACCATCTCTTCGATAGAATCAATCATAAAACATGTCTCATCATCATCATGAGGGGATTGTTGGGATGTGTTGAAAATATTTATTCGAACCTTCATATTCCCAAAAGACACATCCATCACCCCGGTTCGAAAATTTATATATGCATTGGCTGTAGCCAAGAAAGGTGGACTAAGGATAACAGTAATTTGCACTACGAAAATCAAGGTTTATTGCGGTGGCTAAAATCCACCGCAATACCAAATTAAACCACCGTTACAGGACTGTAACGACGGTTCCTTCAAGTGTCGTCATAAGTCTTGTCGCAAGCGATATAACGGCGTTTTATAACGGCACTTATTATATGCGCAGCTATATATAGGGCTTATAGCGGCGTTTCCCAAATCAGCCGCTATATAGTAACTTATAACGGCACACAAAAACTGCCGTACTAAATCGATTTACAACGGCAATTTAAACCACCGTTATATATAGAATCTGTAACGGCACAACCAAACCACCGTTACATATTCATACTATAACGGCACAATAAAAATGGCGTAGTATATGCAACCTATAACGGCACAATTAGAATCGTTGTTACAAATATGGATATGTAACGGCGGTATAAACCGCCGCAACTAATCGGAAATTTTTTTAAAAAAAATTAATTGTTGAATTAAAATAATTTTTTTACCTGTATTAATTGTACCTGTAAGCAATATGAAAAATTTTAAATTATCTACAAAAGTTAAACACCAAAATATAATCCATCAAACATATAAATGTACATCACAATCCCATAACAAACCATCTAAAATGTTTGTCCATAAATACATATACATGTCCAAAAAAATGTATCAAATGTAAAATAAAAAATCTGCTAAGGCTGTCGCGACCCAAAATACCCCCTAGGAGTTAGGGATACTTTAGCTCGTGACCGCCGTATCATACTTCCAGCATAATACATAAGGCACATAACATGGAGACATATCAGAGTACCTGAACACACAATGCGGAAAAGAAATACAATGCACAGCGGAAAATATACTAAACATAGCGGAAGCAAAGTGAATACTCCTATAACTTGGCTCAAGTAAGAACCAACAAAATATACATGTGTATGAATCCAAAAAGGTGGAGTGGACAAGTCCCACTCTCACATAACAAAATGTTGTATAACTCTATTGACCAAGCCGGTTGATCAATATAAATCAAAGTCCCTACATCTATTGACTGCACCATCATCATGATAGTGATCCATGGAAGGCTCCAGGTCATGGTACTCTTCCTCGACCCAAGGTTCTTCGCCACACAAATCAAATGGAACCCGAGCACCTGCCGATGATAACAAATATCGGCTGAGCGTGGAATACTTAGCGTATACAAACTAATAACAATAAGCAATAAGCATGGAGCATACGAACATGGAGAATGAAACCCTTTAAAACGTGTAAGAGCGTGGAAACCTTGAAATAACATGCGAGATGAGATCCGAAATCAAAACCAAAACTGTAACCGTGTGAGTCAATCGATAATCATAGCCTTGTGAGTTCTTGTGAGTTCATGGAGTTACTTAGAGTCATTATGATCCGTAGAGACATAGAGCGTAGAGCATAGAGCACAACATAGAGCATAACCTTAGAGATCTTAGAGCATTTTCATTTATGATCCGTAGAGTTTGTGAGATGATCTTAGAACTTATCATAGAGTTTCCTTGTGATCATAGTATGATCCTTAGAGCTTGTGAACCGATCTTAGACAAATCGTAGAGTTACTTAGAATCATTCATTATTCGTCTTTTCGTGAAAAACCTCTTTTCGTACTTTGAGAAATTCATAGAAAACATCGGTTCATGCGAGACATGCGAGCACATGCGCTTAATGAGAGAAATCATCATAATTAAGCATAGAATCCCTTAGAGGTATTTTATCAAACACTTAGAGTGCATCATAATAGTAACTTTCACCCAAGTACATAAACTACATACTTTCATACCATAATCATTCAAGATATCATACATAAGTATTATAGATTTAGAAGAACATCATTTAGTAACCTAGTAGGATTGCAAGATTGTAGTAGAGTGTATCTACCTTAGAGAAATCAAGACTTAGATTCCTAATAGCTGGAACAAGCAAGAACAGTGAGTTCTTGGATGGAAAACATCAAAGAAGTTGGAAGAACTTGATCTTCCAAAAGCTTGAACGATCACCAAGGTTCTCTCCTCCTTCTCCTCTTCAAGCTCCTCCAAAAATAATGCTCAAGGGTTTCTGAAACCCTAAGGCACAAACCCAGCCCTTATATAGGCAAAGGGTAGTGGCTAAAGTCTTAAACACCTTTAATGAATAAAATCGGCGTATGACCGATCGATCGGTGGTATGGACCGAGCGATCGGTGGCTTACCAGTCGATCGGTGGTTTCAACTGAGAGATCGGTTAAAAACACCCTCTCTGGAAAATTTCCCATTACAAAAAAGTTAACCGCTCGATAGCTACCGAGCGATCGGTAGTTGACCGATCGATCGCAGGTTATGACCGAGCGATCGGTTGTCCCCTGTTTTCTGCAAACACTCTGTTTTGATTGCTTGAATCCTCTCCAATACCATTTTAACACCCCCCTTATGCTTTAAACACACTCCTTAGTGATATATAGACCTGTTATAATACGTACTTCATAAATCCAAAACTTGTATATTAATTCAAAGCCCTTAAGTGTACATCTCCACACTAGAGCACTATTCACACACTATACATTACTTAGTGCAACAAGGATTCAGGGCTCTACAAGGGCAACCTAGCAGGTCCCTCCGACTGTTGTGCTCCTGCTGCCCTTGATAGATGCGTGCTGCCGACACCCTCCTACAAAAATAAGAAAATAAATTTTATTATTAGACTAGCAAAATGATAAAATTTATCAATTCCATAAAAAAATTTCAAATAAAAAAATAATTGTAAATATTTCATAGTTATTGGATTAAACAAAGAATTTTAGTTCATTGGCCTAAACGTACATTATCAATTCCATAAAAAAATTTCAAATAAAAAAATAATTGTAAACATTTCATATTTCTTGGATTAAACAAAGAAGTTTAGTTCATTGGCCTAAACCTACATCGTCCCACCATTTTCAAACCAGGGGTCGGATTTTGATCACATTTCTTCTAACGTGTGTATTTCAATACATCCTAAGTGTTTGAGTTAGTTTCAAGCGAATCCGATGTCGTATGCCCGATATGGGCACCGAGACGGCCTAAATCCATACTTGGATACTATACATTGCCCTAAACCTACATCGTCCCACCATTTCCAAAACGGGGGTCGGATTTCGATCCCGTTTCTTCTAACGATTGTATTTAAATACATCCTAAGTGTTTGAATTGATTTCGAGCGAATCCGAGGTCGTATGCCCGATATAGGCACTGAGACGGCCGAAATCCATACTTGGATACTATACATTGGCTTAAACTTACATCGTTCCACCATTTCTAAACCCGGGGTCGGATTTCGATCCCATTTCTTCTCATGCTTGTATTTCAATGCATCCTATGTGTTTGACTTGGTTTCGAGCGAATCTGAGGCCGTATGGCCGATATGGGCACCGAGATAGCCGAAACTCATGTTTTTCAACCATACATTGGCCTAAACCTACATCGTCCCACCATTTCTAAACCGGGGGTTGGATTTCGATCCCGTTTTGTCTAACACGTGTATTTCAATACATCCTAAGTGTTTGAGTTGGTTTCGAGTGAATCCGAGGTCGTATGCTTGATATGGGCACCGAGACGACTGAAATCCATACTTGGATACTATACATTGGCTTAAACCTACATCGTCCCACCATTTCCAAACAGAGGGTTGGATTTCGATCCCGTTTCTTCTAACATATGTATTTCAATACATCCTAAGTGTTTGATTTGGTTTTGAGCGAATCCGAGGTCGTATGACTAATATGGGCACCGAGATACATTGGCCTAAACATACATCGTCCCACCATTTCAAAATCGGGGGTCGGATTTCGATCTCGTTTCTTCTAACACATGTATTTCAATACATCTTAAGTGTTTGAGTTGGTTTCGAACGAATCCGAGGCCGTATACCGGATATGGGCACCGAGATGGCTGAAATTCATACTTGGATACTAAACATTGGCCTAAACCTACATCGTCCCACCATTTCCAAACCGGAGGTCGGATTTCGATCCCGTTTATTCTAACGAGTGTATTTTAATACATCCTAAGTCTTTGAGTTGGTTTCGAGTGAATTCGAGGTCGTATGACCGATATGGGCACCGAGATAGCCGAAACTCATGTTCTTGAACTATGCATTGGCCTAAACATACATCGTCCCACCATTTCAAAATCGGGGGTCGGATTTCGATCTCGTTTCTTCTAACACATGTATTTTAATACATCCTAAGTGTTTGAGTTGGTTTCGAGCGAATCCGAGACCGTATACCAGATATGGGCACCGAGACGGCTGAAATCCATACTTGGTACTGTACATTGGCCTAAACCTACATCATCCCACCATTTCCAAACCGGGGGTAGGATTTCGATCCCGTTTCTTCTAACGGGTGTATTTTAATACATCCTAAGTGTTTGAGTTGGTTTCGAGCGAATTCGAGGTCGTATGACCGATATGGGCATCGAGATAGCCGAAACTCATGTTTTTGAACTATACATTGGCCTAAACATACATCGTCCCACCATTTCCAAACCGGAGCTCGGATTTCGATCCTGTTTCTTTTAACCCGTGTATTTCAATACATCCTAAGTGTTTGAGTTGGGTTCGAGCGAAACCGAGGCTGTATGCCCGATTTGGGCGCCGAGACAGCCGAAATCCATACTTGGATACTATACATTGGCCTAAACCTACATCGTCCCACCATTTCCAAACTAGGAGTCGGATTTCGATCTCGTTTCTTCTAACACGTGTATTTCAATATATCCCAAGTGTTTGAGTTGGTTTCGAGCGAATCCGATGTCGTATGACTGATATGGGCACCGAGATAGCCGAAACTCATGTTTTTCAACTATACATTGGCCTAAATCTACATCGTCCCACCATTTCCAAACTGGGGGTCGGATTTCGATCCCGTTTTTTCTAACGCGTGTATTTTAATACATCCTAAGTGTTTGAATTGGTTTCGAGCGAATCCGAGATCGTATGACCGATATGGGCACTGAGATAGCCGAAACTCATGTTTTTCAATTATACATTGGCCTAAACCTACATCATCCCATCATTTCCAAACCGGGGGTCGGATTTCGATCCCGTTTCTTCTAACGAGTGTATTTCAATACATCCTAAATGTTTGAGTTGGTTTCGAGCGAATATGAGGTCGTATGAACGATATGGGCACCGAGATAGACGAAACTCATGTTTTTCAACTATACATTGGCCTAAACCTACATCGTCCCACCATTTCCAAACCGGGGCTCAGATCTTGATCACATTTCTTCTAACGCGTGTATTTCAATACATCCTAAGTGTTTGAGTTGGTTTTGAGCGAATCCGAGGCCGTATGCCCGATTTGGGCACCGAGACGGTCGGAATCGATACTTGGATACTATACATTGGCCTAAACCTACATCGTCCCACCATTTCCCAACCGGGGGTTGGATTTTGATCATGTTTCTTCTAATACGTGTATTTCAATACATCCTAAGTGTTTGAGTTTGTTTCGAGGAAATCCGAAGCCGCATGCTCGATTTGGGTGCCGAGAGGGCCGAAATCCATACTTGGATCCTTTACATTGGCCTAAACCTACATCATCCCACCATTTCCAAACCGGGGGTCGGATTTTGATCTCGTTTCTTCTAACGCATGTATTTCAATACATCCTAAGTGTTTGAGTTGATTTCGAGTGAATCCGAGGTCGTATGATCGATATGGGCACCGAAATAGCCAGAACTCATGTTTTTCAACTATATATTGGCCGAAAACTACATCGTCCCACCATTTCCAAACCGGGGATCAGATTTCGATCCTATTTCTTCTAACACGTGTATTTCAATACATCCTAAGTGTTTGAGTGGTTTCGAGCAAATCCGAGGCGTATGCCCGATTTGGACGTCGAGACGGCCGAAATCCATACTTGGATACTATACAGTGGCCTAAACCTACATCGTCCCACCATTTCCAAACTGGGGGTCAGATTTCGATCATGTTTCTTCTAACGCGTGTATTTCAATACATCCTAAGTTTTTGAATTATTTTCGACCGAATCCGAGGTCGTATGCTCAATTTGGGCGACGAGACGGCCAAAATCTATACTTGGATCCTATACGTTGGTCTAAACCTACATCGTCCCACCCTTTCTAAACCGGGGGTCGGATTTTGATCTCATTTCTTCTAACGCGTGTATTTCAATACATCCTAAGTGTTTGAGTTGGTTTTGAGCGAATCCAAAGCCATATGCCCAATTTGGGCGCCGAGACGGCCGAAATCTATACCTGGATCCTATACATTGGTCTAAACCTACATCGTCCCACCATTTCCAAACAGGGGGTCAAATTTCAATCTTGTTTCTTCTAACGCGTTTTCTTAATTATACTTTAGCATAAACCTACAATCTTCCACCAAATCCAAACTATGGCCTAAATCCACCAAATCCTGTATTGCTTATCATGACCGCATTTATGGAAGCACATACTTCATAAATTTTTTTACTAAATGACCCTTGCATGGGTTAGGAATGTCCTCATTCTTGGGCCGCTCATGCGGGCACTCTTTAAAATAAAAGGTCCGATGATGTTGAGGTTCGTGATTTATAGATATTCATTCTTTTAGAACCTCTTCCTTGACTAGGCCTTCACGTTTTCATGCACACGTAATCGATGATGATAACATACGGTCACCAAAACAACGTGAACAACAATATTCACCTTTGGTTATATCATTAACATCGTGGAGGATTCCGTGCTACTGAACGACTACTAGATTAGGTATGTGGAAGTAAGCCCTATTTGGGTACCAAGATGTCATTTCTTCTATCTCTGAATTATTTAGATGACCTCTATCCCAAAAAGAAAGTTGTCGGGAACGGTAATGTTGATAGGGATAAGAAGAGAAAGAAATAAAAAAGTTCAAGTTATTCAAATTCACGTAGTTTGGTGGTTGTCAATAACACGGAACCCTCCACGATGTTAACGACATAACCAAAGGTAAATATTGTTATTCACGTTGTTTTGGTCATTGTATGTCATCAACATCCATTCCGTGTGCATGTCCACGTGAAGGTCTGGTCAAAGAAGAGGTTCTAAAAGAATATATATCTATGAATCACGAACCTCAACATCACCAGACCTTTTATTTTAAAGAGTGCCCGCATGAGCAATCCAAGAATGAGGACATTCCTGACCCCTGTAAGGGTCATTTAGTAAGAAAATTAATCAAATATCTTCTTTCATAAATGCGGTTGTAATAAACAGTGTAGGAACCGGGTGGTACATTGAGGTATAACAAGCAATCTGCAAGTCAAAGTTTATCCTTGTTCTGAATTTAGTGTTAGCTAGCTAGTGTTGGAGTTACATCAGCACCTTTTGATGCCCGATTTGGGCACCGAAAAGTCGAATTCCTGATCTGGAAGCTAACCCTTAAGTTTTAATCTTAGGAAATCTCCAATTAATCTTACTAAATCTCAGATTTGTAAAGTATAGTGTTCCAACTCACGAAAGTGAGGTATCTCTATCACTAACATGTTAAGCAATCACATATGGTTCAGATTTTGCACGGTATAGAGTCACACTCACAAAAGTAAGGTTCATCATTCACTAACATACTAACTAAATAGGTCTAAGATTCATATTTGCAAAGTAAAGTGTTCCAACTTATGAAAATGAGGTATTCCCTTTACTAACATACTAACTAAATAGGTCTAAGATTCATATTTGCAGAGTAAAGTGTTCCACCTTATGAAAATGAGGTATTCTCATTACTAACATACTAACTAAATAGGTCTAAGATTCATATTTGCAGAGTAAAGTGTTACAACTTATGAAAATGAGGTATTCCCATTACTAACATGCTAACTAAATAGGTCTAAAATTTGGTGAGGCTGCTAGGAATGCTCTTAGTACCAAGGCATGACAGATTTTTTTTTTGGCAAATTACATTCAAGGTTTCATTTGACATCTTACACAATAATAACACTACCACCACCCACTACCACCACCACTACCACCAATACCATCACCTACCCACCACCACCCACTACCACCACCACTACCACCACTACCATCACCTACCCACCACCAATACCATCACCACCACCACTACCACCACCCACCACCACTACCATCACTACCATCACCTACCAACCACCACTACCCTCACCCCTACCACCACCCACCACCACTACCACCATTACCATCACCACTACCCACCACAACACCTACCACCACCACTACCATCACCTACCCACCACCACTACCCACCACGACACCTACCCACTACCACTACCACCACCCACTACCATCACCTACCCACCACCACTACGATCACCACTACCACCACCCACTACCACCACCACTACCATCACTACCATCACCTACCCACCACCACTACCATCACCACTACCACCACCACTACCACCACCCACCACTACTACCATCACTACCATCACCTACCCACCACCACTACCACCACTACTACCATCATTACCATCACCTACCCACCACCACTACCATCACCTACCCACCACCACTACCATCACCACTACCACCAACACTACCATCACTACCATCACCTACCCACCACCACTAACATCACCACTAACCACCACCCACCACCACTACCACCACCACTACCTACCACGACACCTACCCACCACCACTACCACCACCACTACCTACCACGACACCTACCCACCACCACTATCATCACCACTACCACCACCCACTACCATCACCACTACCCACCACCCACCACCACTACCACCACCACCACCACCATCATCACTACCCACCACGACACCTATCCACGACCACTACTACCACTACTACCACTACCACCACCAGTACCATACACCACCACCACCATGATATATAAAAGATTTGAAATTATAATTAAAATCTTTTAAACTTAACATTTACCTCCGTAGTCGCATGTGGTGCTTTAGAAGGCTGATTCGCACCCTATTGTGAAAAAATTGGGTAAATCAATGAATGAATATCTAAATATTAAAAAGTAATAATTAATTGTTCTTATATTACATACATGTCCCGCCATGTAATCCTGCATAAAATGCTCCAAGGACGCCACACGCATCTGAGTCTCCGCCAGCAGCTGGTCTTTCTCTGCGTTTGACTCTTCGAGAGCTTTGATCCTCTCGGCAGTCTGAGGATCAGGCTGAGAGGCACCGGAGGGACCTGCAGATCGTGACCCCCATAACTGGGTGGCGGTCGGGCCTAACCCAAGTCCTCGGATACGTCCAGCTCTCTCAGGCCCCATGACCTGAGCGTATATATCATCTCGGCCCGTGGTATCCTGCGAGGACTCTAGTGCTTGTGCCCTCAACTCTTGCATCCGGCGCTGCAAACAATTGGAGACAGTTGATATTTGGTAGGTAAAAGGGGGAACTCTAAGATTTTCAAATAAGTAAATGTACATACAATATTCTCCCCCGCCTCTATCGAAACTGGCGTGCCATCCTTGCGCTGGTGTGTGATGATGTAGACCTCTGCACGACCTGGGGGCGTCTGAGTGGGGCTCGCAGCTCGCTATGATAGTCACAATAATAATTAAAATTTAGTCAATACAATACAAATAAATTACAAAAACATATTTTATCAAATCCAACTGAACATACCGCCTCATGCCTGACCCTGGCAAAGCTCTTCGTGCCGCTCGTATGGGGGACCTTCTGTTTCGAGCAATTTATTTTATTTGTTTTGCTTCGTTTCCGCAACAAATTTAAATTATGGTTGATTAAGAGAGTTGAAGCACAATTTATCTAAGTTACCTATTAGAATGATGAAAAACAAAATATATATACCTGGCCCTCCTCGGAGAACCAAAAAGCTACCAATGTAGGCCACTGGATGGCCATCACATATGTCGTGCACGCAGCAAGCAGCTGCTCCGGTGTAGCCCCCGGGGTGACGTTCTCCCGGCGCTGCTTCGCCTTCCGATCTCGGTATTTATGCACGAGGGAAGCAAGAATGAATTTCTCTGCGAATGGTTCAATATCAAATTTTACCTGAAACAGGATTTCATATGATTAAACCACGAGCAAATAGTAAACAAAAAGATATGTAATTAAAAACTAAATATTAACCCAATTTTAGATTTTTTTATTCTTACCCGAACCAACTCCAAAGCTCGTTGTTTCTGCTCCTTATAGATATGAAGCCAACTGGGCACATCGAGCCTAAACAAATGCCCATCCCGGGCAAGATTACCGAGGTAATCATCCAACATCTTCGCAGCCTTTTCTACAGGTTACGCATACTCGTCGATCAATACCCTCTGTTTCACCCCGGGAGGGAGTCTATGCAGGGCAAGACTCCTGTTCTTGCACCGACCCCTCCTAATAGGTCCTGGAGGGGGAGGGAGCAATGCTGCACCAGATGTGCCAGGGGTAGAGGTCTCCCCCCCCCCCCCTCCTGTGAATGTGTAGGGTCCATCTACAAAATAAATAACTCAGAACAGATATTTCATAATTACAGAGTTTACACATAAAAGTGTATGAATTTATTCACTAACATGAACATAAACAACATTTCATAGTGTATGGATTACTTCACTAACATGAAAATAAACAACTCATAGCATATTTTTCATAAGTACATAGTTTAAACACATAAAAGTATATGGATTTTTTCACTAACATGAACATAAACAACATTTTATAGTATATGGATTAGTTCACTAACATGAAAATAAACAACTCATAGCAGATTTTTCATAAGTACATAGTTTAAATACATAACAACGTGTATGGATTTCTTCACTAACATGAACATAAACACATTTCATAGTGTATTGATTACTTCACTAACATGAATAAACAACTCAGAGCAGAAGTGCATAGGTTAAACACATAAAAGTCTATGGATTTCTTCACTAACATGAACATAAACAACCCAAAGCATATTTATCATACACCGAGAAAAATAAACACAAAAAAGTCTATAGATTGAGGTCACTAACATGAAAATAATATATTGAATGTCAAATTCTCATTCATTTACATGGTAGCAACTAATTACATCATTCAGCTTCATCGTTATAGTCCGTATTCTCAACTTCATCATCACTGGATTTGGTAGAAGATGCTTGTTGTAGCAGGTCAGGTGGCGCATAAACAGTTGCTCCAGTAATCCCTACTCTCACCCAACTGGCACCTTCATCATCATCAGGTGAGGTGTCATCTAACCGTTGTTCATTGAATGGCTTGTTCTCCTTAAATGCGTAATCGTTCGTAAGAGATTCTTCATTCATGTCAAATAAGTCTCTTGGTTTAGTCTTGATGATGACATGCCAATCTTCTTCCGTTAGATCTTTGACATAAAACACCTGCTCAGCTTGAGATGTCATAACATAGGGTTCGCTCATCACCAAGTGTGCCGGGAGCAAACGTGTGAAGTTCACGAGTTTAAACCCAAATGCATCGGTCTTTAGTCCTCTACCTTGTGTCTTCACATCAACCCTATCGCACTTAAACAATAAAAATTTGAACCTTTCAGAATACGTCACCTCAACTACATTTGTTAAGCGACCATAGTAGGTGACATCTATGACAATTTCCATAGCTTGTAGTCGTTGCTGTGACCACAACTCCAGTATTTTGACTCATACGTCCACGCTCCCTAAGTGTTGTACAAAATCTGTATCCATTTATGACGTAGCCCGTAAACCTTGTTGCGGCTTTTTGTGGACCGTATGAGAGCCATGTAATCTTGTCAGACACCGGGTTGCCTGAATCACGCAGTAGTTGAACCTATTTGAAGGCTAAGATGCAATTTAATTCAAATCGCAAACAATAATAATGGGATGGGAACAAATGTGTCCAGTTAAGAAAATATGACTTACATAGACCCTAAACCATGAGCTAAATTGTTCGCTGTGCTTTTTTTGGAACATGTGGGGAGCCGACCTAATAAGTTTTGGATTGGTCATCCTCAGTTCATTCATGTGCTGACTGCAATGGACCATTCGATGTCAAGTGGTGCTCAATACATCCTTTGTTAAATCAAAACCGAGAGTTTCAACAAAAGATAACAGAGGAAAGCCTTCATAATATTTGTCTTACTCTCGATATGTTGTGATTTTGTCGGAGTTGAATAACACATAACGTTGTATCTGCTACCATTCTAATTCACTTAGAGCGATTGACTGCACACCCCCTATTGGAGTCTCATCATCATTTCTCACTGGCCTGTTCAATCTCGATTCCACATCATTTAGGTACCTTGAGCAGAATGTCAAGCATTCTTCCGCCAAGTATCCTTCTGCAATGCTACCCTCAGGTCGAGCTCGATTGCGGACATAAGTTTTCAATGCATATATAGATACCTAAGCGAATTAAATTTAGGTAAGACAAAAAAAAAATTATAATAAGAAGATTCAACATTTGATAAATTATAATTGATGGCATACCTTTCGATGGGATACATCCACCAGTATTGGACAGGTCCACCTAGCCTTGCCTCTGCGGCCAAGTGTATAGGCAAGTGCACCATAACATCAAAGAATGCCGACGGGAAAATTCTCTCTAAATGACAAAGTGTAAGCGTAATTTTCTCCTCTAACCATCTCAAATCCTCGACCTGAACGACTTTGAAACATAATGTCAGAAAGAAGTTGCTCAATTCAATTAGGACTGAACTTACATTCTTTGGCAATGCCTTCCTCATAGCCAATGGTAGGAATTGTTGCATTATAATATGAGAGGCATGGCTCTTCAGTCTATAAATTTTATGCTCTTTCACATTAACATGTCTTGCAAAATTTGAGAAGTAACCGTCTGGAACCTTCACACTCTTCAGAACCTTGCAAAACAACTCTTTCTAATTCTTGTCCATCGAAAAGCATGCAGGGGGCAAATAAACTTTACTTCTGCCAGGCTGGAACTCAGGGTGAAGTGCACGTCTCACGCCCATATCAACCAAGTCAAGTCGAGCTTTTAAGCCATCCTTAGATTTTCCTTCCAAACCTAACAAAGTCCCGGGCACTTTATCGCATACATTTTTCTCTATATGCATTACATCAAGGTTGTGTCTCAACAAATTGTGCTCCCAGTATGGTAACTCGAAGAATATACTGGTCTTCTTCCAATTATAGGGCATAACCTCATGGCCCGTTTGCCTTGGTCATTTTTGCCCAGCTTGCTTCCCGAGGGAGAATATACTACCCTCTAACTAACGCAACACATCAGACCCAGACATTATAGTTGGAACACATCTGAACTCAGAATTGCCATCGAAAGAGTTTCTATTTTACCGGAACTTGTGATCCGCCGTTAAGAAACGACGGTGCCCCATGTAGCAATGCTTTCTATCCTGAGAAGTCACTAATGGTCTAGAGCAATGCCGCACGCATTATAAATGTCTCCTTTTTCGACGCATCATAAGTTGGCAACCCATTCGTCCACAAGTCCTTTAACTCTTTGACTAGAGGCCTTATGTACACATCAATGACATTTCCTAGCCCGGAGGGACTAGGAATAAGCAAGGACATAATGAAATTAGGTTGTTTCATGCACAGCCACAGTGGTAAGTTGTAGGGAATGAGAACACAAGTCATGTGATGTGAGCAATACTCATAGTCCTAAATGGGTTGAAGCCATCACTCGCCAACCCAAGCCTGACATTTCAAGCATCTAAAGCGAAAAAGGGATACTTGTTGTTCAAATTTTCCCACGCCGGTGAGTCTGCAGGATGCCTGAACCTCCCATCCCTAGTTCGACCCTCGTCATGCCATCTCATTTCAGAAGCAGTCTTGGACGACATGAATAACCTTTGTAACCTGGGTCTCAACGGGAAGTGACGCAAAATCTTCGCTGGATTTTTCTTCTTGCGTTCCTCTGCACCATTCTCTATCTTCCATCTTGATTCACCACAGATGTTACATACTGTCTTCTTTGCAGACTCCTTCCAGTAAAGCATGCAATATTGGGGCATGCATCAATTTTATCATAGTTAAGCCCCAATTCTGACATCACCTTTTTCGTCTGAAAGTAAGTATCTGGTAGTGTTGAGCCCTCGGGGAGTATCTCCCTCAACAACTCAAGCAACATGGTGAATGACTTATTGCTCCATCCACTAAGACACTTAATGTGATATAATCTTACAATGACAGACAACTTCGTGTGATTTTTACATGTTGGATACAAAGGTTATCCCGCATCCCTTATCAATTGAAAATTTTATCAGATTCAGGATTGGGATCCCGACTACCGGTACCCTCATCTTCGTTTGAAACCCCAAACACATCGTGCACCATCTCTTCCATCTCATTTTTTCTGTCTAACCTACAAACGTCAGGATTTTGAGACACTTGGGTAATTGGTCGGTGCTGTAATATGTCCTCCCCATGATGATACCAGATTTTATAATTCAAGTCAAATCCATCACAGATTATATGCTCATACGCTGTAACCTTATCTTGATAAAGGACATTATTGTGTTGGGACACGGACACTTTATACCACCGGTGTTATTGGTCGCTCCACGAGCTATCCCAAACTCTATGAACTCCTTCACCCCTTTTATATATTCCTGTGAAACCTTATTTAATACAAAAAATACACTCACAATTGCTTAGATACTAACACTTTATCATATAATGCTGCTTACAAAATTATGAACAGAAGGTACCTTGACATTTCAATCCAACTCCTATCCATGATACCACCGAAAATATTTGTAAGTCCTTCGTTTACTATTCTAAGAAATACCAACAGTTCGATATCATCAGTCAATTACAATATGTATACATGCTTCCTATCGCCATCAACTCCTCTTCTAAAGGGTGGGGTGTTCCTATCCCATTCAGGAATGCATAATCCCCAGCAGTCAATAGCTCAGGTGCTTTGTACCATTTCAAGGAAATTTCGACAGCATTTCCCTATGGTTCTCCAAGTACATGACTTAGACTAGGGGCAAGCCTCCCACATTGTCTAAATATGTACCTAGAGAACAAGAGAAACGACTGTCGAAATTTTCCTCAATCTGGACAAAACATAAGCAACTGACTATACTGGAGATTATGTATTCCCAAACTGTCCAACTGGACAATTCAAGAATCATATATAGACAAATACACTTTATCACAAACAATACCGACAAGTTGTGAACCTACATTTAGCCCCACAAGAGAACTAAACATCATAGCTTACAACTAATCCATCCAAATAGGTGAAAGAAGAAATGCACTTGTCACACAATGATTTTTGAACGGGAGATCTAAGGTTCTATGCATTCATGTGTATGAAATTAAACCAATACAAAAATTCAACCATCATAACACGTATTTCAATACACTCATAAGCATTTTAAATAGTTAACATAGTTACTGATTCACAAATACCATCAAAAAGACATTTGAAGGAGGAATCATGGGCTTAAAGTTTCTGAACACTATTTATCTATTTACGCATATATCCTTGCATCTGAGGCATATGAAGCAAATGAAACCCCATCAACTAGAGGAATGGATGTGTGATTAGGGTTGCATTCAAGCTAAGCTAACGCGTGAGCTCGACTCATTCTAACCAAACTCTAGTTTGTATTTTAGGCTTCAATAATCAAGCTAAGGTGGCGTTCGGTAACACTAATCTAAATAGGGAGAGCTTATTCTGAAATCATGCTTAGTTGGACTTTAGATTGTTAAGTTCAAGAGTAATTGGATGTCTACAACTTTTTGAACTAATAAGCTCTACTTCAAAAAGATGTAGACATTCAATTAACCTTCAACTTAACAATTTCAAGTCCAACTAAGCACAATTTTGAAATAATCTCTCCCTATTTGGATTAGTGTGACCAAACACCATCTAAGCTTTTATTTAAGTTGAAATTTTACCTAATTCAAAATTGAACAGAGAAACCTAATTTGAAATGATAATCAGTCCCTACAAACTAGTCAAAGTTTGCAATCTTTAATGTTTACAGACTTAAAACACCTCACATTAAGGAACAAACAAGAAAAGAATAATGAAATTACAAATAAAGGGTCGTTTGCTTGATGCATAATATGTCAAAAGAAACAAACAAAAAAGTAAAAAGGGTAAATTACACTCACCTTCCCTGAGGTTTGGTTAAATTTCAGAAACCTCCCCTCTAGTTTCTGAAATTACACTGCCCTCCCTTGTCAGACTCATCATCTTAACACTTTTAACTAATGTTACCATTTTCCTATTTGACCCCTATTACTTGATTGAGGAAAACATGGCAGCCCTGTTTGACCGTTTGAAAGCTCAACCAAAGAAAAACATAAACTCCCAAGCCGCCACGTGCTCCTTTTAATACTCATTAACTATGGTTAAAATTCATTCACCCCTAGGGTTCATCCATCAAACCTTGGTTTTTAGGAAAAATAAATAAAACCTTAGGATGCTTATGCTTAACCACAATTAAAGGGAGCTCTACAAGCCACCACGTGTCCCCTTTAACACCCACCCACTAACTGTGGTTAAGATTCACTCACCTATAGGATTCATCCATCTAACATTGATTTTTAGGGGAAAAAAAACCTTAGGTTGATTGTTTAACCACAATTAAAGGGGGCTCTACAGGCCGCCATGTGTCCCCTTTAACACCCACCAACTAACTGTGATTAAGATTCACTCACCCATAGGATTCATCCGTCTAACATTGATTTTTAGAAATGAATAAAAAAATTAACCTTAGGTTAATTATGTTTAACCTTGGTTACGAAACCAATTACATTTATTATATTTTATTAGCTAACCTTGCATTTAAAAAGGGTAATTTAGATATTTTAAAATATTTAAAAGATGACATCACCAAAGTCCACTCATAAAGTAACGGTAAACTTAAGGGAAAGGAGTATTTGTTATAGACAACAAAAGTTGAGTGGAAGGGTAGTGTTATTTCAGAAACTAGAGGGGAGGTTAGGGGTGGTTATTGAACAAAATGTTAATGAACTACTCGGGCTCGGTTCGTTAAAAGCTCGAGTATCGTTCGTTTATTTAGTAAACGAGTCAAGCTTGAACACCATTTTCGAACTCGTTTAGTAAACGATCTGAGCTTGAACACACCCCTGCTCGGCTCGATAAAAGCTCGGTTCTATTATATATACATATTAACATATACTAAAATATTTAAAATATACTTATTTCATTTAAATATGAAAATTAAGTATATGTGTTATATACTAGTAAAGATTAATAGTATATAATGTATTTTATATGATTAGAATACCTTTATATAAGTATAATCTTATACTAAAATTTTAGTTAACACCGTGACTTCTTTGCCTAGGATAATAAAGTGAATTTTTTACTTAATATAAATAACTATATCCAATAAAACAAGTTGCTCGTGAACTACTAGAGCTCGGCTCGAGTTCGGCTAGTAAAGCTCGAGCTCAGTTATTTAATAAACGAGTCAAGCTTGAACATGATTTTCGAACTCGTTTAATAAACGAACAAGCTTGAACACACCACTACTCGGCTTGTTTGCCTCAAGTATCACCCCTGGGGGAGGTTTGTGAATTTCACCAAACCTCATGGGAGATGAGTGTAATTTACCCAAAGAAAAATCACCTACGAAACTAACCTAGGGGTTACTTAAATATCAGAATTTAACTAGCCAAATTAACCAAAAAGGATTTACACTAAGCTAAGACTAAAACTAATCTAAAAAAGTTAACAAAAACATATTTAGAGTAAGCTAAAACTAAACAAAAAACTCAGAATTAAACTTACAAACTAAGTCGTAAATCAAAATTTAATTAGTTAAATACTAACCTACCATTAACAAGAGATTAAACTAACAAAAAAACTCAAATGGATCATAAATTAAACCATAAAAACTAATCATACATCAAAGAAAATTACAGAATTTTAACTAATTAAAACTAACCAAGACTAAAAGGGATCCTAAATTAAAACATAAAAAATAATCCTACATGAAACAAAATTACAGAATTTTATATAATTAAAACTAACCTAAAAATTAATCTAAAACTAACACTACATTTGAATTAAAAAATTATAGATTTGGGGAGTAAAAAATTAAACTAACCTAACATTTACAAGAGTTAATTACCTAAAATTATTAAAGGAAAATAATTCATTGCATGCAAGGGAAAAAAATTAAAATAGTGGAGGGTGGGCAGTTCACGAGCACAAAGGAGGGTGGGGGAGCTCCTCTCTTCTTCAATGAGCAGCTCACGGGCAGTACCTGAGCGTGGAGAGTTAGAGAGAGATAGAGAGTTAGAGAGAGAGAGATGATCACCTGAGCATGGAGCCGCTGAGGACGACTGAGGTGGCCGGAGGTGGTGGAGAAGGGGACCTACATTTAAAATCATTAAACCTACACTTAAAATTCATTGCATGCAACAAAAAAATAAAAGAAAAAAAAATAAAGGAGGGACTACCGAAGAGGACGAGAGCAAGGTGGCCGGAGGTGCTGCAGAGCATGGAACCACCGTAGAGGTGGGCCGGACGTCCAGCTGAGATGTCGGAGGTGGCCGGAGATGCCGGAGGTCGGAGCAAGAGGCTGGAGCACAGAGAAGGAGAGGAGAGCTGACGAGAAGGCAATGAAATAGGGTGAAAATGAGGGGAAATCATCGAGATGGTTTTTAAGGATTTGTAACGGCGGTTTTTAGATACCGCCTGTACAATGTTTTATTATGATTTTTCTTATTATGAGAGATATTTATAATGTTAGAGATGTTTCTTATGATTTTTATTATTCATATCAACAAGAGGAAATGGAATGATTTTGTGGTGTATGTATGATGGAGAATGGAGGAAGGGATGATGGTTGAGTTTGATGGAATGATTATGAGTTTGATTTGAAATTGTGATGTGTTATGAAACTAGGGTTCTATGAGATTAATTTTATCAAAACTATATACTAAAAAATTGATGCATGATAAATAGAATTGTTTCATTATTTTATTGTTGAAAATATGATAGACATACTTTTATATTGATCAACTATGAGAAATTCTACATGTTTAAACTGGTGTATGATTGACAGTTATCATTGTTTCACTCACACTCATTTATAAAAATAAATATGTACAAACATGATAACAAGCAAGATATTAAGTATTATGCAAGTATACAAGCACACGAACATGACTGTATGATTGAGTTTTGCACTGCCCGAGTACCCATAAGCCTAAGATCAAGGTAAGACAAGTCGTCTACACAGGATAATGTGTAGACAAGTCGTATACACCGGATAATGTGTAAACAAGCTGTATGCACCGGATAATGTGTAAACCATGTGGTACCTCGGTAAGTAGGGTATATGTTAGTCTCTACCCAATATATGGGGTAGAGTTATTTTAACTTATTGCACTATACATGTTGTTGGATGCATTCTCGAACAAGAAGGACAAGTAAGATAAACAAGAGAAATAAGTACAAGTGAGCACGCATAAGAATTGAATTTGAACTATGCTTCTGCACTCTGATTTGTTTATATGTTTACATGTAATGTCAAATTCTAATTTATACTTTATATTAAATATTGTTATATTGTTAGCTAGGAGTTTATATATACGCGGGGTAACTTGTTACTCAGCCGATGACTTTGTTGTCGGCAGGTTCTAGGTTTGATATCTATGCCCCAGGACTTTGGAAAGAAGAAGAGTACGACGAAGAAGAAAAAGATCCAGAAAGTGATTACCCCGATGGTGAATGAAATTTGGACTGTTGGCCATTTCCTAGAAATGGATTATTAGTATTTAGATTTGGAGTTTAAGATATTGTAATAGACTTAATGTTGGATTTATGGTTAGTGATAAGCACATTTTCTCTTTTAGTTTTGATGGGGTCGTTGTAGTGCTATCAAAATTTCCAAAAACCTGCACTAGAAAAACAAAATTAGAAAATATAATTGTATAGTAGCAAATCTGGAGTATCAAACCACAAGTAGAGGAGAGATAGTTAATGAAACAATTATCAAACTAAAATAAACTAAGCAAAAAGAAAAGATAAGAGATTTTTGGATGATTTTTTTTTATAAAATAAGAAAATGACAATTAAAATATGAGAGATAAATTATGGATGTGAAGTTCAAGGAGAATGATTACTACCATGAAGTTGTAGAAATCTCATCCTTATTGTCTTTTTTAATTTCTTGTAATTTTTTTACTCAAATGAGAAGAGAAGACTTTATCTCTCTCAAATGGAAAATATGGAATTAAATCTAAATAACTCATTAATAATTAATATAACGATTTAAGCCTTAGAAATGAGGGAATGATCTCTTATAGTGAAGAGGTCTATTCCTTTGACTTGAAATCAATATATAAATTTTTAATAAGAAAATAAAATAAAATTTAGAATTTTTTTAAACATTGTTTTAAATGTTGGAGAGGCAAGCATTGCATAAATCCCAATTTAATGGAAAAACAAGCAATCTAATTCTCACTAAAAAAAACAACATATAAAAAAAAACATTAAGGAGCGACTGAATTGCAAGAGAACCAAATAATAACAATAAGGGATTAATCTACTTCTTCATGGAGTGGATGCCTCTCCTTGATGGGAGGGTTCTCAGCCTTCCATGAGAAGATAATAAACTAAAAACTATTAAAAGAAAAAGAAGAGAATAAAATAAACAAGTACTAAATTAAATAAATGCTCAATTGTATTGATGAAAAATAAAAATTACAATGCTTGAAGAATATAAACTGAAAAAAGAAAAAAAAAAAAAAAAAAACTAAAATTCACCCCAAGAAAGACTTGAAATGAAGAAATTAGAACATTTCTACCTTATCGATGATCCCCTAAAAGAGAGAGGTGAGGGATATTTATAGCCAAAAATGAGATCAAAAGGGAATCTCTACAAGTTGATTTGGCTAGAGAGGAGAGATTTAGGATTAGGGTTAGAAGGAAAGAAAAGTGCTCTTCTATTAAATACCCAAAAGACCCCCAAGTTACAACACTTAATTACAAGCCCATGCCACCAATTACAATTTCCATTATTCTCCATCATTTTGAGCCATTGATCTTCATCCAAGGTCTGATATTTGATCGAGGGAGTTTGATTCTCTTCGATCGCGGGCCTCGAAATCTATCTATGGGCTTCAAATATTGGGTATTTCTTTCTTCTAGACTCTTTTTAACCATCGATCTCTTTTGGCTGCTCAATCTAGAGGGTGAGGGTGATGATCTTTGAATATTCCGACTCTCGAGAACCATCCGATCGGGGCTCCTACAATGAAAAATACACGTAATAAATCCTTTTTAAGGAAAGTTACGTAACTTGATCATCGGGACTCGTATGAATGCATGCAAATATACCATTTTTGTTAGAAAAACGTGTTTTACACAATGGTGAAGATAAAATACAGCATTCTTCATATAAAAATTGAGTTATACCCAAGAGACAAGCGATAATGCCCTTTTAAAGTAAGGATAATTTTGCATTTTAAAAACATTATCAGTTAGACTGAATTGATAGTTGGGAATCAGGATGGATGTTTGAATTATTGATTTTGTTTTAGTATTTAATTCAAGATATTAGACTTGATTATGATTTATTTAAAGAAAAATTTTCAGGTTCATGTTTTAGATTACCTTAAATGATTTATGACAGGAAGTTATGAAAGTTGATGGTTAAGTCACATGCCAAAGTCTCACATTAACCTAGGTGGAATTTTGGGGCGTGAGTAGAGGTGGTATAAGAGCTCAGGCATTAGGATCATAGGGATTGAAGTGTTTTTTTCGATTTGGACCCATGATTGATTTAATAAATGTCTGATACCACGATAGAGTTGGTATCAGAGCAAAGGCATTAGGTTAGCTAGGGCTTATGTTTTAGGGATATAGCAGGCTAGGATTCATTGTAATGTTAGTGTAAGGTTTGAGTGTTAGAATAAATTAATTCCAAGTTAGACTAATTGTTACCGTTTGCTCTCAGGAATATCACAATGAGGCGCGGTGGCAGAGCTCGTGGATATAACACTAGGGAAAGCGCTGGATCAGCTTGACTTGACTGAAGTGTTAGGATCGATTGCCCAGACCATGACACTCCTTGCAGCCAAGCAACCTGCTACAGCTGCTCCTGGACACGCAGAGGCACATGCACCCCCTCCACCCAGGACACATGCAGGGATTGAGGCATTTCGGAGATTGAGGCCGCCGTCATTTTATGGTACCATAGATCCAATAGTTGCAGAAGCATGGATATTGCAACTGGAGAAGATGTTTTCAGTCCTGTCTCCCACAGATACTGAAAGAGTGACATAGGTGGCCTTTGTAATGGAAGGAAGTGGAGCATTGGTGACGAGCAGCCTCCAGGACTAGGGATTTGACTAGAGTGAGCCAACCATAGACATGGAGGGAATTTATGGATATGTTTTATAAGACGTACTTTCCAGTGGTTGTTCGGGAAAAGAAGGAAGTAGAGTTCCTCACTCTTGAACAAGGGAAGATGTCAGTGGTCGAGTATGAGGCCAAGTTCTCAGAACTTTCAAGGTTTGCACCTCATATGATTGCCACAGAGGCGATGAAAGCAAGGAATTTTGAAAGGGGTTTAAGAGATTTCATTCAAGACCGAGTCTCAATGTTTCAACTCGAGACCTTCGCTGAGGTGAACGATAGAGCACAGTTAGCTGAAAAGAATTCAGAGGAATTCTTGAAGAAAAGAGAGATGAACCAACAGGAGAAGTTTGGTAGGGGACAACCAAGCAAAATTGGACCCCAGAATAAGAGACCCAGATTTTCAGGCCAACCACCAGCTGCTACGCCAACTCCGTATCAGAGTCCTGCACCTCCATCTACACCTATTGTGCCTCGCTCTACTACTTCTCAAGTCACTAAGGTACGTGCAACCTACGTCTTCTGCACCTAAGTTTGATGTGTGTATACATTTTGGGAAGAGGCATCCAGTGGGCAAATGTCGAGCACTCACTGGTGGATGTTTCCAGTGTGGACAACTGGGACATCAAATTAGAGATTGTCCTCATCATAACCAGCAGACCCAACCTCAAGGGAATAGACCACCTACCAAGCAGGCACCATAGCAGAAGCCTCCTCAGGCTCCTAAACCCTAGTAGCCCCCGCAACAGCAGCCACACCAAGTGACTCAGGGCAAAGTCTTTGCAATATTAGAATAGGATGCATAGGCATCAGATGATGTGGTGCAAGGTACACATTACTTATGATTATACAATATATGATATTTCTATGGTTTGGTTGATGTTTATAATTATTATGTATTTATAAAAACATGCTATTGATATTATATTGATTATGCACGAGATTAACACTTAGTTACATAATAACTCAGGCACCCTGTTGATTAATGAATGTCTGGCACATGTATTGATTGATACAGGATCAACTCACTCATTTGTTACACCTAGTTTTACAAAGAAATTTGTTTCAGAACCGAGCCAATTAGATAAGGAGCTGTTCATCATGACTCTTATCGATAGATCAGTAGTCACAAACCAAGTATACCGAGCTTGTGTCATCCAAGTTGGACAACATGAGTTACCGGTAGACTCGATCATCTTAGACTTCCAAGATTTTGATGTCATTCTTGGAATAGATTGGCTTGTAGCTTACCACGGGCAAGTAGATTGTTTTGAGAAGATGGTGAAATTCAAGCCAGTTAATGGAACTCCCTTCTATTTTAGAGGATTAAAGAAAAAAGACATTGCTAGATTTACAGCCTTAAGTCTTTTGAATCCAGAAGGAAAAGATGGTTCTATCATTCTCGTAGTCAGTGAGTTCATAGATGTTTTACCTGATGAACTACCAGGATTGCCACCAGATAGGAAGATTGAATTTGTCATAGACCTAGCTCCAGGCACTGCACCAATCTCTAGAGCACCGTATAGGATGGCTCCAGCAGAACTAAAGGAGTTAAAGGTACAAATTGAGGAATTACTGGAACAGGGTTTCATTAGACCAAGTGTGTCACCATGGGGAGCCCCAGTTCTCTTTGTAAAAAAGAAAGATGGGTCGATGAGAATGTGCATCGCCTATCGGCAACTAACCAAGGTCACAATAAAGAACAAATACTCGTTGCCAAGGATTGATGATCTGTTCGACCAGTTAAAGAGAGCAAAGTTTTTCTCTAAGATAGATCTAAAGTCAAAGTATCACCAGTTAAAGATTAGATCAGAAGATATCTCTAAATCAGCATTCAGAACGAGATATGGACACTTCGAGTTCCTGGTTATGCCTTTCGGCTTAACAAATGCACCTGCAACATTTATGGACATGATGAATAGGGTATTCAAACCAGCCTTAGATTGTCATGTGATAGTGTTTGTGGACGACATCCTTGTATACTCACCAACCCGGGAGGATCATGAGAAACATCTTCGGATTACACTTGAGACATTAAGAGAGCATAAGTTGTATGCTAAACTAAGTAAATGCAAATTTTAGTTGGAGAAAGTGGCGTTTCTAGGCCATGTCGTATCATTAGAAGGGATTTCAGTAGACTCTTTCAAGATTGAAGTTGTTGCAGATTGGAATAGGCCAAAGAGTGTTATAGAAATCAGGAGTTTCCTAGGCCTCGCAGGTTATTATAGAAGATTTGTAGAGGGATTCTCTAGCTTGGCAGCACCACTTACTCACCTGACCCAAAAAAATGCCAAGTTCACATGGGATGATAAATGCGAGCAGAGTTTCTTAGAATTAAATAAGCGCCTCACTATAGCCCCAGTCCTTAATGTTCCATCAAGTAGTGGTAGATTTGTAGTTTACAGTGATGCTTCGCATGTTGGATTAGGTTGTGTTCTTATGCAACAAGGTAAGGTCATTGCCTATGCATCCCGACAATTGAAGAATTATGAGAAGAACTACCCTACTCATGATCTAGAGCTAGCAGCAGTGGTTTTTGCTCTAAAGATTTGGTGACACTATTTGTATGGAGAAGAGTTTGAAATTTTTACAAATCACAAAAGACTCAAGTACTTGTTCTCACAGAAAGAACTCTACTTTAGAGTTTTTGAAAGATTATTATTATTCAATTCAATATCATCCAGGAAAAGCTAATGTCGTAGCAGATGCACTTAGCAGAAGGCCCTCCGGTTTATTGACACACTTAAGGGTTAAAGGGTGAAAATTGTTAGAAGACATGTCTAACAACGACACAAGTTTCAGTCTTTGTACGTTTAGACCGTTAGTAGCTAATATTATAGTCAAATCATATATTCGAGGCAGAATCATAGAGTTGCAAGGGTCTGATGAAGAATTGTTAGCTTATTGAGTCAAGTCCTTTGAAAATAGTTAAGAGGATTTCTCAATTAATGGAGAAGGAGCCAGAACATTTAAAGGCAAGTTATGTGTTCCAAATAATGAAGAATTGAGACGGGAGATTTTGGATGAAGCACATCGGTCGAAGTATACAATTCATCCTGGTGGTACTAAGATGTACCAAAATCTCAAAAGACACTATTGGCAGAGGAATATGAAAAGAGATGTGACTACTCATGTATCTCAATGTTTAGTCTGTCAACAAGTGAAGGCTAAACATAAGAGACCTGCAAGACTATTGCAACCTCTTCCCATTCCTGAATGGAAGTGAGAAAATATATCCATGGATTTTATTGTGGGTTTGCTAAGAACAGCTAAGAATTTCGATGCTATTTAGGTAGTGGTGGACCGTCTGACTAAGTCGGCTCATTTTCTCCCTTATCGAACGACTTATAATGCTAACAAGTTAGCAGAATTATATATAAAGGAAGTGGTTCGCCTCTATGGAGTACCTATCAGTATAGTTTCTGATAGAGACACAAGGTTTACATCAAGTTTCTGAAGGATTTTTCAGCAAGCCATGTGATCTCACCTGGATTTCAGTACGACATTTCATCATCAAACAGATGGTCAGACAGAGAGAGTGAATCAAGTTATTAAGGATATGCTCCGGTCTTGTATGCTTGATTTTCAAGGCAGTTGGGATGAGCATTTACCCTTAGTTGAATTTGCTTATAACAACAGTTATCAAGCAAGTATTCAAATGGCACCGTTTGAACCCTTGTATGGTAGGAGTTGTCGGTCTCCTTTTTGTTGGGATGAAGTAGGAGAAAGAAAACTTTTGGGTCCTGAGTTAGTTGAATAGACCGCAGACAGGTTTAACTTGATCAGGGAAAGGTTGAAGGCTGCTCAGAATAGACAGAAGAGTTATGCTGACACCCGGAGAAGAGATTTGAAATTTCAAATGGGAGACTATGTTTTCGTCAAAATGTCTCGTACAAAGGGGATTATGAGATTTAGAAAGAGAAGCAAGTTAAGCCCAAGGTACGTTGGACCTTTCGAGATTATCAGGAGGGTAGGAGAAGTGGCATACAGGGTTACCCTGCCTCCTCACATGGCAGCAGTAGTTCATAATATCTTCCATGTCTCTATGTTGAGGAAGTATATTCAAGATCTATCACACATCATTGACTTTGAACCGCTGGAAATTCGAGAAGATTTAACAATTGTGGAACAACCGGTTCAAATTCTGGATCAAAAAGAGCATGTTCTATTCAGGAAGACCATCCGTTTTGTCCTCATTTGTTGGTAATATCACTCCGTTAAAGAGGCCACTTGGGAAAGAGAAGATGAAGTTCGAGAAGTATCCATACTTGTTTGACTAAGTATGTAATTTCGAGGACGAAATCTCTTTAAGTGGGGAAGGATGTAGAACCCCGAATTTATCATTCTTGATATTCGTGATGTTCATTAAATTCTATGGAAACCTATGCTTAAATTTTAATGTGTTTAAGCTTATAAATTTTATGTGAAACACATCGATTTAAAAACCCAAATAAATCACCTAATTTGATATATTTTTAGATTTAAGTAGCATGAAAAGAAAGATAGTTAAAAGGTAGCAAAAGACTTAAAATAAATAAATAAATAAAAATTGATCGGCGCTCTGGCCGATCGATCGCCCACTGACGGCGATCGATAGCTCCTGACGGTAATCGGTCGCCTACAACACCGTTTTGGCATCGGTTTGCATGATTTTTTGATTTTTTTAGAATCCCTAGGGCCCCCAACACTACAAATAATCATTATGTTCGTGGGTTGAGGGTTTATAAGACTTTCTAAACCTAAAAGAGAGAGAGAAGGTGATTTGAGATATCCAAAATGAGAGATCAAAGGTTTTGCAAGAAAGATGGTGTAAATGCTTAGACTAATCTCATTCGCAAGTGCTTGATCGTAGGGAAGCGATCGGGAGAGATAAATATAAATTCCTTCCTACCAATATGGTGATTTTAATATAAATAATATGAAAGAGTTAGAGTTAAAGCAATAAACACAAGATCAAGCATGTTTATGATATATCAATCCTTTATAAAAGATAGTTATGATGTTTAGAGATGTTTTATTATGCTTTTTCTTATTATGAGAAATATTTATAATGTTAGAGATGTTTATTATGATTTTTATTATTCATATCAACAAGGGGAAAGGGAATGATTTTGTGGTGTATGTATGATGGAGAATGGAGGAAGGGATGGTGGTTGGATTTGACGGAATGATTATGAGTTTGATTTAAAATTGTGATGTGTTATGAAACTAGGGTTCTATGAGATTAATTTTATCAAAACTATATACTGAAAAATTGATGCATGATAAATATAATTGTTTCATTATTTTATTGTTGAAAACATGATAGACATACTTTTATATTGATCAACTATGAAAAATTCTGCATGTTTAAACTGGTGTATGATTGACAGTTATCATTGTTTCACTCACACTCATTCATGAAAATAAATATGTACAAACATGATAACAAGCAAGATATTAAGTACTATGTAAGTATCCAAGCATACGAGCATGACTGTATGATTGAGTTTTGCATTGTCCGAGTACCCACAGGCCTAAGATCAAGGCAAGACAAGCCGTATACACCGAATAATATGTAGAAAAGCTGTATACACCGGATAATGTGTAGACAAGCTGTATGCACCGGATAATGTGTAAACCGTGTGGTACCTCGGTAAGTAGGATATATGTTAGTCTCTACCCAATATATAGGATAAAGTTATTTTTAAGTTATTGCACTATGCATGTTATTGAATATATTCACAAACAAGGACAAGTAAGATAAACAAGATAAATAAGTACAACTGAGTACGCATAAGAATTGAATTTGAACTATGCTTCCGCACTCTGATTTGTTTATATGTTTACATGTAATGTCAAATTCCAATTTATACTTTATATTAAATGTTGTTATATTGTTAGCTAGGAGTTTATATATATGCGGGCTAACTTGATACTCAGCCGATGACTTTGTTGCCAGTAGGTTCTAGGTTTGATATCTATGCCCTAGGACCTTGGGAAGAGGAAGAGTATGAGGAAGAAGAAAAAGATTCAGTAGGTGATTACCCCGATGGTGAATGAAATTTGGACTGTTGGCCATTTCCTGGAAATTGATTATTAGTATTTAGATTTGGAGTTTAAGATATTGTAATAGACTTAATGTTGGATTTATGGTTAGACTGAATTGATAGTTGAGAATCAGGATGGATATTTGAATTATTGATTTTGTTTTAGTATTTAATTCAAGATATTAGACTTGACCATGGTTTGCTTAAAGAAAAATTTATAGTTTCATGTTTTAGATTGCCTTAAATGCTTTATGACAAGAAGTTATAAAAGTTGATGATTAAGTCACGTGCCAAAGTCTCACATTAAACTAGGTGAAATTTTGGAGCGCAATAGCTAATTTATCAAACAATTCGAGTGTTTGATCTGATTGAAGATGAGGTCATGGATTTGTTTTCTTGTTTCCCAGAGACTAGAACTTGCCTTGAATCGTCCATTTTCAACTGTGTTGAATGCCCTATAAATTTTGATGTGTTGGAGCAACTAGTGGCTAGGTCAACTTCGTTGGGGGAAATTAAGGTTAAATCGGCATGTCTCTATTGGGCAGCTCCACCGCTGATGGTTCAAGCTCCACAGCTCACGCATCTTGGAACAGGGCGCTTCAGCTCAGGAAGAGGCCCAGCACAGGGAGATCTAGAACTGGATCTCATCTTAGATTTTGCTGCATCCAAATCCCTAATCTTTCTCTCTTCCGAGCGTCGACGATCATGAGAAGAGAAGAGAGTTACAGACTTACCGTGAGGAGAGAAGATAAGAGAACCCAAAAGAAACCCTCTGAGTTTCTTTAAACCTTCTCTTTTTATATGAGGGCAAAAATGACTTAAAATGTGTATGAGGTGTATAAAAGAAAAAAAAGTTAGAAATTGGATATATTTTGGGTCTCCCAAATAACGGTGGGTGGGCCGTTTTTCTGTTTTTATTTTTTATTTTTAAAAATTGAAAACGACTTTTTGTTTTCAATTTTTTAAGTAGGAAACATGTTTAGTATTACTAATTGTTCCTAATTTTTAAAAAAAGAAAAATAAAAAAATATGTTTAATAAATATAATTAAATAATTTCCATTCATGGTGGTGGTAGTGGTGAGTGGTGGCGGTGGGGTGGTGGTGGTGGTGGTGTGTGGTGTGTGGTGGTAGGTAGTGGTGGTAGTGGTGGTGGTTGTATTGTGGTGGTGGGTTGCGGTGGGTGGTGAGTAGTGGTGGGTGGTGGTGGTAGTGACGGTGGTGGTGTGGTGGTAGTAGTGATGGCGGTGGTGTGGTGGTGGTTGTATTGTGGTGGTGGGTGGTGAATAGTGGTAGTGGTGGTGGTAGTAATGTGGTGGTGGTGATTGTCTTGTGGTGGTGGGTGATGAGTAGTGGTGGTCTGGAGGTGGATGGTGGTAATATTATGGTGGTGGTGGAGGTAATGGTGGGTGATGAGTAGTGGTGGTGTGGAGGTGGATGGTAGTAGTATTATGGTGGTGTGGGATGGTGGTGGTGGTGGTGGTAGGTGGCCGTGGAGGTGGGTGGTGAGTAGTGGCGGTGGTGGTAGTATTGTGGTGGTGTGATGGTTGTTGTGTGTGGGTGGTGGTGATGGTGGGTCCATATTTTCCATTTTTGTTTTTTGTTTTAAAAAATAGAGGTTGTAGAAAATTTTTGTTATCTTGATTTTCAAATTGTTACTAATTTTTTAAAATAGTAACATATTTAAACATGTATTGTGTAAAAATTTTTGAAATTTTGTTTTTGGAAAATGTATTAAATTTTACAAAGCCGCCGTAGCTTTTAATGACACAGCTAAGGTTCATGCAGCTAGACCAAAAAGTTGATCTACAGCCCTTCGGCTAGACCAAAAAGTATACCTTTTGAAAAGTTGGATCTCCTTGCACAGATTATATTCTGTAAAGAAAAGTAATCCGCTCCTCCTCCAATGAGGGGAGAGAGCCGTCTCACCCCCTTAAAACTTGCTACTTGTCTAAAGCTTTCTTTAATTGTGATTAAAATTCACTAATATTTAGAGTTAAAGCTATTATCCTTAGTTTTAGGCAAAAAATTAATCACAGAAATTAAAACATTTTAACCAGAGTTCAATTGGAGTTAAAGGGGTTTTTGAGTGAGAGAGAGCTCATTCCCTTAAAGGGGTTTTTGAGTGAGAGAGAGCTCATTCCCTTCTCGTACGAGGAGGGGATTATTCCTCTTCTGTTAAATGTAGACTGAGTCCGCATTTGTTTGGTTGTGGTAAGTCCCACACTCCCACTCCATATTACTTACTCCACCCTCTAACACCTTTTAATATAGTTAAATATTTTTTATTAACGTTAATGCCTTGTGTTATCAGCCCCTTTTTTAAAAACTAAGATTAGATTTTTTAATATTAATAATTAAATAAATTTTAATCAAAATTAAAAAGAGTTAAAGGGACATGTGGCGAGTTAGAGAGGCTGGCCCGGAGTGGCCGTAGCCAGAGGAAATCCTTTTTTTTTTCCTTTTTCAAATTCATACTGTTACACCGCAACCCCAATTTGCATGGTTATGTTGTTTTGATTTATCAAAAACAGATTTTTAAATTGGTTTTAATTAAATAAAAGTTGGGTTTAATGATTTGGAAGAAAACCATTTTGTTGGATTTAAAATGGTGTTTTTACACTAGTGGTTTTGGGGAGAAAAACCATGTTTTCAAAAAAAATCTATTGCGGCTTTTATTAGTCTCACATCTGAAATTAATGAGAGTTAAAACCAATTAATAAGTAATCTCCTCTCCTTAGAGATTGTTTTCTTGTGTGTGCTGACACACCACACACCATGTGCAGGGGCAATGGGCGCTATGAGGCATACTTTGCACGCCGCAGAGTCACTTGAGTCACCAATTCATTTTAAGAATAGAAGTCAAATCAACAGTGTAGATCTGATCAGGATTGAGATGGTAGTTCGGATTCCGTGATCCGTTACGGATCATGGGTGTGTGTCCAGGTTCATCGAACTTGGTAGGCTATTGAATGGGTCAGTTGGGGAAACCCAAGAGACTCAGTGAGTGGGTCGATTAGGAAGCCAAAGTGGCTCCCAAGGCCTAGCCCTCGCCTATATAAGGTGAGGATGAAGATGGGGATTTTACAGAAATTGAAAATTGTTTCAGATCTCTGCGAGGTCTCAACTCTCAACCACATCAGTTTGGGAGATGAAAAAGTGAATGAGAATAAATGGGTGGGTCCCACTTTATTTTACTTGAGATGAAGTTGATGATATGGCATGACACATGACAATAATATGAAGCTCAAACGAAGGTTTCTGGAAGAGTCACATGGAGATCAATCAGATTATATTATATATATATATCCCCCCCCCCCTAAATCAGATTTGAGTTATATCCCTTAGAAGTTATAATCTCATTATAATATAAGAATTATGACTACATTAAATATGGGAATAGAAACTGAAAATGTATCTATAAAACCAAAACCTGGCCATAAAACATGGGAATATAAACTGAAAATGCAACTATAAAACCCAAATCTGGCCATAAAACATTAGAATAGAAACTGAAAACGCATATGTAAAACCCAACTCTGGTCAAAGCGGGCCAGATGCCTTCTTGAAGACTGCAATATAGTCAATAATCCACAAAGAGAAAAAAAAAAAAAAAAAAAAAAAACAATATAAATAAGAGTGCTAGAGCCAGACGCACTTAGTGGATTTTTTTTTACCACATACGCAATATGGGTGCACACGTGGTGTTGCTCCCTCTATAACAGCAGATGTGCTGCCACCTGTTTAAATAAATAATAAAAAAACACAATATTCCTTACATTATAAGAATCCAATACTAAATACTCTCTCTTTTCTTACTCACTCTCTCTTTTCTTACTCCTCCCAAGGTTAAATTACATTAACGTCACAATCCTTCGAAATAATACTCGAATTCTCCGTTAACATATCCACCGTAATGTCACACTTAACCATAACGCTAACCGTCCAACTCTTAACGGAGGCAACTTTAATCCTCACGGGCACTCTCAAATTCAACCCTAACGGAATCTTCCCACCTCTCTGTTCCTCCGTTAATGCACCGTGAACCTGACTCGTCAATTTAATCCCCGAACCCTTTAACGCCGTCCGAAAAATCGTCACATTATTGCTCGGCTGGTAAAACGCCGGCACAGCGCCGGTACATAACTTAACGTTAGAATGAGAAACAGTGACGAAGCTTCCTTTCTCGTAAAATATCCCGATCTTCTTGTTAGGGTTTTCGGCTTTAACGGTGAAGTCAAATTCCGGCGAAACCGTCAGGCTCGATAAAGCGAGGTTGAAGCCTCTGACGGAAACCTTCTCGACCGAATAAATCGGAGCTTTTGGCTGGAAAACGAGGTAGAAAACTCCGGCGGCAATGGCGATGAGGAGGATAAGAAGAAAAATAATGCCAAGGATCCAGTAGAGGCAACAACAACAGGGGTTCCGGCGGTTTTTTCCCCGGCGAGTGTAGTTTTTGAAATGGTAGGCGTTTTCCGGCGGCGGGAGACGGTAGATTTGGTCTTTGGGGATTTGGAAACGTAGGTTCCCGGAGTTGGAACGGGTTTATCCGGCATTGGTGGGGTGGGTTTTTCTGGAATTTCGGGGTCTTCGAATGCTGTAGTGAAGTTTTCGTTGACGGACGGCGAGTCTCCGGGGTGAATTCGACCTCTCATCGCCGGAATCTGAGTCTTCCTGCCGACCTGCTAAAAATGGGTTCGAAGAAAGATTAGTGGAGCTCATGATTTAAAAGAGGTAACTAGCTAGCCAGCTAAGGACGAATAAACCTTCCAAAAAAAAAATTACAAATAAAATTGCAAGACTAACGCGCAACTAATGCGCGTTATAGACACATTGATGTCTTTGAGAAAGAGAGAGAAATATAAGGATACGATAGTCTTTTTGTTTTGTTTTGTTTTGTTTTAAGGTTACCATTTAATTTTAACCCTCTTTAACACACACCCAATCATACCTATGCCTATGGTAATCGCTGAGGTGCCGTATGATTGACTTTTCTAGACAACTAAATGGGCTTCACACTAACGCACCTGAACGAATCCTAAAGGGTAATATGCTAAAAGGCAAATAATCACCTTCCAAAAAAAATAATAATAATCACCTTCTGTGTCGGTGACACAAGGAGGGCATCTCGGCTCCTCTTTTATTACCACATGTCTCACTTTTAACTGTGGTTAAAGATTCACTCACCCTAGGGTTCGCTTATTTACCCTTGATTTTTTTTTAAAAATAAAATAAAAAAATTAACCACAGAATTAAAAAAACTTTAACCCGAATTCATGACAATTGAAATGGCAGCTTTGTAAGAGCCCAGCAATAGTTCACTACTCGCCACTAGAGCGAAATATTGCTAATGCTAAAATGAGTGCCTTTCTTAAACGAGTTGTAAACATATTCAAACTCAAACCCGATTTCAATCACAGTCATAAGTCAACACTTATCCATTTTAACTCATTAATTGTGGTTAAGATTTATTAACCATTATTATATAATAATAAAAAACCGCTTAAAAGTGAAAATTTCTTAACCAGAGTTAAAAGAGGCGAATGTAAGTGCAAACTCAAAACTCACAATAGACAGGAACCTGTCTCTCTTATAAACAAGTTGGGGTTCATAAGTTCAATCTCGTACCCATAGGTTAACAGTTGACCCTTTTGTGTTCGTGTAAGAGAAAAGTGGGAGAAGGTAAAAGAAAGTGGGAGATTCCCCCCACTTACCTCATGTTCGTTTAATTAGAAAGTGAGTGTTTCTCTAGAAATTGGATTCTCTACTGTATCCTTTTTTTTCCTTGGTTACATCCGTGAGAAAGCAAAATGAGCTGATTGGTAAGATGGACCCCCTCATCCCAACCCCTCCTATTGTAGTAAATGAGATTAGATCATAGTCAATTGCAATGAACTCTTCCCGAGTTCATTTGCACCCACACTTCAACATATGTTTCTTTTAACTCTTATTCACTATGGTCAAGATTCACTAATCCTTATGGTTATACTTTTTAAAAACTAATGTCATTTTATTGAACCCAAAAATTAATCAATCTTAATCATACTTAATAAAAGCTCAAATGAACATGTGTTGACCTATGGAAACTTGTTGTACAATGGGTAATTTTGGAAACATAATAATTTTCATAAGTTACACTTTCCTGTTAACACTTTTCTCTAAAACCACACACAAAATAGCCTACACTTTCTTTTACTTTATTTTCTCCCACCAACTTATCCCCAAACGAACACACTCTTAATAATCTAACCTTGATTTTTAGAAGAAAAGTTTTACAAAAGAATTAGTCTAGGGATACTCTCAAGGTGTACTCCCAAATCCTAACTGTTTATCTCGATATTAAACTGTTAGAATTAAAGTTGATATAACATTAGAAAAGACAAAATAAGTTAACTCAAATCCTAACCTTTAGTGGTTGATTATAAATAAGATTAGGGAGTATATTTGGGAGTACCTATAGACTGACTTCTTAAAAAAAAATTTTAAATTTCTAAACCCGGGATAAAAGAAGACTCGGTGAATCTGATTTAACTATTCGGGTTCAATCGCAATTGAACAGAATCCGGCCTTTTCTTAAAAACGTGTTAGCCTACCGAATCGTGAGCACCACCAATCGCGCATTACATCAATGAAGACAAAATTCAACGTTCTAGAGTCATTTACGCCTGCTTTTTCGCTTTGGGAAATATTTGACACTTTGTAGACGCAGGGGATGGGCTTCTCAACAAAAGATAAACACTTTGGGTGGGCCCACACCTCATGTGTTTGTCGTTTTCTCAAAAATGGCCCCACGCGTCTATAGCTACCAAAATCCATTATAGCCTTAAAACCCTAGTTTTCCCACGATTAAATTTGCTAAAATGCGCTGGTAATGATAATTGAGAAAGTTAAACAAACCAGCGCACGTTAGAATTCAATTTAATGGAATTAATTAGTAATCAGAAGAAGAAATTGAAGTTTGTTGATTCAAAAACCCTAGAAAATACTCGAACACAAAGATCGAGATTTTTAGCATTCGAAAAAGGAATAGTTTCTGCAATCGGAATGTACAAAACCAGAGAAGAACAGAGAGGAATATCAAAAAGCGAAAAAACGAATGACAATCGCAGAACTAGAAACCCTAAATTCAGCGATCGGAGCTTAAGATTAGAAGATCAGACATCAAAAGATAACATTTCCGTGCGTCAAAGCCATAAATTCGACGAAAAAATATATATAAAAATTTGACACAGAAATGCAGATTCGAAATCGTAGTTGCTGAAAAGCAGTGGAAATTGGTCATGTTCGAGGCTAATAGATCTATATAACTCTAAATCAATGATAGAAAGAAAAGAGACGAACCTGAAATCAATAAGGCCTCACTTCAAATAGAGGATCTCTCTTTCTTGCAGCTCTTGTGTCTTCTTCTCTGTAATTTTTTCCCGTTGGAGATACGAAATTTCTTAAGGAGAGTGAGAGAGTAAGTATATATTAATAGAGAAGTAAATGGAATACAAACAGAGCGTCCCTAGATGTCGCCAACGCCAACGGTCAAAAACCTTATTCTCAATCCCCCTCTCTCATTTTCAAGTGGAATTGATTGGGTACACTCAATTTTACTTTATTATTATGGGGCGGCTCTCTTTTGTCGAAAGACAAGATTACCCTCGCTAGACACAATTAATGACCTTCTATACGGTAAGGGCCAAGGCTATCAATGGGCCGGGCTAGGGGCTGTCGAGGCCCAACTCTAAGTGAAAGAATCAAGGCCTAACCCGGTCCTAACACGAGTGGGCTAATAAAACAAGTGAATTTCAAGAAACAAGAAAATTATTAAACAGATAAGAAATTTGTTAAGAGAGATCTCATTCTGCAGCCATTATCTTCAAATAATAATAATAATAATAATTAATAATTCATGATTGAAATTTCAAAACCTAATTTGTGTCTAGGGCATAATCTAAAAAAAGAGCAATAGTTCGGTCCACGAGCGAGGAGCGTACTATTGCTTCTCGCTCTTACAAAGCTGCCCCTTCAACTGCTATGAACTCAGGTTAAAGTTTTTAACCGTGTGGTTAATTTTTTTTCCCTAAAAACCAAGGGTAGATGGGTGAACCCTAGGGGTAAGTGAATCTTAACCATAGTTAAAGAGAGTTTAAAGGGGAACACATGGCAAGAAAAGGGGAGCCAAGATGCCCTTCCTCACGTCACCGACGGAGGAGGTGATTATTTTCCCTATTCAGAATTATTTTGAATGCCATGTTAGGGATGTGTGATTACGCAACATTGCATTAAAACAAAGTACCTATTAGAAATGTAGCCTACATTTACAAAACGTAGCCACTAAAAGTAGTTGTGATCTAGAGATTTTAGATCTCTATGAAATGAAGTGAAGCAACTTTAAAACCAGAATGTTGTAATACCAACTTTAGGGGTTCAAATATAGAGTAAATATTCTCAAAATGAGAGGTAGCATATGGAACCAAACGTAGAACAGATTTTGATGAGTTAGAAATAGATCTTATAAGCAAAAGCTACAACAAACAACCAGTTCCCATAAGTTGCAAGTCATGTAAGTTTTAAAATTTTATATTTCTATTTTCAGGAGAGGCAACACTGAATTTGTTCGAATCTAAGAATGTTGTATACATGTCATGGGCTTTAAACTAATATTGTTTGTAATATTATACATATAATTATGTTATAATTTTTATATATAGGATCAGGCCGAGCCCATACTTCAACCAACAAAGCTTTAGTCTGGCCCTAAACTTGTGGGCTTTCTACTTATCAAGCCGATCCTACCTCTTAGGGCTGAAAATTGTCATTTTAAGGCATTTCTTGGGCTGGGCCACCTGGTTAAGCCAACTCATCGAGACCCCTAGTAAGGGGAATCGACAGGCCAGGCTGGTGCTTGCATTTTTCTTTTTAATTTTTGAATGGGCTTGGATTGGACCAACCCATTTACAAGAGGTTTTTGAAGACCGAATTAATCCCATTGACATCCCTATACAGCGTTGGCAACTAGGGGTGGCAATGGACTGAACATGCAGGCTGCAGCCCAGTCTGATTCATAAGTTGGGCGGGCTTGCCCAACCCGATATGACCTGTTTATCAAAAGCACCAGAAAAGAGTCCATTTTTTCCTCTGAATTGTTAGGCAGGCTTGATTCGAGCCCAAACACGGCTCATGGAAACTCTTGATGGCAACTAGCAAGTTCTAACCCGGCCATTGTGGACAGTGAAATCTCATCACCCATTCAGGTAATAGTTTATCTCCGTTGGGAGATCGTAGGATCTGATCTAAGTCCTCTGATTGAGATGATCAGATCAGTGGCTCCACGTTCATTACCATAGATTCACTGGATGGTAGCCTCGGGCACAAGGCTCAAGACCTCATGGGTCAGGCCTAAAGAAAGCGGCCCACCCAACTAGGCTCCTGTATATGACCATAGACTAAGTCTCAGCCCATATCAAAGCAAGACATGCCTCTGACTAGAGTATAGAGATCGAACAAGTCTCCCAGAGAAAAGACCCAATACAGATTGATCGACTCAGATCCAATATAGAGGCTGAACCAGGGAAGGAGACACAACCTAAACCCGCGCATAGATCCGACCCAAACCCCAGAATAGATCGGTTGTAGTGATGAAGACTAGGATAAGTTGTAGAAAAGGCCATGGGTCCTCTTCTAAGCTGACCGTAGTGTCCCTGTGTCTCTTTTAACACCTCTTTAATCATGGTTAGATTGTTTAACTCTTGGGAGTGAGTGAGTCCTAACCACAGTTGATAAATAGCAAAAGGGGGTGTGGTTCGTGTGGACCAATGAGATCCGGGGTCAGCTTCTAAGCTGACCCTGGGTCCGTTTTCCATTTCCCCACTATAATCATTTCATATATATATATATATATATATATATATAAATTACTAATCTTCTTCTCCACTATATTGAGAGAAGCCCCCTAATGATAGAAATTCCCGAATTACCCCCATAGCCTGATTTTTGTCCATTCCCAAACTACCCTTATATACAAACCTTAAAAATCTTCATTCATTTAATGCTTTACTTAATTTCCAAACTATCCCTTTCTAATCTACAATCTACCAAACTACTCTTTTCTCAAACCGTGGGCTTATTTTTGATAAAATCCCAAACTACCCCTTTCTCATCTACAATCTATTTAAAGTTATAAATTCCCAAACTACCCTTAAGACAATACCTTGATTTAATGTTTTACTTAATTCTCAAACTAATCCTTTTCTCATCTACACCTTTTGACACTCTTTAACTGTGGTTAAAATTCACCCACCTCAAACTATCCCTTTCTCATCAATTGCACCCACAGGTTAACGTGTCCCTTTTGACACTCCTTAACTGTGGTTAAAGTTCACTCACCGCTAGGGTTCCCCAGTCGCTCTCCCTCACCCCTCTCACGTGCATCGGACAGTACACACATGCAGCGCCCGTGTCTTCTGCTGACCTCCAGTGTATTTATCAACCATATTCCTCAAAGTAAGAGGGCTTTAAAATATGATGAGGTCCAGCCCGGCCTTCAAGCTAAAAAAAAAAGGCCTCCACTTTGAGGGCCTTGAAAATCTGGGCCGGGCCGGGCCGGGCAGGTACCACTTATTGGAGAATAAAATTTAACCGCCCCACTGATGTCACCTCAACAATCTTGGCCTCTAGATCTTAGTAAGAGAGGAATAGAGATTAGAGAGAACATATAAATATAAAATTCCTTTTTATTAGACTATTACTCATCCAAAACATTATCACTCTACCATAGAATTCAATTTTAATTTTTCCTATTCTCTTATTTTTCTTTTTCTCAAGGCTACTTTCTTAGGAACCAAATGGGATTGTATAGAGCATATAAAACAAAAAAAAAACAGAAAAAAAGAAATAAATGGAGCTCCAAAACAATGATAGAATCAACCAATATTTCCAAACCATGATACTGATCTTAGCAGCAGAGAACATTCATCTGATACACAATTTAGGATATCTCTTTCCACTGCCATTTTTTACATTCCCCATTTTTATAGCCTTTCTGATCTAATACCAAATATATTCAAGTGCATTCAAGCTCAGCAAAGTCCATCTCAAAAAGTTAGACTTGAAGCTCTGCTAGAATTGAATGACTGAGCTCGGATCGAGCTTGTCTTGACTTATTTGGAAACTATTTTTTATTATTATTATTATTATTATTATTATTAATGTATTATAATATTCAAGCTGAGCTGAGGTCAAGTCGGGCTGATCCAAATCAAACGGACCCTGGCTCGACCTTGTCTTTGAACACTTTCAAGCTCCAAAAAAAGCTCGGCTCGATTGAGCAAGCCAAAGATGCCAACTTGAACTTGGCTTGATCGAAGCGAGATGACGAGCCAGCTCAGCTTGGATACACCCTCAATATTCCCTTTCCTTTTGTAGTAGTTTAGGGAGGTAAACTTCTCAATTTGCTATCTGTCAATAAGCATAATAAAATTGGGCGACATTTAAACAGAATAATTGGATTTACATGCAATGCATAAAATAAAATATTTTAAAAAAAACTAACAATAACAAAATGCACCCTGAAAGTAGCATAATGTACATCATCCAGTACTGCCAGATAGGTCTCCTGAGAATGCGCTTCCACATGATGCCGATCCAGTTTGTGAGGTGCTGACTCCTCGAGATTCCTGAATCTGTCGAATCCTGAAAACATCTCTCGGAAGTGGCACGCTTTGAACAGTAGCAGTCTCGTCGTCTTCTTGCCCTATCGATGATGAGAAATCCTTTTAATCAACATAACTGACTCTCAGAATTCAAGGCTAGTAACTTAGAACAAGGCTCTATGATGCTTGGCATCATGAAACCTCCAAGTTACTGTCCCTGTCTAATGCAAATGAATGTACACATTATAAAATTACCCCTAAAAGATCAAGGTTTAAAAACTCAAAACTCAGTTGATCCACACCTCAGATCATAGTCGAAATCCTCAAACTGATTTGGTTCTAAACTTTTAACTCGTTGCAAGTTAAATTGAGCCCCATCAACATCAAAAGTTATTCCAGTATTCATTCAGGGCTTGTTTGGATAAACTTCTCTGAGAAGGGAAGGACTTCTACGGAATAACTTACAAGAAAAATAATTTTTTTTAAAATTGGGACTTCCCACAAAAGCTCAGGCTTCCCCTAAAAGCTCACATTTCCACTTTTTGACTAGTGGAGAAGTTACTCCCTTAACTGCTGAACCAAAATGACATTTTATTTTACTTTTGACTCTTCAAGAGCCAAAAGTCACTAAAAGTTATTTAGTAGTGTATCTAAACACTACCCTAGGTATCTAAGTTGATTTGCAGATAATGGCTTGTGTGGATATATTTATGTTTTAGAATGTGTAAGTAGATATGAAATGATACGTCTGGAGGGGAGAGGGTGGTATAAACATACTGTCGAGATCCTTTCTTTTTCCGGCTTGTCTATCTCTGGTTGATTTGAAAGACGAACCACTTGGGTTGGGACGTGACTTGTTTGAGCCTGAAAGGTCACTCATGCTTGGAGCAGGACCAGCTGGAAACTGCTGGGAGGAGTTGGCCGATTTCCCAGTTTGCCCTGTTGGTATGTTCCTCTGTAATGAAATTGATAATACTACGTCCACATCTGGCGACAGCCCTAACATTTTATAGATATCATCAGAGATCAGTAACACAAGAACTCATTCAGAAAAACAATATATGTTCCATCATACTTACAACCATAACCAGAAAGCAGATAGAAAATTAAGGACCACCTAGTCAGAGAACTCAAAAAATATATATTATTGTTAATATGTGGTTTAAAGACCAGGAAACTCAAATTTTCGTTCAAAGGTTCTAGTTGCTACAGATAGTGACTTCGATTAACTATGCACATCCAAAGTGAAACGACATAAATCATTGGGTATAACATTTCTACCATTGATCATGCACATTCATTCTGTCATATAGGCAGTCGGTTTTTCAAGGTAGAACGAGGTAAATAGGAAATTTCTGTTCCCTTCAGGAGTGAAATGAGATTCACTAAAATTAATGAGCCCATTGCTGGGACAAGATTCAGGAGATTTAATTGCCATGTGAGATGTTCGCATGAAAGAAAGAGATGCTCGCATGGACTCTGCACACCAGAGTATTTTGCAATGCGTTCTAATAGCAAGTTCAACTCTACTTTTCATTTTAGGAAGTTTATAGGAGGACCCAAGGGAAATCAAGCAATTCCATGAGATGAAGGAATAGGTCAAGCTTCTGGTAGGGTTTCTGCTTTGTGACTAGGGGGATCATCAACAAAAGTAATAGAGATCCATGATTTTCCTTTGCAGCATATAGTTTTTTTTTTTTCCCTTCAAAAAGAAAAGGCAAAAAAATAACTCGTGTTGTTGAACCAAAATATATGGGATAAGGCATTGATGATAAGGAAAAGGCAAAGAAGACAAAGCAATTAAAATATTTCACCGGCATCTTAAGATTTTCTTTTCACCAACCATTGTAATGTTTGGAAAGTTGAGACTTCCTAAACATTGCATTGTTCTATTTCACAGTCCTTTAAATTTATGACCAGCGAACCATTTTTTTTTAATACTAACTAAACAATGTGACCTTCAGTTTTCTATAAAAAAGAAAAAAAATATTAATTTTGACCAATGGGTACACCACTTGACCAACTATCACAATCGTTGGTCAAAAGGTACCTATTCTCAATGGGAAATGGTGTAGGGTTGCCTATATGGAGGCACTTCCCCATTGAATCAGAGCAACAAGAAAAAGATAAAGAAACAAATTAGTACAATTTTTTCAATAGTATTCATTCGATTTGATTCTTTTTTTCAATGTTTATTGATCTTTGGCAAAATATTGGACTTTCATAACTCATAAGGTCTTGATATTGCTTGTGCACTCAAATACAATTTGCTGCTAAATCATTCGAATAGGGAAGGCAATATTGATACACAGACAGTGGGTCCAATCAATGGCTCAGTAAATCAAATAAGTAGTTTGTTTCTGTTTGAATCAATGGATTTACTTCTTCTCCAACTTTGTGTGACTTTGGATATCCTCCCAAAAAAGCAGTGTTTTGCAGTTTCTTTTTCTGGTGTGCTCATCACAAATATTCATCCGACGCCCTTGAAATAAAATATGTATGAATACATCGGGATATACCTTGGGTTCAATTATAAACTTTGGTAACAAAAGATCATGTTTATTTTGGAAAGTGCCTCGTATTGTACGATACCAAAGCAATTGGGCAATCAACTCGAACCAGGAGATCAGAATTGAACAAAATCTGGGAAAGAGAAGATTATTTGTGTGCCACAATTCTTTACTAAATGCTTTGTCTAATGAATTGTATGATGTGTACTGCATCTATGCTAATGCTATTGATATTTGGGATGCTTTCATAAAAAGTATATTAGTGAAAGTATGGGATTATAAAAAATGCAGTAAGAAGGTTTTTGGATTATAAGATCACCGATTAGAATTCAGTGATTTCTCAAATTCAAGATTATAAACCATGGTCAGCAGAATTCTAAACAAGGGGATGAAGAAATATGGGGCTTTCAAGGTGGCAGCTCCCATTGAGAAATTGCGACCCTCTTGGAAAGAGCAAGAAGTCCCTCAAACAAAAGAGATAGGACATGTCTCTCAAAGACTTGGTTGTCCATATCAGCATTGAGGAAAACAAGAAGCATATAGACACGGTAGAGAAGGCCAAAGAGATAACCTCAATGGCCAATTTATTAGAAGAGAATTCTGGTAAAACTGGCCCATCGAAACTGAGTAGACGATTTAAGAAAAATTCTGACAACCAGTTCAAGAAGATAAGCACCAAGACTTTTAAGAAGAGGGGCATTGCTTTTGTAGAACCCCGGTTCTTGATGTTCATGCATGGTGAATAGTACTATGAATAGTGCTGTGAATAGTGACTATGTAATGTAATTTTTCGAATTTTGAGATAATAAGTCCCGGTAATGGTTGTTTATAGGTTAACGAAGCCTATGTAATTTTATGGGGTTTTATTCATATGTTTAGAATGGTTTCCCGGGCTATTGAAAAATTTACGGCGAACCGGATTTATTGGGTTTTGCCTAAAATTGGAAAATCAGATTTTTAGTTATAAGGAATTGGATTGTCTAAGTATTTTTATTGGATTCAAATGAGAGGTATTTTCTTTTAATTTAAAACTTAAAGTTAATGAACATTAACTTAAATGTTTTAAAGTAAAATAAGTATAAGAGTAAGTAGAAGGGGAAAAAGAACAAAGCATGGTCCAAAACAGAAAAACAGGAGAAACATCAGCAAAAACCCAGAATAAACGATCGACCAGTTTCGTGACCAATCGATCCGTCCCCCACCGATCGACCAGTGCCCATGACCGATCGATCATTCAAGTTAATTTTTGTATGGTGTTTTTATACAGAGAAGGGTTTTTTAACCGATAGATCGATCCTCATGACCGATCGATCGGTGGTGCCTGTTTTGCCTTGTGGCCGACCTCTTAGGATATTTTAAGGGTATGGGGGTCTTTGGGCAACCCACCTTTGCCTATATAAGGCCCCACACACTCATGGGTAAGGGTTTACAAACCCTAAGAAAAGTTTTTAGAGAGAGAGAAGAGAGAGGAGCTAGGGTTTGAACCCAGATTGAAGGTGAAGCTTTGCTTGAGCTTCCGAAGCCCGGATCTCGCTTTCTTCACGCCTTCTCGAGCTTGGATCTTGCTTCCTTGGTATTTTCAAAGCACGAAACCAAAGGGATTTGGTTTAAGGAAAGTAGATACACTCTACTAGCTTTTAATGCCATAAACCATCTTATAAATTCAAGATAAAATCATTTGATTTGTTCTATGAACTAGTGGGAACTCCTACTGTTAAATTGTGATGATGCTATGCTTTAAACCAAAGAATAAACAGAGTAGAGAATTCTATTTTTAGAAGTTCTTGATATTATGATGATTCAAAGATGAAAAGCATGTTAAAAGGCTTAAGTTTTGGGGAAAAATTAAGAACAAAACCATATGTTCTATGTGATTTAGATGTGTGTGATTTAATTGTATATCGGCTATTGCTATGAGCGGAATTATGAATTATTGGTTATTATTTTGTCTACGATGTGATTTCACAATTGCTACACTGACACAAGTATATGCATGATCGGTTTTTATCAATTATGGGTATCCAAAACAGAAGTAAACGTATACGGAAAGTAATGGAAACTATATGGGAAAGTAATGGTACAAGATGATTCTAGTCATCTATCTCAGGTTGATAGAAGGTCTGCCCAACTATTGTGGGTTCATGGGTACTAATTAACTAAGTAATACCGATCGGGGAGGCACGATAGCAGGCCACCTGGAAGGGAAAGGGATACTGGTCGTCGGACTCCGACGAATAGCAGGCCGCCCGAAAGGATCATGGATACTGGTCGTCTACTCCGAAGGTAGCCGAATGTGAGGATAATAGTAAGCCCGCCCAGTTTATGTGGGTACATGGATACTAGTTGCCCGACTCCTTAGGTGGATCTAGGGTATTTTAAATACCCGTAGATGGAAAGTAATGGAAACTAAGGTATTTTACAATACCCATAATGACAAGTAATGGTAACAGAGGTAACAAATGTAAAAGATGGTAACAAATGATTTTCTATAATATATGCACATAATTGTTTCAAATTACGTTTTCCGCACTCTGATTAAAGTAATGCATGTGAAATGATTAAAACTGTGATATGTATGCTGTATTCAAGTTTATGACATTACTATCTAATGGTTTGTATACGCGGAGTATTCAATACTCAGTCGTACATTTTATGTTAGCAGGTGCACGTGTTCCCTTCGACATATGTGGTGATCATCCTCAAGAACCTTGGGTTGAGGAAGAATATGTTGAGGAGGTACCTACTCCGGAGGAGCTTCAGGAGTATCAGAGGGTACTTGATTAGTGGTGTGAGAATAAGGAAAGACTTATACATGTATTTTGATGAGTGAGCATGTTCGCTCTTTATTTTGGTTAGTGTATAAACTTGGATATAGTATGTATAGAAGATTTTGTATTTTGCTTCCGCTATAGTATGTTTCATATGTTATACAAGATTTATATGTCGTACAGGATGTTTTGGTAATAAGTTCACAACGCCAAAGTATCCTAACTCCTAGGGGGTATTTTGGGTCACGACAGCTTTGCATGTGGAAAACTGGGTCACCATGCAGTAGAGTGCAAATATGGAAGAATGACAAAAAAATTTCCAACGCACATACTAATCTGGTTGAAACAGCAATGATAACAACAGTTGTCTCTGAGGTCAACTTAGTAGTCTGCAATGTGATGGACTGTTGTGGCTACAGGGACCACCAATTGCTAGCGACAAAAGAACCATTACTTCCTAATACCTAGTAGGAGATGGAGAACAAGTACTCATGGAGAATTCACGTCCCTCTTCTATCATTTGCAAAGGAATGTGTTTTTGAAGCTAAGTTGCAGTAAAGTCCTTGCACTTAATGATTTCCTTGAATTTCAAATACCTTGAAGGAACCTTGTCTCTATATCTTTGTTTGACAAAAGTAGAAATCAAACGTGTTTAGGAATCTGACAAATTGATTTTAACTCACAACGGAAACGATAAGCAAGGTTCTGAAAGTTGATATCGCAAGATATTGCATCTTGGAAAAAGATGTATTGTGGGATATACTATTTTGAGGGGAAGTATTGCACATCGACGGAAAATTTTGGAAAAAATATGAATTTTTTCAGTGAAACTTTAAGAAATGTTAAAATAGATGTTAGTACACACTTGAAATAAATAAATTTGAAAAAAAATATGTATATAAGCGGTGCAATGGAAATGGGGGCAAACATGTGCACTGACGACAATGTATGACTATTTATATAAAATGTTTCATTCACCCCTCAATCAATCATAACACTAAAAAAAAAATACACAATCAGAATTCCATACATAATACATCAATGATCTAACTCATGCAAGAACTACAACCAGGAGCCACATGGAGTTAAGTTAAAAAAATTAAAATTTTGAGTTTCCCCTAATCTCCCCTCCAAAAAGAAAATAAAATTTTAAGCTTAGAAATCTAGTGTAAATGCATCAAATTGATGCATTTGCATTAGTTTAGGACACACCAATTATGCAAAATCCCATTCTAATTTAAAGAAAATTAATACCTTTTAGGAAAATTTTGCCAAAGATTGTGCAAATGGGGTGCACTTAGACTCCGGATGACAAATGTAGGTAAATGTGGGTACCAAAGTGCATGATTTCTCAAAAAAATGGAAAAAATCCCTCAAAACTCCATCAAAATCACCAAAATCCTTCCTCTTTGGTCGATATTTCTCCTTTTATAGACTAATGGACAAAATTTCCCCAACTTATAAAAGATATATCGGAGATATATTGAAAATATCGGCATATTTAAAAATATTTTGGAAAACAATACATGTGAGAGATATTTTGCATCACTGCAATATGAAACAATATTTGAGATATATCAAAAATATTGAGGATATTTCAAACCATGCTTTGAGGGGAAAGACTATTGTAGAACTGGGTTGTTTGTTTCTATGTATTTGGTGGAAAATGGAATGAAGTTTGATCTTTTTCTTCTACTTAATACTGTTGAATAATTGAGTAGAAAGTAGAAACCCTATAGGAAGAAAAAAGAAAAGAGAAGATGGGGAAAAATTAGAGAGAAAACTTAGGGGCGGATTCCCATCTTTCTTTATTTATATCACTAATAAGAAAGATTACAATAATAGCCTTAATAACATGATATGGTGTATCTACACCTATAATAATAACATATCTCAACACTCCCCCTCAAGCTAAATAAATATATCTATCAAGCACAACTTGTTAAGAACAGCCTTTAAATTCGCCTTCAAAACACCTTCGGTACGAATTTCAGCAGACTGATTTTCTCTTGTAACAAATAATATATATAGATTCTGAGAAATAGCCTACTCTCGAATGAAGTACTTGTTGATCTCTATGTGTTTAGTACCGATCATGTTAAACCAAATTCTGAGTAATGTTGATGGATGCCTTGCTATTATAAAACAACTTCATTAGAACATCTAACTTAATTCTCAAATATTGTAATAACATTTTTAACCACAACATGGGCTTCGCCCTATACTTAGCTTCTGGACTAGACTTAGCCACCACACTTTGCTTCTTACTCCTCCAAGTTATGAGATTACCTCCAAGAAAAGTACAATATCATGCAGTTGACCTTTGATCAACAAATAATATGCATCTCCCTGGAATGGTCTTCAAATACCGCAAGATCCTCTCAATAGCTTCATAATGATGAATCCAAGGTTCGTGCATGAACGGAATCACCATATTGACAGCATACACAATGTCGAGCTTGGTGACAAAAAAGATAAAGAAGACAACTAACTAATCTTTGGTGCATCTCTTTATCTTCCAGTAATTGTGCATCACTGATGCTCAACTTGCAATTTGACTCAATCAAAGTATACATAGGTCATAAACCTAGCATTCCACTATCCTTGAAGAAGTCTAAGGTATACTTTCTATGTGATACAAAGATGCCCTTCTTTTAGAAATCCACCTCTATACCCAAAAAAGACTTGTCCAGGGAGCTACCGAAACCTATACATATAGTTCGTTTTGTATCAGTTTCCACGATTTTTATTTCCATAAATGAATGAAACATTTTATATAAGTTATATCAATATTAGTCAATCATACATTTTTGTCAGCTCACATCTTTGCTCCCCTTCCCATTGCATCTCTTATGTACATTATTATTATTATTTTTGGATTCCAAATGTGTATTAATAGTTATTTTTAACATTTCCTAAAGTGACATTAAAAATTCAAAACTATTATTTTTCATTTGTTAAGCTTAATATTAGAGTTTTAACACTTAGATTAATCATATGATGTACATCGAATTGGCCATTTTTTTGTTTGATGTACATCAAATTGGCCATTTTTTTGTTTTTGCGCCAATATTAATTTAATTTTATTATATGATATACATCAAAGGCCAATCAATCTTGAGATGCATGGATTTTACAGATGTTTGGTTTGAGTCCAGTGCACATTCAAGCTCTAGTTCTAGAAAGCCTCACCGTACATGGTCATCCATCCAAGAAGAGGACGCACAATCTAAGTTAACATGCTTTTGGGAACATAGCTATGCAAAAATAAGGGGCCAGTATCCATATGGATATGTTTCTGGGTACGAGTCGTATGGATATGAGTATGGAGATGTACAACCTTATGTGGCAGTGCCAGTGACAATGTGCCTCAATACCTATAGTAGCCACCAATGGGAGTATTGCTACATCTTGGACCGATGACTACCACAACGTTATGTACGTGAGTATATCATTGTACCATAATGTGATGAGTTGGACACAATATTGTACTTATATGGAGAATTAATACTATCGTAAGCCAAGCCAAGACAGAGATTCCTTCGAGACTCCATGTAACTCAATATGGCTTTAATTGTAGTTCTTGGGGTGGGTTGGATAATGTTATCATGATACTTATGCATAAAACTTTGATTGAATATTTTTATTACTATGATTGAAACAATTTATGTAAGTTATATCAATATTAATCAATCGTAGATTATTGTCACCCGTTAACGCACATTTTCCCCCCTTCTCATTTCATCTCTAATGTGCATTGTTGTTTTTTTTTAAAAAAATTATTCTCAAATGTGTAGTAATATATATTTCTTAAAGTTTCACTACAAAATTTAATTTTTCCTCATTTTATCCTCAACGCATGTGATATGCCCGAACAAGGATATATATTGCGATATATCTTTTTTCCACCGGTGCAACATTTCTTGCAATATCGACATTTAAAACCTTGAGTATAGTAGATTTTTACCTCAAGGAAATTCTTTAAAAAAAAGAACACATCTTTTGCACGAATCGTGAGTAAAAGCTCTAGAAAAACCAATAATATCTCCTTCCTCCAAAGATTGAAAATTGGGCTAATATTAAATGTCGAAAATAGAGACAAAAGAGAGCTTTTCCAAAAGTCCAAAAGTCTTTTTCGGAGTCTCGGATTCCTTTAGACGCCTTTTTGTAGAGCCAAATGACCTACACATGAGGGGGCCGTTTAGAAAGGTGGCCTCTCAGCTGTTATTTCTTAATAGGGTTGGTGCATTATTAAAATGGTTGGTCACAAAATGATTTGGGTGGGGCTGCCGTTCAAAACGGCGTCCAACTTTCTCTTTTATATATAAAAAAAGATAAAATTCTAATTTTCACTAGAGGATAAAATAAGCAACAAAAGGGGTGAGGCAGCTATTTGGAACATCATCCTACCCCTTTTCTTCGTTTTTCTTTTGATTTTTTAAAATTCCACGTGTCGCCCTATAATTGGCCGAATTCCATTTTTCATTTTTAAAACTAAATTGATTCCAAAAAATGCCCGAATTGACACAATAAATATTTTAAATCATTTCCGACAACATATTAAACGTTTTTTTAGAATTTCTAAGGGTATTATGGTAATTTTACGCTTAGGAGGCATTTTGGTAATCTCAAAAATGTCAAAAGGTATTTTAGTCATTTTTTCAAAACTTTTGCGATAACAAAGGAAAACTCTCTGATAGGTACAAAGTTGGAATCCAAGAACTAGGGTTTGGATGAGAGAAGAAGAAGAAAAGAAGAGAAGTAGGAAGAATAGAGAGAATGCTTAAAACCTAAGCCTCCTCCTCCACTATTATATATATATGAGATGGATTACAAGATTACATAAATGCCCTTACTAACAAAGAGGAAATAAGGGCCTAATATAAGTGGGGACATAAATGCCCTCACTATAACATAACAGTATTCTCAGCACTCCCCCTTAAGCTGGTGCAAATATGTCTTGCATACCCAGCTTGTCTGTTATGGTGTGAAACTGCGATTTCCTACTCCCTTGGTTAAGATATCCACAAGTTGGTCCCCTGTTCTTACATAAGGAGTACAGATTAGTCCTACAGCAATTTTTTCTTTGATAAAGTGTCGGTTGACCTCAATATGCTTGGTTCGGTCATGTTGAACAGGATTGTGGGCGATGCTAATAGCTGCCTTGTTATCGCAATACAACATCATTGGTCTCTAAGGAGGGAGGCCAAGCTCTCAACAACATCTCCAGCCATAAAAGTTCACATACATGGGCCATAGATCTAAACTCTACCTTTGCATTTGATCTAGCAACAATCGCTTGTTTTTTACTCCTCCAAGAGACAAGGTTGCCACCTATAAAAGTACAATACCCGGATATAGATCTTCTATCAGATACCGACCCTGCCCAATCAACATCTATATATGCCTCAATCCTTATAGAACCATGGGAGGCAAAGAGGAGATCTTTTCCAGATGAAGACTTCAAGTATCTGAGAATTCTATATGCAGCTTCCAAGAGAGAGGTCCTGGGAGCATGCATATACTGACTAACCACACTCACTATATAGGCTATGTCAGGACGAGTGAGGGAGAGGTAGATGAGTCTACCTACCAATCTTTGGTATCTTCCTGTATCAATCAATGAGTCCTCATCGTTGTCCCTAAATCTATGATTTTGCTCAATAGGAGTAGCAATAGGTTTGCATCCCATCATCCCTGTTTCTTTCAACAGATCAAGAACATACTTTCTCTGAGAATATTTTATTTCGCCCAAATCTTTAATTACAAACTCCTCTACAAGGTGATGCTTCAGCATTTTCAGTTCTTCCTTATCATACTTGTCATAACAATGTCATCAACATAGACTATGAGGGTATATTTTGTCTTTGCCTCGACTATGCTTGATGAACAAAATGTGATCAATCTGACTCTGCATGTAACCATATTTAAGCATAACTCTTCAAAACCTTTCAAACCATGCTCTCGGGGATTGCTTTAGCCCATATAGGGCTTTCTTCAATTTGCACACCTTTCCTCCAGTTGTAGGAAACTTGAACCTAAGAGGTGTCCTCATGTACACTTCTTCCCTAGCTCACCATGGAGAAAAGCATTTTTTACGTCAAGTTGTTGTAGCGACCACCCTTAATTGGCAACAAAGGAGATGAGGACTTGAATTGAGTTCATCTTCGCAACAGGAGCAAAAGTTTCCTGATAGTGAACACCATACGTTTGAGTGTAACCTTTTGCAATAAGTCTAGCCTTGTACTTTTCTACATCCATCAGATTGATGTTTTATAGTGAAGACACACTTACAACCCAATGGCTCTTTATTTTTTGGTTGGTCAACAAGATCTCATGTAGCATTCTTCTCGAGAGCCTGCATCTCGTCACACGTTGCTTTCCTCCATTTAGGATTAGATAGGGCCTTGGAAACACTACATGACACAGAAACAGAAGACAAAGACGTGACAAATGCACAATATGATATAGACATGGAGTTGTGGGTAACAAAGTGGGAGATAGGATTTTGGGTGCATGTACGAACTCTTTTTCTAATAGCAATAAGAAGATTAGTATCATTAACAACAGGAGACATACGAGGAGTATCATTGTTACCTGGGATAGGAGGATCAGAGGAGGCTTCTTGGCAGGTAAGATGAGGTTCATTTCTTCTTTGTCTTAAATACCCTTGCAACTCCTTTTCCTTCTCAGCAAGAGCAATTTTATTCTTCCATGCTTCATCACTCTCAATATCAACCATGGGTATAGGTGAGGAACAAGAAAATTCTTCATCCTGATACTCCCCCTGAAGAGATGTCTTCGGGCTAGAAAAAAAAGTAGTTTCACAGAAAGTGACATCAAAAGACACCAAGCGTTTTCAGGACGAAAGATAGTAGCACTTGTACCCTTTCTGGGTAGAAGAATAGCCAACAAAGATGCACTTTAAGGCCTTGAGATCACTTTTGGAGCGGTCAAGGCGATAAACATGAACATAACAAACACACCCAAACACTTTGGGTAGAATAGGAAACACGGGAGCCCATGAAAAAAAGAGATCAAGAGGGGTTTTGAATCCCAACAGTCGAGAAGGCAAACAATTCATGAGGGTAATAATGAGTAAGACTTCAGACCAAAAAGAGGATGACATGCATAATAAAAAGAAGGGATCGAGTGATCTCTAACAAGTGACGGTTCTTTCAGCTACACCATTTGTTCAGGGGTTTTGACACACGAAATTTGATGTTCAATCCCATGTGCCGAAAGGTATGAAGAAAGACCACTAGAAGTGTACTCACCCTCATTATCAGACTGAAGGACTTTGATGGGGGTGCCAAATTGGGTGCGAACCATGGTATGAAAGATCTTAAACACAGAATATACATCATTTTTATCTTTCAAAAGGTAAACTCAGATGACCCATGAGTGATCATCCACAAAAGTAATAAAGTACTTGTAACCAAACAGAGAGATAGTGGGAGATGGACTCCAAACATCAGAGTGAACTATATCAAAAAGAGAACTACTTCGATTTCCATGAAATGAGTAAGAAGATCTACAATGTTTTGTAAGTTCACAGGGTTCACAATGTAAATTTAAAGGTGAAGAAGATACAAAATGGGGAAACATCTTCAATAACACAAGGGAAGGGTGACCCAATCGTTGATGCCATTGCAAAGACTGATGAGGCAACTGCAGTGAATGATCCAGCAGATATAAGCCATCTTCCTCATGTGCACTGCCAATAGTCCTCGTCGTCACTAGATCCTGAAAGAGAGAGAATGTAACACTGCAGTTCAAAGATTTTTGTAATACTACTCACAGACATAAGATTAGTTGCAAAATTAAGAACATGTAAGACATCTGCAAGGGGCATAGAGGAAGTAGCAACAAAACTACCTTACCCTGAGATAGAAGAAAAAGAACCATCGGCAACTTTAACTCTTATCTTTTCCTGAACAAATATGATACGAGAAGAGAGATGACATACCCGTCATGTGATCAGTAGCCCCTAAATCAAAGATCTATGAGGGGTTGATAGTGGAAAGAGAAGCACTGTGTGCAAAAGCTGATGTACCTGAGTGGGTAAATGAAGAAGAGCCTCAACCTCCTCTCAGGATAGTCCAGAATTGGTTGCGAGTGCAGACGAGGGATCTGATGATGTAGAACCAATTGAAGCAGCTGAATGGACAAAGGTGCCACCCATGCCTCCAAAACGGCCACCCGAGCGACCTCTCAAATTGCAACTGTGGGTGATCTTGAAGGACGACCATGGAGGTTCCAACAGGTCTCCTTGGTATGTCGAGTACAGCCGCAATGCTTACACTTGGGTAGAGACATCCATAGTTGGTCCCATATTCCTGCCTCTACCGCGACCACTACTCCAACTACCTCTTTGAGACATAGTGACCAAAGTAGACCTCTCGTGGGTAGAGACATGTTGCATTGCACTTAACCTACTTTCTTCATTCAACAGATAGGAGTACACTTGATTGAGTGAGGGAAGAATCTCTCTACTGAACACTTGGACCCGAGATTGCAAATACTCAGGAATTAGACCAGCCAATAATTCAAAGATATGATGTCGTTTTATCAATCTTTTTTTTTACTACCTTGGTATCCTCGGGGTTGGAGAGTTTAAGATCTTGATAGTGATCTAACTCTTCTCACATCCTCATTTGAGAGAAGTAGGTAGCGAGAGTCTTCTCTCATTATCATAACTGGAAAATACTCTGCTGCAATTGATAAATACGTGTCATATTCCTCACTTGGGAATATGTCTGCTCCACAACTTTCCATAGGTCCTCGGCAGTGTTTAAGAACAATAACCCACCACTGATGTCTGGCTCCATTGAGTGAATGAGCCATGAGATAATAATAGAATTCTCAGAACTCCACTTCTTGTAGTCATCAGAGGATTTATTGGGTTCAGCTACCTTCCCAGAAATATAACCCATTTTCCCTCTCCCATTGATGTATAGCTTGGCCGATTGGGATCATGCCAAGTAGTTGACTCTATTTAATAGAATAGTAGTAATCCTTTGATTAGGGACATCAACACTATGTCCACTCGACCCAAGTGTAGGGTTTGCCGAAGAGGAAGTGACTTCCGACATACTTTCAATCTTCAAAAACTCTAGCAACAACCAACACTACACTTCAAACAAGCACTGTACTTCACCTCAAGAGGTACACAAGGTGTACAAACTCCTCGACAAAAACCAAACACCTTCTAGGTGTAAAACAATCATCAAGCTCTTGCAAAGCACTTCACTAAGCAAAGCATACATCAAACACTATAACCATCCTTAACCACACTTCAACTCATCAATGTAAGCATCAAACAAGCCATTTCAAGGCTGTTCCAACGAAAAAACAGTCAAAAAACGCAATAAAACCTCCAAAACGCAGCATATATAACCCTCTAAAATGGCCATAACTTCTTCAAATCAAAGAGGTTTTGCTTGAGACCACTCCCATAAGACAGATAGGAAAACAACAGTCCTATAGGGATAAATTTATCCGGCTAAAACAGATTGCAACTCGAGAAATCGAAGTTGTTTCAAGTTTGCAATTTTTATGTTTTTTTTTTCCTATTTTCTGAAAAAACTTCATAGAATCTTCAATACTTCTCCAAATCCATTGAACTAGGCTCAACAAACTCAGAAAAATAAACCCTATCCAACCATACCTTCAAAACAATCCAAGGAATCCTCTTGTCTGTACAGTTGACATCAGCCATACGAACGGCGACATGCGCTCCTCCTTTGGTTGGCTGGGTTTGATTTAAAAAGACCTCTTTGATATTGGGTAGTGCTTTGATACCAAGTTGGAATCGAAGAACTAGGGTTTGGATGAGAGAAGAAGAAGAACAAAAAGAAGAAGAGGAGTAGGAAGAATAGAGAGAGTGCTTAAAACCTAAGCCTCCTCTTCTAGAATTTTCCCACGTGAGCATGTGCATTGGTAGCATTGGCTCCACTGAATTACTGGTAGCACCATAGGAATGTGTACCTGTTTCACTATAATAGCACCAAACCTTTTGGTGAGTGAATATTAAGTGTTGTGTTCATACTGTGAATTTCAGGCAGAATGAAAATGAAAATAAAATGAGACAACCTTCAATTAGACTAGATAATGAAATTATATTAACAGATAAACTAAGAAGGATGTTCGAGAGAGTACCCTCAACGGCCGGTAAATGTGCTATAAATGCTACTAATGCCGGTGGCATTACTTTCAAAATTTCATCAAGTGTGTTTGTTGTTCCACCGCTTACTAATGCTACGCCTGGAGTAGACACCACTGAGCTTGAAACAGCTGGAAGTCCAGGTGCTGTTGCATTGGGAAGCAATCAAGTACCTACAGGAAAAAATGGCGAGGCCTTGTTAGCAAACTATGCTATATTGTAGATATAACTCCTATCAAAGACATGAACAAGTAAATTCCAGATTCAGAGACTGCAAGTACAAATTTAGACATGATGAATCACTAAGTGGATCCAGAAAAGAGCTAAAAATATGTTTTAGACGTCTTTTATCTTCCAAAAATGTGAATTCTCAATGCACAGTATACATCAATTTTTCTGTTTGGAACAGACGCAAACCCCACAAATGGATGTTGAACTGAAACCAAAGTAAAAGTCCTTACAGAATCTACTGGAAAGTAAAAGAACTATGCTACCCAGGCCCTTCAATTCACCTGGGTACCAAGAACTATGCTACCCAAGCCCTTCAATTCACCTGGGTACCTGTGTTGATACAACCTGGTTCAGTCACAGTGTCGCGTGTATGTTTAGTCTCACACCAGCCATGATCTGGGTGTTTTGGGGCCATTGGTGTGGGCATAATAACAAAGTCGGGGTTCGGAAATAATTCGGTAGGGGTCAAGTTCGGAAAAATTAGGGAACATTTGGGAAAAAAAAAAAAAATATATATATATATATATATACACAGAACAATTTGATTTAAAAATATACAAAATAAGTAGTTTTTTTGCCATATTTGAGAAAATAATTCGGGAATTAATTCGAAAATTTCGTGAATAATTCAGTAAATTCGCAAATAATTCGGGAATCCAATAATTCGGAGAATAATTCAACAACACAAAAATGTGCAAATAATTCGCGAATTTTTGAAATATACGGATGGGTATGAGAGTAAGCAGCATCTGAAGTGACTAAACATTTTGGTTGGCAAGCGCTCCGTGACAAGTGGTATCAAAGCCAACCCAGGGACATCGGGGGTTGGGATGGATTCAGTGCGTTGGGATCCAAAGGCGTCAGGGATTTAGATGGGGGAGACTATCACGCACATATGTTTAGTCCCACACCAGCCATGTACTATGCATTTTTAGGCCATTGGTGTGGGAGTAGGCGGCATCTGAAGTGGCTAGTCAATTTGGTTGGCAAGCGCTCCATGAAAACAGGCACAGGATCTATTCAGGTATGGCTCAACATTACCTGAACTACTAATAAATTAGTATTAAAGTGTACTATATAAAATGAAAGTATGGACTATAATAAATTATAGAAATATAGCCACTTGCCAATATTTGAGGTCATATGTGTAGAGACCTGGGCAAGACAGATTAAGAATGGAAAAAGGTTCTCCATGACAGTCCTAGCAAACCCATTTCTCCATTTGGAGAAGTCGTTGTAGGAGAAAAGGATAAAATAAAAAATAAAAATCAATAACTAAGAAAACACAGATTTCTCCATAAAAGAAACAGATAATCTCCAAGTATATATTTTGAGTAAAGAAAATATTTTCATCAACAAGAAGTAACTAAAGTAACATGTTCTAGAGAAATAAATTGAGGGTCATGATTCAGTTTCTTGTTTGAGGTATCCCAAGTAGGTGAGTCTCTTTGATGGCTTATTGCAATAGAAGACCTTGATGAACCAACCTTTAATTCTGGTAATAGTGTAAAGAATAATCTTAATACTTCAGTACGTTGTCTTTATTTTTCATAAGGGTCGCTCTAAACCTTGAAATATCATTCTGAATTGTGGATTCTTATACCTTGTAGACATGAAAATCTGTAAAATTTAGCAGACAATTTATGTCTGAGGTTCTCCCACACCAATTACCACGTAATAATCATAAGAATCAGGGTCTCATACCAGGTTTTTGCCTTGGATCGTAAATCACCATTCGAGAAGTATCTGGATAAACAACTTTTGCAGATGCTGCAGTTGTCTGTGAAGACCTTGATGAACCAACCTTTAATTCTGGTAATAGTGTAAAGAATAATCTTAATACTTCAGTACGTTGTCTTTATTTTTCATAAGGGTCGCTCTAAACCTTGAAATATCATTCTGAATTGTGGATTCTTATACCTTGTAGACATGAAAATCTGTAAAATTTAGCAGACAATTTATGTCTGAGGTTCTCCCACACCAATTACCACGTAATAATCATAAGAATCAGGGTCTCATACCAGGTTTTTGCCTTGGATCGTAAATCACCATTCGAGAAGTATCTGGATAAACAACTTTTGCAGATGCTGCAGTTGTCTGTGAATTTGTTGACAGTCCCAAAGAACCCTTCTCTGCATCCCAAGGACCACAATTCATTTTTCCATATGCAAAGAGTAAGTATACCAAGAAATCATTACAAAGGAAAAACAAGATAATGGTACCTATCGAATTGGCTCCATTAGGCAGACTTGACTTGTCGCTTTTCTTATTACTGTTTTTAGCAAGCCACTGAAAAGTTTACAGCAACATGAAGTTCTTAGAATTTTATTAATACCAATGGATAAAGAAAGGATGTTTTAGGTTTTTCTTCTATGAATACCCCTTGGTTTTGATATAATTCTATATTTCCAAATATTTTTCAATTTGTGAATATATTTCCCTTCATTTGTCAGATGTTCTTCAAACTTCCACTATAATCATTAAAGTAAAAAATGTCTAAAATACCCAACTTTTAACAAAACCCTGAATTTAATCTTTTGCTCTTTAGGGGCTGCTTTAGACATTTAACAGCCTCAAAGTAACTAATAGGAAGACATGAATGGATATGAAAATTGTAGCGGATATTAGCACAATACAATAACACATGATGAAAAATAGAAATACATCCAAATCCACGGGTATCCATCCAAAAACAACAATTTTTTATCTAACTTAGAAGAACAATGATAAATATAACCTGAATTAATTCATGAATTTTTCATAGGTCTTATTGTCCAAGTGTGGAACTTCAATAGAGAAGTCAATCAGCTTTAACATCTTACAGTACATCCACATGAAAATGAATGAGAAAAGAAACAAAATTGTTTAAGAGCTCAAATGTTGAGGAGGCATACAATATGAAATGGCGTCCAATGAAAACCTTTCGTAGGTTGGAAGAAAAGTAAATGCAAACAATTATATTCAAAGTGTTTTGTTCATAGAAAAGTTAAATTTATGGAATATGCAGGAATATTTAGCAAGCTTCTATTGTTAAAAGCCCCTCATTATTGGCTTATAGTGTTGTCATTAAATTTGACAGAATCACTCTTAGAATATGCAAGAGCCAAAATCCAGCTTTGTCCCAGATTAGCTGTGTAATTATTATTATTTCTAATAATTAGCTTAGAGTAACTTAAACACCCTGAGAGATAAGAATGAAGAACTGCGCTAGTGACATCCTACTAAAATTGTCACCATCAGGCAGAGAGTGGACACCTTAACACTATAAATAAAAGTTTTGTTCTTCAGACTTTTTTGCCAAGTTAATTTATAGGAAGATGTTCTTTCAGGTTTTGCATATCTAAATCCAATAAGATAAAATAGAAAAGGGAATATATAGAAAATACTGGAAACAGTATACAAATTAATTTTGAAGACCTTAAACCCTCATGAGTCATGATAGAATCAGCAACCTACTGATTTTGAGGTACTATAAAATCAAAGTCCTGTATCAAGATCCGAAAGAGTCCTAGAAAAGCATCGCAGCGGGTCAGTCCCAGCGGTCACTTTGACAGGCACTTAATCAGCCATCAGCGGTCCATTCATGCTACAGCTTGAGGATGAGTGCTATGGGAATGATATGTTATTACTTAGTTTATTCAAAGACATTGATTGATACTCAAGCTTTTTGTGACAGAGACCATGTTCTAGGGCTTTCTGATAATGTAATGATCTACCTATTCTCTTGACTCCTGTTCTTTACTATATATCCCATAGGAAAATCTTGCTACAGATATTTGCTCGATGAAATTTCTTTGTTTCGCATGATTTGTGACCTTTAAACTCAAATCTTTTGGGCTTAGAACTGTTTAGAAACCTGATCCAATTGTTGCAGCAAATTCCTGCATGAAGGCCTCCGTTACACTTCAAGCCTTCTTTCCCCAACTATCAGAACAATGATGTTACCTATTTCTCACACGTCAAATTGTACATAGCAGGTCCATGACATACTCATGTCTTACCAAAATAAAATAGCTCCTACCAGGAACCTGAAAGTTCAGGATTTTGTACTTCTAAACAAAATCCCACTAACCACCATCATCTGGTACGTTTGACAGATGCCCAAAGAAGAATCATGTAATTTCTACCTGAGAGTAAAACTTAGAAAGGCTTGCATTTTATATAAACTCACTTACAATAAAATCTCTTAGTTTCCTTTCCAGTCTAAAGATCTGCCATAAGATTCCTCTCTCCTCTTGAAGCACACATTAGCTGATGTCCACTTTTAACACTAGATGTCCACAATTGATTATACAACCCTAAAAAAGGAATGGAGCCCAAATCTTTTGAAAAGTCCGTGCATATAACAATACTCAAAGGCAGGAGAACTTAAGAGGTTATCCCAACCAAATGACTCATCATTTAGGAGAAGACAGTTTTGATGGAAATCCATCCGCCATGTACAACAAGCCACAACTTTTTTCTTTTGATAGGTAAAGTTAATTCATGAAGACCAACACCTGTTTAAAGGTACACTGAAACTCGATCTTAAGTACCCCTCCATGCAAGAGGTGCTACATCCTCCCCTACATGAGGGGATGTTCTACAAGCCACATACTTCACAGTGATGAAAGACCGCGGTTATTGAAGCAATACCCAGAAAAAATGTAAACTTAAAAACAAAGTTTTAATGTTGTAACGCTAAGAGCTACTCAAATCTCTGAGGGTAAAAATCATTTTTTTTTATTACCAAATTAATTATAAATAGTTTTGATTGGGTATATAGTTTCACAAGTGACTGCCAGAGCTTACATTGTAACAAGTATTATACTCAAAAATTTCTATGGTGCAACCTGTCCCAAGATTGCAAGTTGGAATGAGCCTATAATTTTCCCTAGCTCTTGTTTTTTCTCTCTATCATCAAGTACAGCAATATTAAGAATTTTTCTTATGATTAATGTCTTCTCACAGTAAGTAGGCAATGATATCTAGTGCTGTACAGCAAGTTGAGTGAAGGAATTTCCGAAAACGGCATGTTTTCTTTCAGCATTATCTTTATTTGGCGCATTTGACCATCTATAAATTATAACATCCATATATGCTAAAACATTTATACTTGAAAAGAACAGTCTTTGAAAGAAAATGGAGAAGTGGTAGTTATCTACCATCTTTTGTGATTCATGACACTAGAACTGTATAACAACATTGGATGAAAGAGTAGGAAGACAATGCATTAAACATTTGCAAGAGAATATTCAAACAGCTTCTGATGCATCCATAGGAATGCCAGAAAACCTTGGTCAGGATTCTACACATTGGAGCATAGATAAATAAATATAAGCAAGGATTAATAACAAATGACATTTATTCTGCAATTATATTCACCCTACAAATATAACAATCTAAATGCAGTTTGGGGTACCTCTTCTCGTGCCAAATGATCCAAATCCCTAGAAGAGCATGGCCAAAGATCCATGAAACTGTAACGTGAGACAACATCGTGCAAAGAACCCTCTAATGCTGATGATCCCTCTTCCCCTGTTCTGGAAAGAGCTTCTTTCCTTCTTTACTCAACCTATATCAAAAAAATAGTTGATAAAAACTAGAGTATTATGGAGAGGAAGAAAATCAAAAGTCCTTTAATGAAGAACAAAAAGTTAAAAAATTTAACAGCTGTCTTCTAAACCTTCTCTAACAGTTAAGATTGAGTAGTAGCTGTGCAAACGAAGGACCTAATGAGAAATTGCATTAGATTCCTTTTGTAACAATGTGTTTGGTTGTCGAAGAAAACAAAATAGAGAGGAGATTTTCCTTTATTTGGATCTGAAAAAACAAAATGTGAAAAAGAAAACAAGGAGAAATTTGATTACATTTTGTTTCAAGATGTTGGATTTGAAATAGGTTTTAAAAAAAAAAATTGGATTTGGTGTGGTAGATAAAAGAACTTGAAAGAAGAATTCTGTTATTTCAGTTAACTGGCTACTGTGAATTCAGTTGTTGGTGAAATCAGGATGAACATAAGAAAGACGGAAGATTACACTGTCTTTAGGAGACTCTTAACTATCTTGGATTCTTTAGTATCAATATGGATTGAGGAAACGTGAGGGAAGGTTGTAAAATTTGAAGAAATGTTGGAAACTCATTGAAAAATAAATCCACTCATTATAATGTAAAGATAAACTAAAATATGATAGTCTTATAGCTACCAGTTGAACTATCTATATGAGTTACCACAATGCATTACTTCCTAAAACCTCACATACATTGTCCGTAATCCGTATGTGTATACAACATAAGTTGAGACAAATGAAAGCATAACTAATTAATAAAGCATTCATCTCTAAGTAATACACAAACACTTAAGATTACTACAACCTTAACACAGGTGTAGACAAGTAGAGACACAATAAATGCAACCAATATATGGGACATACACGAGTAAACTGCAAACAACTAAAAGATCACTAATATTTAAGATTACTACACCTTTTAACACCAGTGTAGACTGTAGACACGTAAAGACACAATAAAGGCAACCAATATATGGGACATACACGTGAACAAAAGTTCACTAATACATTTAGTTGTTATGAACAATAAAATATAAATGGTATAACTCATCAATTGGTACATCTGTACCACATTGAGTTACGTCCGAGCTCGAAATCACTAGTGCTATTGCTAGCATCATCGGCTGCAAGTTGTACATGGTATGCCTTCCATACATGGGTTGCAGTCATATTCAACATGTTAGAAGGATCAACTTCTGCTTAGTGGATCTGGAAAGTCCGTCGACTGGTATTCTATATTCTATAATAATAATGCTTGTATTGCTTAGGGGTACATGAATAGACAATTCCAACTATAAAACTTTAATTAACATAAATCAAGACTAGTTTATGGGTCAAAATAGATCACCCATAGACTAATACTATATTTGTTTCAAAACTATATACTTAAATGTTGGTTAAAATAAAATTGTGTCTCCTTTGAGTCACCCTAGGGTAGAAGGAAAACTGCACTCTTTTGTAAAGCTTGTATGACCTCAGTCTTCCTTGCATTGTAGGTCTTCTTGAGTTAGCGTCTTATTTTTATCAGTGTGCAGGGTATCATTCCCATGAATGCAGCTTGTTGAGGGCTTGCAGCTACAACAACGGATCGAAGCTTATGAGTAGCCTATCCAAATTGATGATGATAATTTCCAGAAGGGTTAGATGCAGGACATCGGAGTTTATTTGGTAAGTCAATTAGTGACAGACCAGTTAATTTGATGGATGCCAGAACTACATTAATTAGAGCGTGATATACTCATTATGGAATTCAAGCGTCAGAGTTGCTAGGAAATGTAATTATGTTTAAACTTAATGATAAAATCATAAAATAGATCTCAAGAGAGTTCTTCAAAACCAACCTTGGTCCTTCAGTGGACATCTTCTCATCCTGAAGAAATGGCAACCTATTACGATAGCAACTAATATGGTTTTTAATGAAGTATCATTTTGGATACAACTTCATGATCTTCCACCAGAGCACTGGATTCAAAGAGTAACAGAAGACGTGGGTAAGGTGATTGGTCCAGTGGAGGATGCTGATCTTAAAGGACAAGTGATTAGGGTTCGGGTCTAAGTTGATATCGAGCATCCTCTTCGTACTCATCTTAATTATATTCTCTATATGAAAGAAATCAAGCAAATACCGACTAAGTTCATGGTTTAAAATATACACATTTTCTAATGTTTCGTACGAAACACTTCCATTTACAAGGGTACCGATACAAAACCTACTTGCATCATCAAAATTACAATATTTCTTGACACATCTTCTAATGTGTCCTACAAGACACTTCCGTTTTCATGGGTATTATGAAACCTAATTGTGTGGTTTACAAAATTGACACATTTTGGTGAACTTCGGTAGAAACGTGCCAGTTTCATTAGCCAACGAACGATATCCACTTGAAGTGTAAATAGTACAAGGTTTTTGCAGCATATTTTGGTAAGTTCGTCGGCATATTTAGGTAAGTTTCGGTAGTTTCGATGATGTTTCGGTAACTAACCAAAACACTACAAAACCTTTATATAAATTATATATTTTCGGTCAACTTGACTTAGGCCAACATGAATCAAAGTCGACCGAAGTCATCTATTTTTTCTGAGATACTATTTTTTCCAAAATTCATTTTTCACCTTTATTTGAATTGATCCCTATATTGGAGGGCTTTAAGCTTTTGATGATTCAGATCCAAAATTTCGCATAAAATACCCATCTTGGGTGAATTTAAAGATTGATTGGACTTTTCAAAACAAGTCTATCAACTCCTAAAATGGAATCAATGAAGAAGGTGGTCTTTCCAAATGCTGATTAGGGTTTTTATATTTAAAGATTAGAAGATCCTCCGCTAGAACAGGAGAAGCAATTGAAATGCAGACTATGACCAGAGGAAGGGGGCAGACCATGAGCATAGGGAAGTTGGGAGCAGATCACGAATGCATAAGAAAAAAAAATGGAAAACCCTTTTATACAATCGTTTCCGCAAAATACCGTCAACTCCCTGTTGGACATATATGCACTCGAAAGCCAATATAAGACTTTTCTATGTTGATTAGAGAAGCATCACATTCACACAATTATATATAAAGGGTATTTATAATTATTAATGTCTCATTTGATGATAACATAATGTTTCATAGGTAACATTGTACGAAAATCATGCAAAGGTTGCGAGGAGATATGATTTTCCAGTTCCTTGTAAACCTAATAATGTTCTAAGCCTCTAGAGTACTTGTTGGGCACCGTACTTCATCATGGCTTGCACATGTGTAGTTCTATAAGATAGTGTGATGAATCTCATTCACAGAGAGTGTTGACTCTTGACTAACATGTGAGTATATGTAGTAATTACATAATACTGAACGGGGTCACAAGTGGATACCCTATGGAATATACTGTCAGATTGTATTAGGGTTAAATCCATTCAATAAATTGTCCTTAGACCTGAGAGGTTAACATCTTCTCAAACATCTGTCTATATAACTTTGATGTGTCAATCGGCAATGTCCAATACACAGGACTAACCCCGGGTACGTTGGGTCATGTACACAGTGTTTGGAGAAGTATGTAAACACTCAATAAGGAATCCACTTCTCCTTAATTGGAGATAATGATATCAAGATGATACTAGTTGAACTGAACTCAAAATCCAGTATTTGTGCTTTTTCGGTCAAATGGTCTTTATCGAAGTTGATATTTTAATATAGAAAAGTATATGCATATGTCAGTTCTTTTCTAATGTTTCTTCAAAAGTGTTTTGGAAGTGCAGTTCAAAGGAAAAAGTATTCATGAGAAAGAGTTTTATTCATAAGCTAGGGACTAGACAGTGGACTTGTTCCAATCCTGGAAGCTTTTAAGTGATATCGGATTGTGGAAAGATTTGTTTGCAAATAAATTGTGAGATAGTACTTGCAAGCAATTCTCTAATTTCTGGAGGTTGATCACAATGTATTAATGAACATTATTGTGATTCGTGGAAGTCCAGGAACTTAGATAACATTCTATGATCCTAATAGAATTATTGGAAAGTCTTTCCTAGCAGCAAGGCTACACCTTAAAGGTGATGAAGCACTTGGTCCCATATCTAGAAATAAGAGATCCCTTTAGATCCCACACACAAGGACCTTCCCAAAACTTTTAATTTAATTTATATTTAAATTAATTAATTTTTCCATTTTTTCACTATATGGTATAGTGATTAGTGAAGCTCTAATAAGTGAAATCATATAAGATGTGATTAACCAAATGGGTAGGACCCATATGGGATTTTAATAAAGATCAAAAGGTGACCATCATGAGGTGTAACAACAAAAAGTGGCGTGAGATATGTGGGGACCAACTAGGATGGGACGCCCCACATTAATAATAATTCTTATTATCTTTAATTGTCAATCTAATGGTTAGTTACTAATTAAAGATTTGTTTCCTAATTGGATTAGGAATACATAATGGGAATTAAATGGGACTTCTAATTAGATTAGAAGAGTTTCTATTCTGATTTAATTGGAATTTCGATTTGATTTGATTTTTGGATTTTTGGATTTTTATTTGATTATGAGAATCAATACAGTCTCGGTATTCGGGCCATAACTCTATGACCGTAACTCGGATTTTGGTCTGATAGTACATCGTTGCGAAGCCGTCGAAAAGATCTACAACTTTTGTGAAGAAAGTTTTTCCATTATCAATCGTTTTGAAGGTCAAAACCTCAGTCGAAAATCCAAAGCGGGATAATTATAATAAAATTAAAAAGAGAATTCTAATTGGATTAGAATTAGAAAGAGAAGTTTTACTTGAACTACAAGTTAGCAATCAAGGAGTCTATAAGAGGACCCCTTTGTGTGGACCGTCCAACACAATTTTGAGATTCCTAAAATCCTTCTCTCTCTCCCTCAAAAGAGCACGCCCCTCTTTCTCCCTCTTTGGATTGTACGGCCACATCTCCCATCTTCCTTTTGGTTAGTTTTTGATCTTGATGAAGATTAAGAATAATTCTTTGAAGATCAAGATTGTTTCTTTATGGATCAAGATTGAATCTTTAATGATCAAGAAGCGTTCTTGGATCAAAGAAAAAGAAGAAAGATTATAGAGTTTGGATTGGAAGTGCCATTAGCTTCCGTTGGAGAAAAGCTTTAGAGATTCAAAGAAGGTTCGTGTGAATCGACAGGAGGCTTTACACTTGAGGAGCTTTGTAAGTATGGTTTCTCACACCATGATTTAATATGATCATAAGATGACCCTTCAGAAGATTTTTATTAGACCAAAATCAAGTTTGAATTAAAAATCATGCTTCGAAAATTTTTATATTCTAGTCTTTCACTCCCCGCCAAAGATGATATGTTGACTTCCCGCAGAAGCAACAAGGACCCTGCTTCTCGGGGAAGTAAATATTCTGACTTTCACTGACTATTCACTTTTTTGAGAAGTTGAAATGATATTGACAACCCAAACACAAAAATTCCCAATTATTTACTTTCCTGAATGCGGAACCCAAAAGTCGTAAAAGTCACTGGGGAAGACTATCCAAACACTACCTAAGGGTGCCACCTAGAAGAGGTTGAAGGATATCTTCTAGGGTGAATATCTTCTAGGGTGAAAAGGTGGGGAAGATAGCGAAAGATGCCATCATGAAGTTATTTTATTTTATTTCCAGTAAAATAGCTCTAAATTCCGCAACATCCCTACTATCATCCGACTATGTTGCGTGGACTCTTCAAGACAGCAAGCACGTGTGTCAATATGTGTGGACATGGATACAGACACAGAATCACCAAACTTGGCTCTTGTGTCTTATAGCAACAAGAATTCATGCATCTGAACTAAAGATACAGACTCAGACACAGATTCACCTGATGCCCATAGAATATGTGTGTGTATTAGACGAAAAGAGGCATACAACTGAATATAGTTTGCCTAAATTTCAACCATTCTTTCTAACTTTCATTACGAGAGAAAGAACAACTGACTAGGAAGGGGGGAGGGGGGGGATGACCTTGGCTTTCAGATTCCATCTACAACAACTAATCATGACTCGTTTTCGTGTTCTGAAATTTATGAGCATCTCGTTCGCCATGTGAGAGTTCTTGTCCTTCTGAAGATGCTAAATAGATTCATTTGCAAATCTCTGAAATTTATGAGCATCTCGTTCGTCATGTGAGAGTTCTTGTCCTTCTGTAGATGCTAAATAGATTCATTTGCAAATCACCAAGAACGGATTTGTCAACAATTTCTTCTTGTCCAACTCACTCATTATTGTTTATGTTAGAACGGGTAATTTGGTGGATGCCTATAAAGTGTTTGAATAAATGGCTGAGAGAAATGTCGGAACATGAACTTGCTTGATTTTTGGCTATGCCAACCATGACATGTCTAATAAAGCATGTGCTCTTTTCTGCTCAATGATTTATGCGGGATTTTTCCCAAATCATCATGCACTTGGAATTGCATTTTCGTGATAATTTGTGAACTAGATTGATATATGTATAGAATCTGTGACCCAATTTGTTAAAGTCATTGCCTCAGCAATTGCAAGATAAAAGTTGAACTAGATTGATTGAGTTTATTTTGTTTATTATATGCTTGGACATGTTCGTGATAGAGGATTATCAGGTACTCAAATCAGTAAGGTTATAGTTGGTTACTAACTTACTATGATTACGCGTGAAACATGTATTTTTCACATAACAAACTATTCCGCCATGTTTTAGATTTTTATATGGTTACATACTATAAATCATGAATACTAGGTGTAGAACCATGTATATTACCTACTAATGTGCACATGTATAAAACATATTTTTGTAAAATAAGAGTTGATATAAGGAAATAACCATATATCAATTTGATGTCATATATAAAACTTTCAAAAGTTACTTCTTGTAAGTGCAAACCAAACACAAAATTGACTTTTGGGTTTTTTAACGTTACTTTTCATATGTGCAAACCAAACGGTATTTTCTCTGAATAACTTTGTCAGACTTCCTCAAGAGTGACTTCCTACAAAGTAATTCCTGGGGAAGTATTTTTCTATTTTGAGAAGTTTATCCAAACGAAACCTTATGCCTATACACAAAGGGATCCATTTCTTCAATGATAAGAGTAGGTCCCTCGTCCTATACCTGCTCGGCTTCCCTCGAATATATCAAATGATCGCTGATGCTACTAGACTGTGCAAGCCGGCGACTGTCCCTACTAAAACCATTAACCTTGTGCTAAGGTGGCGTTTGGATAGACTTCCCAAAGATGAAAAGTACTTCCTCAAAAGTTATTTCGCAGGAAATAACTCTTGAGGAAGTCTGACAAAGTCATTTGGTGGTTAAAATAGCGTTTGGTTTGCACATCTGAAAAATGACTTTTAAGAATTCAAAATTCAAAATTTATGTTTGGTTTACCCTTGCAAGAAGTAACTTTTGAATTTTTTTTTTTTTTTTAAACATTTGACAAAGTAGAGAAGAAAGCCATGTTAATATCAAGACCTTGTGCAGCCACATGTTCGACAAATAGATAAAGACCACCGGTTTCAACACCCTTTTCACCTCTAATTACATAGTAGATGGTGAAATTCAGCAAAAAAAAATTAAACGTCCATAACAAGTGTTTAGTAAATGCAGTATAATAAACGTCCACAACAAGTGTTATACATCAACATCAATCATAGACTTCATCACAGGCTTGTGCAAGTCTATCTCTATATGCACCCATCTCTTCGTCCTCATGTTGGAGGATAATATCTCCCGTGTTAGCTCCATTTTCTTCATCAGCTTCTTCATTAACCCAAGCATCATCTTCATATTCACAAAAGAGCTCATCATTTATGGCCTCCTGCTTGATGAAATTGTGGATAGTCATTGTAGCAACAACTATATCTCTTTGGGTGGTCAAGGAGTAAGGTGGCATTTGCTTCAAGATCGGAAAGCGGGCCTTTAGCACGCCGAAGCAACGTTCAATTACATTCCGAAGTGAGAAATGAATGTAATTGAATTTTTCTTTTGCCGTTCTTCTCGCATTTCCACGACGAAAGTCTTGAAGATGATATCGAATACCGCGGTAGGGAGCAAGAAACCCAGCCATGTTAGGATAGCCGGCATCAACAATGTAATACTTACCTGCATCAACATTAAATTGCTTTAAGAAATATTTCATTTACATAAACTCAAACTACCATAAGTTTGTTCATATTACCAGGAGGTGCATGATGAAAGTTAAGCCATGGTGTTCTTATGGTTTCCAACAATATACGCGAGTCATTTGCTGATCCTTCCCAACCAGCATTGACATACGTAAAACGCATGTCAAAAGAACAAGCCGCCAATATATTCTGTGTACATGTCCCCTTTCTACCTCTATATGGAAATTGTTTGTCTATTGGTACCACAGCATCGATATGAGTACCGTCTATCGCACCAATACAGTTCTTTTACACAAAAGAAAAGAGGCATAATAATTACAAATATATCATAGAAAAAAATTCAAGAAAACAATAAAAATGATATAGCATAATGATTTACCTTAAAAATTTGGCGGTATTTTCGATTACTTTGAATTTCTGGCGGAATTTCAAAATATGACATTGTAGGCTTGATAATCTCCATCGAATATGTTACCATGGCATTCAATACCTTATGAAATACCCGACTTATAGTTTCACCTGAATGCTGAAATCTCTCCTGCATAACTCTGTTCCTTTCATTATGACCTAACGTAAATAAGAAGATTGCCAATTGCTCTGTACTACTCATTCTACGAGAGTCGGATAACAATGACCTCTCTTGGAGTACAGAACAAAAACGCAAAAATATACTTCGTTGCATTCGGAGTAATTCAAAACACCTCCCACCATGTCCAGTCATTAGCTCCCAAACAAATTCAGTTCCTGTAAGTTTCGATGTCCGACATGGCTCTTTAACGAGGTGAAGCTCTCTATATGTCTCTAATGAATTTATTGTTGTTGCTATGAAGATATCATCATCTGTGTCTGTGTCTGATGACATTTTTCTAAAATAAAGATCAATAGTTATTATTCATTCATAACAGACCAAAACAGTGGGATTATACGCTCTATAAAGATCAATAATTATAATTCATTTGTGAATACTTAATGGATATATATTATACGCTCTATAGTAGATTGAAGTATGCTGAAACATAAACATAAATGATATGTGATTCATGACAGCCTGCAAAATGGCCTAATTTCTAAGTATATATATAAAATAGAAAGAGAAAAACGCATGGATTGAGCAGCTTCTCTCTTTCATGTATATCTTTGACTTAGACCAAAACAGTTACAGAAACCATAGACCCTTGCAATATCAATGCTAACAGGAGCACAAACAACAATCAAACATTACTTCTACCATTAAGAAAACTGAAATCCTAAGATAAACTTAGGACATCTAGCTATACGTGGATGAGAATAAAGGTATCTTAACCAACCTAGATATCGGGTTGAGCCTGTATCCGATCATCGGTTCTGCGTCCCAAACATTAGGTCTCTGGTTTTATCCCAACTTCTCTACCTCATTAGTAGAATGAGAATTCATTAACCTTCATCCCAACTAACTTGAGATCCACTTAAAACATATAGCAGTGCAGATAAATACATACGGATCTTACATATAACCCACCAAGATAGGCGCAACATAACACTTGAGTTCAATCCTAACTTATTTACCAAGAGAAGAAAATTTAAATTCTAAAATGTACCAAAAATGCTGAAATAGAATAGCCATATAGCAATGTGTTGATGAGAATATGAGATATCTTACATAGAGAGAGAGAATATGAGATATCACTTAGTATGTTGAAAATGACTTGGATCCCTGTCTCAGTTACCTGACTACTGCCAGCGGTGCGACACCACCAATTGGTGGGGTTGAAGAAATTGTGAGGAATGTGGTGTGTCTGCAAGTGCAAGGTGATCATTGACATGGGAGGCTGATGTCGCTAAGTGCAGCAATCGCAAAATGCATAGAAACCCTACCACAAAGTGTGAAGATAATGTAATTCTCACTTGGTTTGATAAATCTGTAATTGAAACCTCACCTGGTTCTGTATGCAGATATAGGATCATCCAACTTGGCGGAGATTTAGTTGTGTGGGTTCGGTCTTAAAAAAGTTTTCTAAATCCTAAAGAGGTGGATATGTACATGTTTTATTAAGTCGAATCTACCAACCATCCCTACAGTGTTGCCCATGTCCAGATGCCCTTTAAAGGAACTTCTTAACACTACAAATGAGTTTCAAGTCAGCATCGATAAAGAATCATGAATTCATCTGGAAACATAATAAAAGGGCTTTTACTTTTAATCTGTCCTATTTTTGGTTTCGTTTAAGAGCTTTTGACTATAAACATGAACCAGCCGGACCACCAATATGACTTCTAATCACCAATCTGTTTTTCCCATCCTTTTATACTATGTCACAGGAGTTCCCATATAGGATAGAAGGGGGATGCCAGATTTTCTGGTGACCTGAAAAAGAACTCAAGTTCTCACGGATGCACATTTTTGGTTCCCTAATGCATTTGTCATATATTAAAAGAGCTCTGTGAACTTAATAAGCAATCAACATTAATCACAGCCACAGATGTGTATTAGCAACAGCAAGTGACTGATTATGAGTGTTAAATAAATCAAACCAAGAACCACACTATTTTTACAAGAGATGTAAAGAGGATGAAGAGTTTTTAACATACAAGCATGGCATCAACCCATATAATTTTAGTACCAACTTGGGATCAAGACATCAGATAAAAGCATGGCATCAAATAAATCGAACACAACACATCAATTGAATCAAGACATGGGATCTTCTCTAGTACCAACTTGGAGAGAAGATTCCTCTAGTACCAAAAAGAAATCAGATAAAAGAAGATACATTACTTGTAGACATCGCCGACTAAGGGATGAATCCATCAATTGAATCAAGACATGGGATCTTCTCTAGTACCAAAAATCCAAGCTACAATTGCAGACTGTGCTGTTTCTTGAAACCCAACCTAACTCTGAAACAAAACCTAAACTGAGATGTGACAAACATCATTTATGAAAATATGCAAATACAAGTCATTTTTAAGAGGCCTAGAATGATATGCATCTTTCATCCTCTAAAGTAGGCATTTGTAGACTACGGAAATGCTCTACAAATTTCCAACTACCTGCTTTCCCTAAATGAATTAACATTGAAATAATTATATTTGTAATATTATGAATGCATGGTAATGTATAATGAATAATATAATGTATAAAACATTGACTTCATTAGGCTTTGTTTGCAATTATCTTGAGTCTAGATTGATCATATTATTACCTTTTGAATCCAAACCCAAGTGCTGAAACTGAGTTACAGATTTTTTGATATCTACAGTTCTGCCACTAAACATTTACAAATACCCTAGATTTGAACCCTACATCATAAGATTTCCATACTTAGGATTCAAACTCATATCCAGTGGAAGTGGAGACAGCTTTCCTCAATGTCAAACTGTAAGAAGAAGCAACATAGATGCAGCCACAGAAATGAAAGGCTGAAGTGAGCAAGACAAGCAAGACCTTATGGACATTGTTCCACAAAGTTCCTTCTGTACCCAGTATACATAATCATATGGCAAATTCCCACTATTTAAGTGTTTATGCTACAGGTGAGAAACAGTGATAATGAGCACAACAGTTTCTTTTCCAAATTAGCAGACTGTAACCCACATACCCACAGTCCCACATCTAGATTTGTAGATCACTTTTGTTCACTTTTTTACAATATCTAGTTCCATTGCAGCATATTTTTAACTAATCTGTCTTGGGACCTTTGTAACCTCTTGTGAATATTGTATGGCTCAAGACTGTTACATTGGTCAGACGTCTGTTCGCTCTTTACCTGGAATTTCTAGTATTTGAACATCCAGAGTAGGACAATCGTTCCTTCTCTGGTCTCTCCTTAGATGAGAAAGGGATGTTTGCATAAAGACCTATAGACCTATTATCAGGGGCTAAAAACTGGGGGTTGGATTTCTCAGTACTACATAGAAAGATTTAAAAATTTTAGAGTTTTATAAGCATCTCACTGGTGATTACCCATTAAAGTAAAAAAGTCTGAAAAATTTTCTTCTAATAGAATCATTGATGGTTAAAAGAAGATTTTGGAGGAATTTTGTTACGCTTATTTCACAGTTGAGGATCGTAGCTATGTGAGTTCTGTAGATTACTCATTAAAAAACCAGAAAAAAATAATAACATACATGAAAGACTACCCTTGAACAAAAATACTAATCAACAGAACCCCACTATGCAGATCACTCACATATAAACAAAAAAAACTAATAACAGACATTCAAGACCACCTTGCTTGGAATGAAAACAGAGAAGGAATACCCCACTTGATTAAAGCAAAAAGCCATGAATTTTAACAACTCACTAAACTAGTAAAAAAGGAAAGCAGATTCCCTTTTCTCCTCTGTTTTTGAAGGCAAACAAATTCTCATCATCTACTCAATAACCATGAATTTTATCCAACACTAAGTGAGAGAGATTGCTGGGTATTTGCAGAAATGGTATAGGAAGCATCAAAATCTAACTTTTAAAGATCAAAGACAATGTAGAAATGGTATAGAAAATGCTAAAAGAAAGATAAAACCAGTCTAACAAACCAATCTCTACCAAAATAATACACATCTAGAACTCTGAAGCAAAGTATTTCTAAACATCTCCAAGTATTTCTAATCATCTCCGTACTAGCGGTTCATTTGTTTCCTAATCCAATGAAGACATGCTTCATTGTCGTCCACCAACGTCATGAAAAGCTTCCTCTCGGGCTCCGATTTAAACATCTCCAAGCAAAACGTCCACATTGGGCCAAGCCTTTCTATTCCCGGCATCTCTCGCAAACGTTTGACACATTCAGGGATGTCATACGGATTTTCCTTACTTTTTTTAGTCATCTTCCACTCAAGATATTTGGACAGAGTCTGCATTTGCGAGTCAATGGCTGCCCCTCGAGATGCATTCCTAGGACGACGAGAACCCACTGATGGTTCAGACCGACGTTGTGGACGGGGTTGCTCATTATCACCCACTACAGGTTCTTCAAAATTGCAATCCCTTGGCACATGGGTGCTACGGACATACTCATCATCCCCAAGAGTATCATCCGTGGGCTGCTCTGTACAAGAATGAGAGGCATTTGCCAAATTTTGTGGCCTAGTCCCAACAGCCGGTGCCCATTGTAGGTCCCCAGTAGCCAATGTGCCAGTGAAAATGACTTGCAGTTCATCCTGATGTTCTAGCGGTTTGGTTCGGAATATCTCAGCATCTTTGTTTGCCTGTATTTAAAAGGTGTCTCGGTTAATAAATGAACATAAGGACGTAGGTAAATGCGAACTATATTCTTATGTTGAACTTTAAAAAAATTCATGTACCTTAATGAAATCATCCCAGACTTCTTTGGATGCTGTAACAGTTTTCGACACTGGATCAAAACCAAAACCCGAGGTTCTATTCATCATTTTATCCCAAAGCTTCCACTCTTCTTTGAGTCTGTTGTGGTGATTCTTAAACTTTTTCATGTCGTGATTGTTATTTGTACTCCTATTGAACTCCTTCATAATAAAGTCCCAACCTTGCTTCGTGAATCCCATTCCTTGTCGATTTCCCTTAAGAACTTGCTCGTATGCTAGGTCAATATAAATTTTATTATTGTTAGCATTCCAAACGGCCTTTGGTACCCTTTGAGATGGTAGCTGACTTGAACTTGCCATTCTACAATCCCATTTCACATATTAGTCATAAATTAAAACGGCAACAACCAAGATCAGTTCAGCACTCAGATTAGAGACTTCTTATCTAAGTTTTCTCCTTAAGCACACATGAAGGATATAAAACATGCACCACATACATCCTGTGGTGATAATCCTACCGGGAACTCTCATGACAGATTATAGTACCCACAAATCATGGCTATTAAAAAAACAAGCATATCCTAATTCATTGTATATAGAGTATAGACTCCCTGTTTTCTAAATTCTTAACTATTGACAAACATCAAGATCACCCAATTACTAACGAACAAAGATGAAAAGCACATCCACTGAAGTGGCATTCAATACATTTTCAGAAAAAATGTTCGAATGACTAAATATTTGGTGTGTAAGTACCAAAATTTTCTTCTGTCCATAGCGTCCAGCCCACCCCCACCTTCTTTAAACTTCTAACCTCCATCCATTTAGGTCTTAGATTACACCCTAACCCCCGTGTAGCCTCCAACAACTCACCTCAGGCCACCACCCATCTACACAGTAAAGGGGAAGAGAAAAAAATCAAAAAAAAAATCTGTTTCTGCAAAAAAAAAAAGAATCCTCGTCCAGCCTTCTCCTCCTCAAGCCTCTCCCTCATCCCTTATTCAAACTCCCACCACAACCACTGTTGAGAGAGGGGCTGATTTGTTTGGTGGTTGTAAGCTCTCTCTTCACCCTGTTTTATTTTTATTTTTTTCTTTCCCCATAGTTTCCAGCAATATAGGACTTCCCTTTTTCCATTATTTCGGTCCTCATCCACTCATCCATGTCCTAACTCATACGGTTGAGAGCAGCAACTCTACTCACCTCCAGTACAGTGGACACACCATTTTCCCCATTAAAAAAAAAAAAAAAAGAACCTGCGAATAGCCTCCTGCCCAGCCTTTCTCTATACCCAAAAATAAAACAGGGTGAAGAGAGAGATGAAAGAAAAAATGGCAACAGGGTCTTGATCATCCAATTACTAATGAACAGAGATGAAAAAAAAAATTTGGAAAAAAAAAAACCAGATCTCCATTACTAACGAACAGAGATGAAAAAAAAAATCAAAGAGCAACAGGGTTTCAATCACCGGAGAAGACGACTTACCAGTGAGCTTCCTTTGGAGCGCCGGCGAGATCACAGGAGAGTACAGTGCCGGCGGAATCACAGACGAGCAGAGGCAATAGAGCAAAGAGAAACCCTAACCAAAGATGAAAAAAACAAACCCGATCTCGATTACTAATGGACAGAGATGAAGAAAAAAAAACCAGAGAGTAACAAGGGTTTCAATCTCTAAAAAAAAACAAAGAGCAACAAGGGTTTTGATCTCTGAAACCGTAAAAAAAAACCAGAGAGAAACAAGAGTTTCGATCACCGGAGAAGACGACTTACCGGTGAGCTTCCTTCAGAGCGCCGGCGAGATCACAGATGAACAGAGGCGGAGGAATCAGAGAGAAACATGGGTTGGGTTTCGATCTCTGAAACCCTAAAAAAAAAAAAAAAACCGTGTTTATCTTCAGTCTTTGGTACCCTTTGAGGTCTGTAGCCAAAAAAAAAAACCGTGAAAGCGGAGGTCTCGTCAACTTCCCGCGAAAGTTCGAAGTAGCTACTTCCGCGGGAAGCTACCTGCACCTGCTTTCTCGGGAAGCAGATATATCAACTTCCATGAATTTTTACTTCCACGGGAAGTTATTTCGAAAGTTGCTAACCAAACACATTTATCCTAGACTTTCCACTTCCTGAAGCCCAAAAGTCAGGAGGAAGTCTAACCAAACGCCACCTAAGATTGTCCAAATCTCGTGGAACTAGCCATATCCTTCCTCTCCAAAGCCTCCATCCGTGATCGACAATTGCAATCGCCATTTGCTCCCTCCAGGATCTCAATATCATCAGCAGTTGGTGCATCATCATACTCCGTTAATATCACCCCAATGACTGCTAGACCCATAATTAGTTGGGACCTAATGGCCTCTCTTTTGCCTCATCTATTGTTGCTCAATCTTTTTGCTATCCAGGTGTTTCTTCATTGTAATGGCAACTTTCCAAATGAAGCTATCACAAATACGCACATTGTTGTCACACAATTAAGTGTTGCTTCAGGGAATTTATCCCACCACTATACGACTCGAACAATCACAGTAAATGCACATTGTCCATTACTGAATCAATTCTCCGTGCTGCCCCCAACTTCACACTCGCTCCGTTCTCAATTGCATACTTGACAAAATCGAGATATTAACCTAAAAAGTGAACTACTTGTCTGAAAATTGAATTGAAGTAATGAAACACTAAGTTATTAGATAAAATAATAACAAATAAGACTCGAACAATCAGTAATTAATTTTAAAAAATTTAAGATAAAACAATTAAAATATTGTTTTAATTAACAAGTATAAGGATTAGTCTATGAGTCACATAATTCAAAAAAAAAAAAAATGGATTAGTATATGGGTCTAATAGATTACCAATAAGACTAATTTCACATAATTATTTCATAACTAAATATTTATTATGTAGGTTAAAATCAATTAAAAAAAACTCAAAGTATTAATTTTTTTTTTTTTTTTGATCAGTAAAGAACACTTTATTAATAAGGAAAAAGAAAAATACAAGGAAGAACAAAGCGGGCGCAACGAAGGAAAAGTTTACACACGCGTAAACTCGACCAAGGGAAGCCCGAGCACCCAACCCACCTGCATCAACCTAACATCTCGCTCATGGCTTCCACATCGAAATTTAATCCCGCTCACTCCAATACGACCATACGGATACACTGACAGAGACGTGACACAGAAGAGGATGAATCCTCAAAGACCCGGCTATTCCTCTCCTTCCAAATCATCCATGAAATCGCCCCCGGGAGCACTGCCCAAATCGCTCCCCTAGCCCCATCACCTGACATCTTCGGCCAACAGGATAAGAAGTTAAGAAATGATGAGGGGAAGACCCAGTGTACCCCCACGCGGGAAAGAAAAAAACCCCATATCCTGAACACAATAGGACAGTGCATCAAAAGGTGATCGACAAACTCTTCTGCTTGGAAGCACAAAAAGCATCGATTAGTCATTCGCCACCCTCTACTCTGTAAACTCAAAGTATTAATTTTAATTTATTGAAAATAAAAATTATTTTCAAAAAAATATGGTTAGAGTAGGGACACTGATAGATAGGGGCGGAGCCGAGAATTTCTTGTAGTGGGACTAATGGGTGTGGGGGTTAGGGGGAATGGCCATCTCGTCTGTTTGTAAGAAATTTAAAAAAAAAAATTAGGGTGCAAGTGCAACTGCTCTCCTTACCCAAGATTATGCCATCATAAAACTTATTTTTTATTTAAAGTTTAGGGAGAAACTGCCCCTTGCCCCATGCCTATGCACTCTTAAATTAAATAATATAAGAAAAAATTTAATTTTTTCTCAAAAATTTGGGGGGCTAAAGCTTCCCCGTCCCCCGGGTCCGCCCCTGCTCCCAGGCTACACCCCTATTAATACTACAATTTTTTTTCAAATTTTCGGGAGGGGCTTCAGCCCACCCGAGTCCTCATGTGGCTCCCCCAGTGCTGATAGATCACCCTTTGAACACCAACATTTATTTATTACAAAACTAAATTAATATAAATGGAATAAATTGAATTTTTTATGCATTTTCAAAAAAAAAATATTAAAAACCCTAAAAGTATAATCAAATCTCTATGAATAGAAGATTTCTCCTTCGATTCGATGCACAAAGATCATATAAGCTTTTCACGAATTTTATATTCATAAACTTGTCGGTTTGGGGCTTACAAGAATGAGTTTGTAGGAGAGGAGCTAAGAAGGTAGGAATAATATGTTTTGAATGAAAGAATATGGGCTTTTAACCTGCGGTCGATGGCTTTTAACCTGCGGTCGATACATTATGAGACAAATCGTAACGTTTCAATTGTGTCAGTATCAAAACAACTGAGCGATATGATATGGCTCAAAATAGCTGTGTTTTATGCAAGAAATATCAAGAAAAATACCTAATGTTTAAAACTCTGACTCTATTGCGATATTTTAAAATCTCACGAGAAATACAATTTTATCTTTTTATCGCGTAAATATTGCAAGATTTAACCCAGATTTTTAAAATATCGCACGAAATACCCAATATCACTAGTTTGATGAATTTATAAATTGGTGATATTTATTATTATTTTAATCATTGCTAAGATTTAGCTGAGATATACCCGAAAAAATTTCAGATTTGAAAATCTCCCAAGAAAAACATCGACCCATAAAAACCCGAGAACGAGATTTGTAACATTAATTAGTACTTGAGAGTTTCGTGTTAGAAACCACAAACACCAGTATGTTTTGACTGAGGCGTATTGATACTCGTACATCCATGTGTATGCTTGTTGCAAAGAACCATGCTTCACCTGACTAGACAGTGACTTAAAATCAGTGAGCATAGATCTTTGAAAATGAAAACTTGTATTTTTTAAACTTTAGTAAATATGGTTTTCAAAGGAGAAACGATAATCCTTCTTCCTCACAGGTGCAAAATTCAAAGTAATGGGCAAGATCAAACCCTTTCTCCACAAACTTGAATCACAAAACCAGCATAGACTACTTATGAAATCATGACTAAAGAAAGACTCTTCTGTCGAATCAAAAGGCCTCTCCATTTAAAATTTAGCGCTATAAATTTATGAAACATAGGCATATTAGTTCAGAGTTCAGACCACTTGCTGATTGAGAAACATTGAACACCTTCTCACATCTACCAATCCATAATTAAATGGCATTTAAAATATAAGCTATCATGCGAAAACCATTATCTTAACAGTATCTATAATTACAAATGAATAGTACACTAATTCAAGAAAACATGATACACAATAAAAAATGAAAGAATTAATACCTTCAACATGCTAGCCAGATCTCCATATGTTTGCTCAAATTGGGCAAATCGCTTCCAGACCTGCAAGAAACAAAGTACAAAGCACATAAAAACCAAAAATCAATGTATATGAATACTTCCAAGCAAAACATACAAGTGCTGGGGCATGGGACAAGGTAGAAAGATTTGCGTAGTCAATCCTTCTAAACTACTAAACAATTACTGACTTAAGATAGAATCCTAATTCCTAAGACTACCACATTTTTGTTATTTAACAAAAGAAAAAAAATAATTGGCACCTCTTAAAACGGTTAACATGGAAACAAAATTGGGGCAATTAGACCAAAAAACACACAATATTTTTTTGAACTGCAAGAAATGTTGAATTAAACATAAAAACATACTTAGGAATCAAGAAATGCAACAACAAAAAAAACCATTGTATATAAGAGATGCATTAGGAACAAAGGAAAGACATGCGCTAGTGGCGTTGTATCGTAATCATAGATGAATATAAGACATACAAAGTGTTAAATACATCTAATACTCATTAAAAAAATACAGACTCAAATGGATGTCAACAAGTACACAGGACTCCACTGTGACTGGATCATAGATCAAAACAACTGTTTCTTTAATCTAAGGGTTCCATGGTGACTAGATTTGTGCAAGAGGTCTGTTTGCCAAAAAGACTCCCTTAGCTTTATTTTCCTGGTAAGGATCCTTCAGTAGGATGGAATCAAACTCCCTGGAATCAGAGGGTCTCACCTAAGGAGCTATCTCCTGTGCTAGGGATGGACCAGAGGCTGATTTCCATAAATTTCAAGACCTTCGAATTGTCGAAGGTAGTTAATGGAGCCATCGGTTGGTTTAAAAGGGAAGAGGTTACTCAGCTTATGTTACTCTGGAAGATTTGGAGCAGCGTTCAAAAGTGTGGCTAAATGGGGAGTGTTAGGATCGAAGTATTGTAAAGAAAGATCCCCAGTGGTCACCAAAATATCCAATGGCATGAGGGCTTACATTAGGATAGCAGAACTATCCAAAAAACAAAGCCATCATGATCCCTGAGGGTGAAAATCTGAGCAGATGGAGACATTTTCTCTACTTTTATAAATACTAATTTCCTAAACCCCCCTCAAGTAAAAAAAAAAATAACAGATGTCTAATCCAAATGGTTCCCAGGTGAAGCCTAAGGAAGCCATAAACTCCAGCCATTCTGGTAAATCTACCAACTATTATTCAGCGAATCTTGAAGGACAAGTGTGCGCTAAGGTTGTTAAATAAGGCACCAAAAAATATGTGAAAATTTCAAGTGATCCCACAGCAAGAAATTTTGTATTTGCTACTGAGCAATTGTGTGTGATCTCGTAGACAGAGGAAGAGTGTGGTCGGAGATTTAGGCCAAAAAAGAGAGATTCCTTAAAGTAGACTATCGAATCTCCTTGGTTCAATACAGTCCCCTTCGAGCTGTGGTATTCGTGCAAACGGAGGAGCTGGTTAAGCTTTATAGAGAGGACTCAACTATGGTCGATTTGGGTCGAGTGGTCTTCTGCAAGTGGTGGCCCTCCATTAAAATCCTCCTACCACTATATTTGGTGAGAAAAGGAAGGTGGATAAGAATCTTTGGGCTTTCATTTCACTTGTGGACACTAATAACATTTGAATGGATTGGAGATCTAGGCAAATGTCTAATAAGTAATGACAGTTAATTAATCAACAAGGAACATGGAAAGACTATCGGAGGCTCGCCTTTTGGTGGATAAGAATCTTTGGGCTTTCATTTCACTCTGGAAGATCCCCGAAAAATGGTTTTCGAAGAATGTACTATTAAAGCAAAGAAAACAATGGCTAATATCTTCGACAATCAGTTACACATGGATAGAAGAGAAGATACTAAGGTGGCTTATTTAGGTGACATGACGAGGAAGGCAAGGGATAGAGTAGTACTCCTTATTCTACAGGCTCAAGAGAGGTCTTCAGGAGAGGTGGGCAATTTTGTACTCTAGCGCGCCCTTATTAGTCAATGGGAGCAACTGAAAAAGCAATCTAGCTGTAGAAAAGCACAGAGAGTCAAAATCGAAGTAAACTGGAAGGATAGTGCTGACTCCCTATTGGCGACATAAAAAGACGAGGGAGAGCACGTCTTAGGAGGATGAAAAATCGAAAACTCAAAATTATTGGTCCATCCCAGAAGTATCAAGTGCCAAAATTGAATTCTCTACTGAATAAAAGACTACTAGCTTCTCGTGTTTGGTCCATCCCAGAAGGTTGAGCCTAGGGTTTTCGATGGGCTGAGTCCAATTCTGTCCAGGCCCAGCCCTTACTTGTAAGGGTTCGACCCAAGCCCTCGCAGGGCCTAAACTGGCTAGACCAAGCCTACCCACATAGCCACAGCTAGGCTTGGCTTGAAAAGAAGATAAAGAAAAAAAAATTGCCATGAGATTTATTAATTCTTTTTTAAACCACCACCATTCGAAGCCCTACCCTTAGAGCCACGACTGAGCCTAGGCATGAAAAGAAGATCAAGAAAAAAAATTGCCTTGACATTTATCTTCTTCTTTTCGTAAGTCGTAAGGGTTATGGTTAAAGATATGAGGTTATGAAATGTTTTAAAAGTGGGCATCATTAGGGCTTTGGAAGAAGTTTTAACGGGTTTTAGAAGAGGGGGTTTAATAGGTTTTAATAGGGACCACCTGGGTGACCGCCCAATGCCTAGGTGCTCGGGCGTCGCCCAATGAATTATGCTCGCCTAAATGGGGCCCTAGGCGATTAGGGTCCAGAAACACCAAAGGCGACGGCCTAGGCCTGGCCTACTGCCTAGATGACGACCTAGGCCTGGCCGACCGCCTAAGCGACGCCATGACTACACTGGGTGTAAGTATTCAACACTTACCAATTTATCTACAAGCCTAACCATGAGAATGTAGAGGAATCTATATTTAACGGTTGAGCTATTGTTATATGCATACTTGGAGCAAATGTGTAGCAGAGCATGTTGTACCTTCTCTCAAAGCTCTTATTGTACAATTTATCTATGTGCTATTTTCAGTTCTATTCATGTGCTTTTGTTCTGTTTTATGAATGGAAGGTTTTCCTACAAGCAATGGTAAACATAGAGAAAAATTTCTAACATGTACTAAGAAAAACCGTTAGTATCAAATTTATATTAAAACACTATATATACATAGAGAGAGAGATAATGAGGTTGGCTGGGCCGGGCCAGACTGTAGGTGTAAAGTCATATTAGTACTGGCTTAATTCCGATGTCTAAATGGTGTCAATGTAAGTCTAGTATCGTTGTTCCTTTGGTTGTTCAAGATTAGTGTAGATGAAGCTCCAAAGACTCAAGTAAAGTACATTTCAGTTAAAGCTTCGCTCACACTCTTAGGATGGTAAGTAACCTAGATACCTAATGGTTACCTTAGGTGGAATTGACCTAGAAAACACTATCATATACCCTAGGTGACTAGAAATTGACTCAAGTATGTTTATAGCCTTTTTGGATGGTTGAATGGAATGGGCCTAGTGCACAATATAAATCTACACAGACCGTTCGAATGCCCATCTGGCCGTTCGAATGGAGCTCGTGTATTCGGATTCTAAAATAGTCTGAACTCTGTTTTTGGCAATAGAATTGCTTTGGCTATTTAAGTAATGATCCCTTAGCTCGTTCTAAGGTTGAGGTCAGAAAGTTTTGAGACTTCTCTGAGTAATCTAGGGTTCTCCAATCCCCTCTTGGTGGATACCAATAGTTCTCTCTCACATTTTAGTAATGCTAGTTTAAATTCTTAAATCTTTATTCTTGCATTAGTTGATCTCCATTGTGATTGAGACACCTCTAAAAGACTGTTAAAACCTTCAATACACTGTGTGTGCTCTGTGTGAGCGTTTAGTTGGCGTGAGCGGGCCGGTGAGCCAAAGCTGTCGAGGATGGAGATCGACTTTGGATATTATGATTGGGAACTTTGAGGAGTGTTGACTGATGAGGAACCGAAGCTGTTGTGGCAAAGATCGAAAGTGTAATTTGTGGACTTCAAGACGAGGAATTAGTACTAAGGAACAATGTTTGGTGTCCGGTTTGGTAAGGTTCGAGTCTTATACTTGATAACAATTCTCATAGTGGATTTTGTGCTGGACTAAGTCCCGTGGTTTTTCCCATAAGGGTTTTCCACGTAAAAAATCTTGTGAGTTGTGAATTGCATGTCTTATATTATTTCCGCACTTGATTGCTTTATTTACCATAACTCTGATTAATAACCTTGTAAATTAAAATTGGTAGACATTGTTAGAAAGACCTATTCACCCCCTTCTAGGTCAAAGGAATCATTGAAGTAGGATATTTTAATAGGGGGGGCCCAAGCCCGACCCTCATGTCAACAAGGCTAGTTTGTTTGGGCCCACCTAGGTCTGTGGGCTTTTTGGATGGAAAAAAGCCTTGATTTTGTAGGCTTTTGAGGGCCGGGTACACTCACATGAGGGACGGATTGACATACCTAATCAAGCCTCATGGTTCTCTAAATGATTCGGGTTAAGAGCACAGCGGCTGAAAAAACTGAAATGTATTATGGAACTAAGTGAAAGAGAAGTGGATATGATAAAAAAGATCAAGGACCTAAATGCCAAAACCAAAAAGCTTATAGCAAAAACCAATTTGCATGGACCATTTGGAAATAGAGCAATAGGAGGGTGTTCAATAACTCCTCTGTTCCTCTACCCATTATGTGGCAGGCGATAAGAAAGCTTTTATTTTTGTTTTCGGCAAGTGAGGGTGATGATATGTCCGCTCTACTACTATGAGACAAAAGGTTGATTACTTTATATTCACTATCTGGTAGCTCATAAATATCTTTTGAGTCCCTATTTGTCCACTTGAATTTACTCTCTGGTGAGTTCTTTTTGTACATTGTTCTTTTCCTTGCTTGATCATATATATTTTTATATATGTACATACTTAACTTGCTTAATGACAAAAAAAATCCACTTCGACTAAGGAGCACTCATCTTCTTCAGTCTCCCATGGTAGGAGTGCTAGGTGGGTACTCAGCAAAGGTCAACCATCTGCAATTTCCAATGGGGGATATTCTTTGCTTGCAAGAGACCAAAATAAAGCAGATGAAGGACTTCATGATCAAGGAGACATAGGACAGCACAACTTTAGATTGGATTGTGCTCCCTTAGTTGAGGCCTCTGGAGGTATTTTGAAACTCTGGAATAAAGAGGAGGTTAGGGTGTCTCTGAGTGGGGGACAAATTCATTGTAAATTCTTTCTCTTAATGCAGAGGCTAATAGTCAGTAGATATTTACTGGGGTGCATGGTCCAGATGACAACAAAAATTTCCCTGGTTCTAGCAGGAATTGGACGTTTGTGAGGAGAGAGATGGGGTTATTAGTATTTAGTATACGGGTATGGGATATCGGGTCATGGGCTATGAGTTTTCGTTTATTGGTATAGGGATACGAGTTAACTGGTTATGGGGTAAGTGGGTCATGCTCTATGAGTTAAGAGTGTGTTTTGAGTGTAGAAGGATGCACAGGTATAGGTTGTACGTATATGGGTATATGCTGTGGTTGGTTGTAGAAGGATGCTTGGGAAAGTTATATTGAACAATTTAAAATAAGTGTGGCAGCATTTTGGTTAGAAAAGACAAGGGTGATTTGGTCATAAAATCAGGGCCTTTTGGGTCATTTAAAAACACTGGTCATTTTTTAAAAAGAAGGGGTATTTTGGGGGATCTCCCTTTCAGGTTTAAGGATGTCCCATAGGCCTCACGGGGGCTGCAAAATTGGGTGCCTATACATACTATCTGTAATTACGGGATTGTAAATAGGCCATGCAGGGGTGATGTTTCTTCATGCCAAAGACTCAAACATCTCTATATTTCATAAGTGATGGGTGTTTTAGTAGGGAGAATGTGTTGCCTTAGTGAGTGTTGCTAGCCAAGCACAAAACAAGAGATCTCCTAACTAATTGTCTTATGTATGCATTATTACTTTTTATAAAAGCTCTTCTTTATTCCTACAACTGCTGCCTATCGCTGCTTGTGTAACTTACTGGTGCCTTGCGTTACTAACGTGTGCCTTTAATTTGCACTCTTCGTGGCTGACTGGCAGGGCCGTTTAAACGTTCAAATGGCAAAACAATCGCCTAGAGAAAAGGTTAGGACCGTGATAAACAAGACAGACTTCCTATGATAGCAATATAGAGCTCATTGCGAACATTTCTTAGCAGAAAGTCGTTCTCACAAATTTTCCTTTTATGCAACTCAACTTTCGAGTCCTACATAAATTAAATTCATGTTCTGCATGCGAATGCAGATTCCATCCTAGCTGACCCATAAAAAATACAAACTCTGCCACATCTGGCTAGCTCAGCTATTATGCATGAGCCTGCCAAAATGCATTGTAACAATCATGGTTCAAAAACTCGAAAACTCGACTCGACTCGAAAGTTAGCCGGGTTGAGTAACTCCGAAAACTCGAAAAAAACTTGACTCGGTCCAACTCGGAATATATATGTAATATATATATACACATATACATAAACCAATTTTTATGGCATTTTATCCAAGATTGAATCACAAATAACTTGAAAAACTTAGGTTAAAACAACCAAAGTAGGCTGGTTTTGCAACTTCAAACCTAAAAACTAGGTATAACTGAACCCATAGTAGGTTGGCTTTGCAGTCCCAAAACAAAATGATGTAAAAACAGTGTGACGTTCGAATTTAGGTATTAAAAAAATGAAAAATGGTATATAAAAAATAGTCTTTCGTGACTCGACCTACTTTGGCGAGTTGGAAAACTTGACCGAGTCACCCAACTAACTCGCCAAATAGTGTCTCCTTTGAGTTTTGATGCGACTAGACTCGAAATTCAACCTGTCGAGTAACTCGGGTGACTCACCGAGTTTTCGAACTATGGTAACAATATAGCATAACTCATCATTTCCATTGTAAGAGCTCCAAAAAGGCCATTACAAGCATTGACGAGGGCATTAAAATTAATTGCAGCAATTACTCCAAATCAACTCAGGGATGTCACATCCAGAACACTCTCTAAACAGCAGTGATAGATTATCAATTATCACTATCAAATAACTCATCATGGTGGTTGTTATTGTGGTACTTGGGGTGTAAACTCGAGAACGAAAAAGATGAAGACACCAACTAAATGGAAAGAGAGCAAGGAAGATTGCACCACAATTCAAGAAAAATACTTGAAACTGGCAAATCTGATAATTACACCATGAATCACAACAGATCTAAAGAATGGCAAACAGAATCAATGATACAAACATATGAAGGCAGGACAAAATAATCTATGACGATTTCAAACTAGTCTCCAGATCTACTAATCACAAGACAAAAGAGACCAAATATCTAGCAAGTAACAAGTGGAACTTGGGGGAAAAAAGATGATCTAAACCCACAAAGAAAGATAAATCTATGCAAAACTGCCGAGATAACTTCAGATCTGTGAATTAAAAATGCATGATAATAGTATTTGGATCACAAGCTTCTACACCATATAAGAAAATGTAAAAACATCGCGTAACATGGAAATTGTTCATTCTAATAGATATAGAACTCCAAGTCTCCAACATAACCACCCTATAAGCATGGGATGCCCTGTCTCAAAACTGAATAAAATCAATATAAGCTTTGTGAATGACAATATAGCACTTCAATGGCAACGAAGAAAGAAAAAATGGCACATACTTAATGTTCATCAGAAACTACAATTCAAAAGCATGCCATGCATATAAATAAAGACGAGGAAGTGATCTAACAAAAAAACAAGATTTAAATATCTTGCCTCTATAGATTCCTCTGGGGGTAGTGAGCTCAATGCCCGCTCAAATAAAGCACGGATATTTCTATCATCATTCAGACGAGATAAAAAATCTGCATACCTGTAACTTCAAGTCAGAATAAAGGAATTGATATTTGGAGAACCTACAACAGCTATATCACCATTACATGTACGTCAGGATAAAGGAATTGATATTTGGAGAACCTACAAGGCTACAACAGTTATATCACCATTACATGTACCTAAGCTCACATTTCAGGGATTCTCTAAAGACATCCTATGAACTTATCATTTTATCTCGACATTACGTTCTTTAAAAAGAAAGAAAAAAACCATCACTAAAAAAATCTAATCATTAGATAAGAGAAGAATTGAACTTACTCGAGAATGTACCCAGGCTCATGCATAAATCTCTTCAACCCTGCTTCAAAGACACTGTGTGCAACCTGCAGTACAATAATAGCCAAGATGATCTCCTCATACTACATAAAAAAAAATTAAAATAGGTTGTCTAGAGGTGACAGCTACACCATGCTTAACTGATTTAGAGGAGCCTCACTGGTTTAGATCGGTCTGAAGGTAAATTCACCAATTCAGGATATCATGAAGAGAAACGGAGGTATAGGAGAAAAGGCAACGCATCGAGATGTTCTCTTACAAATATCATGGTGCTCCTGCCCAAGGTTCTGAATATCGATATTGCTCGACATGTCGAGCCAGGGGAAAAAGATATATCGGAAATGTATTGCAAGATATATCGTTTATCGGTGATTTTTGGAAAAATGACAAAAAAGAATGGGGCAAAACATGAAAGTTTGCAATGAAACTTCAGGAAATGTTAAAATAGATATTAATACACCTTTTAAAATAATTTTAAAAAAAAACAACAATGTAAGTAATCAGAACTCAGAAGAGAACAAAGATGTGCGCTGACGAGTCACGATAATATATGATTGATTCATGTTTCATTCATTTCTGCAAGAATTGTGACCATGAGAGTGAGAGGGAGATAAAGAGAACCGTGAATAGCATTAGATGTGAAAAGTATGTCCAATGGCTTCCATTGTCTCGATTAATAATATTTTATATTTTTTAACAGATTAATAATTTGTTATAGTTTTAATGTTATTAAATAATATTTAAGTAATATTTAGTAATTTTATATATTATTTTTAGTTAAATAAGTTATATTATTTGGTCAATGTTACTAAGTATATTATTTAGAATTATTAGCTATTAATAATAATAATAATAGAAAATTATTAAAATTTATAACTAAATAAAATATTCATGAATTTCATAAATAATCCTTTTAAAAAAAATAACTTATATTAAAATTTAATTTTTTTTTTGAATTTGATGTATAATACAAATCAATATTAGATTATGAGAGTGACTCTAGCATTACCCTTATATTAGGTTAAAACTATTAACGAAGTATGTCTAATGGGATTATGGGAGTGACCCTAGCATGACCCTTGTTAAGGTTACTTAAATGTTAAGACAAGGGATTATGGGAGTGACCTTAGCATGACCCTTGTTAGGGTTACTTAAATGTTAAGACACAAGAGCTCATTCGATCAACAACCAAAAAACAAAAAAAAAAAAACAAAAAAAAGAAGCAACTGAGGCAGAGCTTGGAAAGGAAGAACTGAAGAGGGGAGATGGAAGTCAACCTTGGCTGGCTTTTACAATTGGCGAAGGCTACAACTGATGGGCCCACAACAACGGTGACTCAACCCACGGCGACGACGAGAGGTATGTCTCTTGCCTCTTCTTCCTTCTTCTTTCTTCTCTACTCTCAACCCTTTTTTCCTTTTTTTTATTCTAAATCAAAGATTCAAGAAGATTGATGAGTCTCAACCAAGGATCAAAAGGGTTGAGACTTGAGAGTAATCATTCAAAATTCAAATCATTCACGGGTTGACTGTAGGGACTGACCTCCTTCAGGCTCCCATGATTTTTTGTTTTTTTTTTTTTGATGCTGTCTACACATGCAACCAGCAAAAATTGGGGAAAATGTGTGTATTCACGAGTTTCGGTCGATATCGGTGATATATCGCTGATATATCTCTGATATCGACCGATATCGAGTAAAAAAATGCTTACAGTGTGTAGATGTGTCGGGAGGTGGCGAAATCGACATATATCGACGATATATCGCCGATATTGTCAATTTTTTTATCATTTCACCAGCCTCTCTCTATGCCAAAAGATCTCTTAATTTAGCAATTGCACCTCACTTTGTTTCAGTAACCATTATACAGAGGGCAGACCTGGCTTAATGTCCATTTGAAAAGCACACGCAGTTTTGTACAGTCTATCTTCTCATAACCAATATGGAGAACACTAGCAAGTTTCATTTGGTATATAAATGAATGATGCAGTAATACAAAATTTTAAATAACCTTTGGATCCTTGTCGAGACAAAATGCCATCATCGCGTAGGCAACATAGACATGATACGTGCAGTTCGGAGATTTGCGAGCATCTATGAAGTACTTGTGTGCTGCTTCAACACCTTCAGTTCTTCTTAGAAAACGAATAAACTGCACCACTACCGCAAATTATGGAGGATACAGGCATAAATTCAAAAATATTAAAGTGGATTTATTGATGTGTTTGGATTTCATGTTTTCCATCCTTGTCCATGGTGAAGGCAAAGAACAGGTCTTGCATGGGGATATGGGTCAGGAGACTATAGTTGCTGAGTGCCTGAGTCCATTCAAAGGCTATTTTCTTGGTTTCACATTCTCAGAATCAAATATGGAACAGCGACAGTTTCTTCATTACTAAGTCATTGATAGTATATGTATATACATGCAGGGAAAACATGTAAATTAAGAAACTCAAGGTTCCTTACTTGTATGTGTGCTAGGGCTGTTCCATTGACACCATTTCCAAAAAGGCTCTCATAAATTTTTTTTGCAGGCTGCACAGAGATGTGAACCACAAAGAAAGGCATTAATAATAAAAAAAAATCTTGATGAGGAGAAATGAAAACATACAACACTTTCCATACCTGAATTGCCCCGCGGGATTCCTCCAGTTCCGCATAAGCATATCTCAGCATTTCACAATCTTAGTAAAAGCAATCAAAAGCGAAATTAGTGAAATATGACATATTTTAAGCCTTGTCAGTATCCAGCAGTGACCCAAGTCAACTGTCTTTCACCAATAACAATTTATAAGCAGTAGACACCTATTAGTGAAAGTAAAGTTCATAAATGGGTATTATATGAACAGAAACTGACATTACTGGAAACATGAAATGAATAAAAAGTTTGAAGGATATCGGGAAAAGAAAAAGGAGAACCACAAATACCAGGAAGAGCCTTCAAAGCCCGCTGAAATACTTTGATTGCAGAATCTATTGAACCACTTTTTGCATGCCATGTAGCATAATCGTACCATATATCAGGATAATGATATAAATACATCAGACACTGGATACCAACAAAGAAAGTTTGTAATTCATAAATGAAAATCTGAAGAATAAACAACAGTTAACCCTAACAAAAAGCAAAAAAAAATCCTGCATTTAGAACAAGAGAAAAAAGAAAAATGTAGGCTAGATTTTAACCCATGAGTAGGATTGTAATAATCCATTTGGAAATGATTTAAGAAAAAGAATACCATAGCGGATTTACCAGAAAGTGATAGCATAACCACTAAAATAAAACAAGCATAAACCAGTAGAATGTTCTTTAGGTGAAAACAAGCTGTAAGCAATAGATCAAAATGTTCTTTAGGTGAAAACAAGCCGTGAGCAATCGACCCAAAAAGAAAACATGCACATCCAAGATTCGGACATGTTGAACTAAGACACTTCTATGCTGAAACTAGTAAACAGAGCCTCTATTCGAATCAATTCTTTTCCCTGCCCTGGCACTAAATACAAAGATAAGCAATAAGAAACAGAAACAGACTGTTCAAGACAAGTATTCACGAACATATCCAACCCAAAATCCCAAACAGTAGTCGTACTTCCCTTTTTATTTTTTTTGGTTGATCTCTATAAAAAACAGATGCCATGCTTCCTATGACCAGACTGGAAAAACTTTGAACATTGGATATAGCTTTATGGATTAAAGGTCATAGGAAGCACCAACAGCCAATGATTATTGTTACCTGCTCATATGTGAAAACAATACGTTTGTTGGAGGATGCACTTTATATCCTTTGAGGATTCCCCCTGAAAACCAGGAACACATGATTAGATTAAAGTCGGAGACTGTCAAATGAACTTCATAACAATGAATGCACCATTTAAAGACAGTGAAATTATACCAAAGGACCATAGGATGCACATCATGACGAACCACAACATTTCCTCACTAACATTACTAAAATCCTCTCTGCGATATAGGCTGTTAAAACGAAATCATAAGATATGTCGCTCTATGTTTTAGAAAAGCAACCAGAATCGCCACCACATTAGTGTGGAAGGGGTTTTCAACTCTTTTCCTTTTAGAAATTTTGTAACTCCTGTTGTTTCTTCCCTCATTTCCTCATAACGTATCATTTACAAAGAAAGGAAAAAAAGAAGAAAACCAAAGACATTGTGTGCAGCAGAAAATGACACAGGTATAGGGTTTACGTTGGACATGGCATTAGCACGAGAAAATGGAGTGTTGCGCAGGTTTAAAATCCATTTTCAAATGTCCAGTTGACATAATAAGAAAAGACTATATAGTAACCCAAATGAAGGAATCTCTGCAACATTAGAAAAACCCATCGACCTGAAAAGTTATATAAATTTCTTTCTGTTTTAAGTTTTCTCATTTCTTTCATTTTAGTGCAGGATCATGATGTAGATATTTACAGTTTGACCTAGGTTGTGGAGAAGCTCTCAACCTCCCTATCTAAGGTAAGATTTAATCATCGATGTGTTGAGAAATGAGATGAGAACTGAAAGTCAAAAGTAAAGAGAAAGAAAAATGCAGATATGAGATAATCATAGTTACAAATTGTGCCCTACCCTCATTTTATTTGGTAGTTATATTTTTCTCTTTGTTTATTTACCTCTTAAGTTAAGGGCAGTATAGCTAATTCACTGTAACTACTTCATTAAGGCAATTTAGTCACTTTGATGTACTCCCATTATATCACCAATATAAAGAGATCTCTCTCATTGAGACACCGTAGTTTCTCTGCCCTATTTTTCTTTTCTTTTCTTTTCTTCTTCCTCTTCTTCTCTTTTCTTTTTTATTCTTATTTCTTGTGATTTCATAGACATCTCTAGTTTTATCACGTCAATTTGGTATCATAGCACATTAACTCAAATTTTGAGGTGCTAACGTTACCAGTCTGTACGACTAACATCAGCAACCACGTGGTCAACCATCATCAAATTCAGAAAAAAACAGTAGGGCCTGAAAGTCCTCAATTTTCTTTTTAAAGATTTATGAGAATTATATGGAGTGAGTTTGATTTAAACACATTGTGTTGAAGAAAAATTTACCAATTTCAATACTTCTATGATTTCTCTATGATGACCATAGTTACCAAACAATCGTATTATACCCGTATAGTACCCATATAATACTTTTAGGGGGTCGCTGGTTAAAACAACGTACTTTTGTTGTGTTACCTACTATACACGTATCGTCGTATAATACTCATTTAATACACGAATTTAGTATTAAATGTGTACAATACGCGTATTTTTGCCGTGCTTTTACAATATTAGATGCATATTTCGTATTAAATGAAAGGTATTAGTTAATATCATGCTTTTTATTTATTTATAACTATTAATTATTATTTAATTTTCCAATACTTTTGTCGAATAACACCCGTACTTCCCGAACGATCATTGTCGTATTATACCCGCACGTGTACTTGGTAACTATGACGATGACGACAATAAACCTGTTTTTGAAGTGATCTAAACAGTGTATGTGCCCATAGAGCATGCGACTAATTTCATCCTTGAAGGGGTATTCTCATTGATTTCTTGATTTTATTCTAAAACGATTTGGGAAATTTGACTGTGACATGATGTGTTACTGTACAACTATTGTTGAACTGTTTGAAGGATTTATGCAGTGTTAAACAGTAGTATAAATACCGTAACAGTCTTTGATTGTTGTATACTGGTTGTGGGATATTAGAAGTGTATTTTGGGGGCTTGATTTGACTAAAACAAGGTTTCTTAGAGATAAACCAAGGGTAAGCAACTACAAGCTGTTAATCTAGAAAATAAAAACTAGCTGTAGGATCTAGATTTAAGAAAAGCAGTCAAGTATTCTTGTTGCTGCTGTTACATTTCATAACCCTCCTTGTACCCTTTATATAGACCTCTTAACCAACCAACCTAATAATGACGTGCATTAGATACAAAAGTTTTACTCTAGTCAACCTATAAGACTCAAATATTCAATTCCATATACACTTACTTTGAAATTATCCACCTAGGAATCAAAGCAAACTTTGGTAAAAACAAAACTCATTACTCCAAGGGCTCTCTAACTCCCAAGGCATTTACAACAACTCATGGACTCTTTGACTTTTTCACTCCTAAAGATTTTTTGGACACGTCCAAAAACTTACCATAATCCAACGTCCAGATTAGGATATTCCTACCACCAAAGACTCAAGTTGTCCAGCCACTATCCAGATAAGGATAAGCTTATTACCAAACAACCTAGTTGCTTAGATGAGACTGAACCTGCTTCCAGATGCTAAGCTTTTCTCTTCTTCCTCTTATTCTTCTTCTTAGAAATACTTGGCAGAACTTTGTCTACATCAGTTCCTTCCTCCTCGGACACAACTCGTCCTCGAGTTTATGGTATTATACACTTCTAAAGCTTTAGAATCCATCATGTGAAAATCTGCATAATCAATCCAAGTACCATCCTCTTCATCATCACCCTCACTAATTCGTAATTGATGATAACCACTCTGGAGGTTTATCTTTGAAAATACGTGTGCACCAAGTAACAAATCAAGCATATCATCTAATCGTGGTACTGGGAATCGATACTTAACAAATAACAGTTACCTTCTTTATTACTCAGCTAACACATTCTCCATATTCCGTCTGTCTTAGGAGTCATAATGCTGGTACTGTGAAAGGGCTCGTAGATTCTCTAATAAAACCCTTATATAGCAGTTTTCTACTTGCCATGGGAGCTCCTCATGCTCTTTCGGGCTTATTTGGTAATGTGGCAAGTTAAGTAGACTAGCACCAGGCACCAAATCGATAAGATTGTGACGCCCCGAACCCGCGCCTGAGGAATAATGTTCTGAGACGCGTGCCCGTTCATCAAAACCAGACATGCGGAAGACTTTACCCACGAAAATACAGAAATTTTGAACTTTTCTTATGAGCTTACATAAGCAATAATAACTGGTCATCACAATAACTCATCATAAGCAAATGCATTACCTCACTGGCTATAGTAGCCTTTACTTTTTGCACCACAATTGTATCGGTACACTTTCCAAACCCTATCAAGCATAGCTCCTTACCAATCGGCAACTGCTTCAGAATCTGAAAACATAAAATGAGAGGAGTGAGCTATAGAGCCCAGCAAAATCCACAATCCATCTAGACTATTTTCCACATAATAACAATCATTAATAATGATATAGTATTTCAGTTCAATTCTCATATTATAATAATATATAATATCGTAATTCGTGACCTTAGGTCACCCAGGGATATTTCACCCTACCCGAGGTTCCCAACCTCCAAATATTTTCCATCATCAAGTTGATCCAATCATTTTCCACAATAACCAATCACACTCTATCCTTGAGTCTACAAACTGGATCGTCTGGACCTTCACCCGCGTACAACCTCTATCCCTGAGTCCAAAGACTCAATTATCAACCAATCGGGACTTCTCCCGATTACAATCAATCTTTGGGTAAGCTGACTCAATTAATCTCAAATCTATATATTCCACACACAACCCGGGTCTTCACCTGATAATTTTCAGGAACAACTCCTCTGACATATCACACTCTGCCAGGAACACCTCTGACATATTACTCTATATTTTCCCTCTGTGGGAACACCGACACACACAACCACATCTGATCACCAGGATACACATCTGATCACCAGGATACACATCTGAATGTCATGATACACATCTGATCAGTCAGGATATGCATCTGATAGCCCAGAAACCCATCCAACTTGCCAGGAAAATGAAACTCATCTAACAAGTCAGGGACGCACCTCTGACTAACAGGAAACACCTGACCACCAGGAAACACCTAACTACCAGGAAACATCTGTCTATCAGGAACACATCTAACATATCACTCTGCTAGGCATAACACTTTGACATGACACCCTTGTCAGGCAACACATCTAATAACCAGGATATACATCTAATCGCCAGGATACCAATCTGATAAGCCAGGAAACCCCGACCTGCCAGGAAATGAAACTCATCTGACATGTCAGGGACACACCTCTGACTACCAGGAAACACCTAACTATCAGGAAACACTTGACTACCACGAACACATCTGACAAAACACTCTTGTCAGGCAACACATCTGATAACCAGGAAACACATCTGACGAATCAGGAATCACACCTCTAACATGTCAAGAACATTCATCTGATTACCAGGAAACACCTCTGAAAATATAACCCCGTCAGGCAAAACACCTCTGATAATATCCATGTCAGGCAAAACACCTCTGACTTCAAATCATGTCAGGCACAACACCTCTGACATCAAATCTTGTCAGGCACAACACCTCTGACATCAAATCTTGTCAGGCACAACACATCTGACATCAAATTCTGTCAGGCACAACACATCTGACATCAAATCTTCTCAAGCACAACACATCTGATATCAAATCCTGTCAGGCATAACACCTCTGACAGTACATCACTTAATTCAACCTATGTTGGGATATACCTGCCCTGCAGAACATCATCTCTCAAGGCAACCATCCTGTAACATCACAGCCTTTATTGGGTGCATACCTGCCAACACAGGCCAATGCTCCCTCAAGCCTCAAGGTAACATCATTGAGTTCGTAAACTCAATACATACTGGTCCGTAGACCCCATTCCAAACTTGGGTCTATAGACCCAATGTAATCCTAACTCTCTCGACTGTCAGTCATGGAGTAACCCCGGCTCTTAGCAAACCCGCCTCTCCAGACCTAGTCAAAGAGGAACCACAGACAGCATTTTACACAGGTCAGGTTTTCTAACCGTAAGAAATCCTCAATTATTCAAGCCCCATTTGAATAATTGAACCAGTTGGGTCTCATACTCATGGACCAAGTTCAGGGTATAACGTTCCGGTGGAGAACATTACTCAGCCGATGAACCATTTAATCACCTTACCATGTTTAAACAACATCACACAGTTATTCCTATAAGGAACACATCCAGGCCGATCGGTCCGTCCATCACCCTATAACATTCAAACCACATCCCATCACGCAGGGATTGTTCCAAGGTAGAACTTTACTAGGCCAATAGACCTACCATTGCCTTACAAGTGTTTAAAGATCATTACATCATAAAAGGTGGTTCCAATAGGGAACCTATCTGGGCCGATGGATCCGTCCATCGCCTTACACGACATCCACACAAGTATTAGGGCACCCTAGAGTGACCTTACAACACACGGGGGAGCCGCACCGAGCTTCCCAACGGTCCAAACACCAAAACCCCCAAATTCTGGCACTGGCGATCGATCGCCTATTCTGGAAGATCGATCGCCCAGGCTCATGCATGTTGGCGATCGATCACCTAGACAGGGTGATCGATCACCCGACCCATTTCAACCTAAAATTCCGGGCTTTAAAGCCCAAAACTGAGGTCGCATCCCTCTTCTCCATTTCCACACTTCATCTCGGTCTCCGACCCTTTTCCCATCCACACATCACACCAAACCATTCCACATACAATATAATACAATAAAAAGGGAAAAAAGAAGAGAGGGAGAGGGATTTTACCTCCTTTCACGGATTTCGAGACAAATGAGGAAGAAACGGACATCGCCAACGCACTCAGAAGAGCGATCCCCAAGGTAGAGCATCTCTCTCTCTAACTCACACTTTCTCTCTCTAAATTTTTTTCTCTACACGCCAACCGAGGTGCCGAGGAAGTGGGGTGACGATACTTCAGGTGACCGGAAGAAGACTGTAAAATCCGCTAATTTCCTGATTTTGGACACAAAACACGCTGCCGTTTCTTTGTTTGAGATGATGAACTGCCGAAACAACAGACATTCGTCCCCACGGCCAACCGACACGCAGTGGTATGAGTTTCACGGATTTCTATTAGAATCCCTAACAATTATTGAGTCTCAACTAAATTCTGGAAAATCTGTAATTTCCTGGTTTTCTTGATTTTCTTATATTCAAGACCCTGCGGTCTCGCGTATCGATACACAACGGAACTGAAACAACAGGTGATCGTCCATATAGTTGACCCGTACATTGTGTACGATTTTCAAGGAAAAACACTGAAGTTTTATCGGCACAATCCAATCCCAAACAAAACCCACTTTCCACCAATTTAACAAGCACTTAACTAATTAACATCAGTTAAGGACCCATAAACATATAATTTTATTCTATTAAAATTCCGGGTCGTTACAGTTTTGTATACTTCTCATAGGGGGGTAGTCCATTAAGCAATTCTTAAGAAACTGTTCCTCAAATTCTTTAATAAAAGCTCTAGTTTAGTAGGTATAACTGGCTGCTACTCATGCTTAATCTCTTTCACTATTAAAACATAGGTCATTTCAATGTCTTTGGACTCTTTCAAGAATTGTTGTGCAGTCAAATAAGTCTATCCCTCCTCCTTTTGGACTTGGAAAAATCGTCATCTTTCCTGGCTAGCCCAACAATAAATGGCAAGCCTCTATTTTCATCACATCCCACAATACTTTATAAGAGTAAATTTTACAAATTAAAAATGGAAAGTAACTATAAGCACCCCATTTTTTTCACCCCTCTTTCCCCCTACTTTTCTTACCTATGACTCAAATAATTTATCATCTTCTATACCCTACCAAACCCCAGGACCATTCCTAAATCCTGAGACCCCCCCCCCCCCCCTCTTCACCAATAGCCGAGGAGCATTCTCAACCCTAGGACCTCATCTTAAATCCTAAGACCCTCATTCACCAATACTCTAGGAGCATTCCCAAACCTTAGTACCATTCCTAAATACTACGACCCCTTCTTAAACCTTGAGACCTCCCTTCAACCAGTAACATAGGAGCATTCCCAAACCCCCTCTTAAACTCAAGATCCCATCTCAAACCGTAGGACCCTCCTCGTAAGCCTTTAAAACCCTAAATCCTAAGCCTTTATAACCCAATCATGGCCCATAACCCAACTACCCACAATCTTAAAACCCAAACCCACATACATATACATTGGCTCAACCTATTAGTTCTAAAGAACGCTTTTCTTTTACACCTAAGACTTCTCTTCTTCCCTTCAAATAAAGGAAAGGAATCCAATGACCCCCTCCCCTTTTTGATCCAAATGCCCTCCAACCATCTCAATTCTTCTAGGCAGCTAATCCCCTCTCTGCCTAAGCCCCTAAACTACCCTTGGACCCAAAAGCCCCCCAACCACCAAAATTCTCCACTCCTACTAAGCCCCTCCATATCCCTAAAGCCCCAAATTACCCTTGGGAGCCCCTTTTATCCCCCATGTAAAAAGAGGAACTCCTCCCTCATCCTTCTCTATATAAACCAAGCCCCCTCCCATTTGAGACCACTCCAATACACCTTAAGGAAACTCTTGAGGATTCTAGAGAGAACCCTTGCATCCTACAAAGCCCTAGCCTTGAACCTTGGAAGTGAGGTCAAGCTCAGAGACTAAGTCATTTGAGGGTGGAATGTGGGAGCTTCTTCGTCTTCGATACTCTTGTCTGAGATTGAACTTCCTACTAGTGATCACACGAGGTTGTATTGTGATAATAAGGCGGGGAATAGTATTGCTCACAACCCAATGCAACATGATAGAATTAAACACATTGAAGTTGATCATCATTTCATCAAAGAGAAGCTAAAGGCAGCAGGTTACATTTGTACTCTATTTGTTAAGTCTGAAAATCAATTGGCAGATGTTTTAACAAAGGGGCTTAGGTGCCGTTTATACGTCTATTGCGGGTAGACATTTTCACATTTTAGACCGTTTGGTAGCACGTCTACTTTCTATAGAAAAAAAAAAGACAAAACGACATAAAACGTCTAAAATAGAAATTCAAGTATTTGGTGCTTTTTGGGGAAGAAGCGCATGTCTATTTCAAATAGACGTTGGAAGTTGGAACTGAGATTTATGTCATTTTTTGACCGTTTTGCTCCTTTATTATTATTATTCTTATATTTATTAATAATTATTCATAATAATAATAATAATATAATTATTAGTATTATAATTACTATTATTACTACTATTTTTATAATTATTATTTTTATTATTATTATTATTATTATTATTACTACTACTACTACTATTACAGTATTACTATTATTGTTTTATTGTTATTATTATTATTACTATTATTTTAATACTATTTTTATTATTAATATTTTAATTACTATTATTATTACTATTATTATTATTATTACTACTGTGCGATAGCCGGCCCGGGTCGATCTCCTCCCCATATCCATGTTCTTCAACCGATGAGAAGCCGAGATCTATTAGAGTCGCCACCAATCAAGATTCCGGGTGTGATTGGTCACCCACAATTAAGAACCCTCGATTAAATAAAAAACCGAGATTGGGTCCGGGGATTCCTTTATGAGTTGGGGAGTAGGCACCCCACCTCATCCGTCGAGCGACGGTTACCTCTTAACTTTCTCCATTAGATTAATTTAAAATTATTTTCTCTTTTTTTTTTATTATTTCGAGAAAAACCACCCCTCCTCGACCGAGTTAAGGCGATTTCCTCTATACTTGTTTTCTTTTATTTCGAGATTGGAAAGTCACCCCTCCTTGACCGAGTTAGGGTGAGTTTCTCTCTACTTGCGCGGCAAAATTCATTTTCCCTAAATCGGCGAACGGCCACACTTCTCTCCTCAACCGAGTTAAGAGGGGCCCCGCCTACCTTTGTGTGGAAAATGAACAAAACTACTAACAATGATAGAGAAAACTGAAAAAGAAGTCGAAGATCTGGTCTTCCGGCCCTTTCCTTCACCCGGATTTCCTCGTCCGCACGACGGTGAAGAGGGAAATCACCGAGCTACTTAGAGAAAGTGAGAGAAGAAGAGACTTGGACGGGTAGAAATAGAGGATGGGGATGTAGCATATTTTTTCCCTTTATAGATGCTCCAAGTGGTTGAAGAGAAGAGAATGCTTTGACGAGATCCGAACTCCCAAGATTTTTCCCTAAAGTTGGTGAAGATCCTTCCTAGGTTGATGGCTTGATGGCTGGAATTTCTGGGATTCAAGGGCTAAGTTAAGCCTGTTCGGAGTTCTCCCAGGTTTCAAGTTGAAAGCCTTTAGGGATTTTCCTCCGATTCTCAAGATTTTTTCACCGTTTTCCCCAGTTTCAAGATTTTCTGGATTTTCCAAGATGAGAGAAAGGGTTGGGGTGAGGTCCTTTTATAAGGTGAAACCGCAGGGTTTTCACGCTTTTTTTCCGATGTGGGACTAAAAAAATAACCCAAAACCTGTTGGCACGCGAAACGAGGTCGTAATTAGGGTTTTCGTAATCCGCGCCCTTCTCAAAGCCGCGGGTACTGTATATGGCTAAAAATAGAGGCGCGCCCTTAGAAAGGACGTGAGTCAATTGCAGGCTTAAAAAAAAAAAAAGGATTTTTCCCTCTCGGGTTTGAGCTGGATTGGGCTTGGGCTTTTTGACTTCGATCTTCGATATTCTGGAGTCCGGATCTCGTCGTCTCTCTTTGTCAATACTTGGCACCATTGGGCTTTTAAAGCCCATGCAAAATAGGGTGTCTACAGCTGCCCCTCTTTGCCTGATTTGCTTGCAAAGAACAGCAAAGAAAAATAGACATAGGCCTATTTTGCATGCAAAGATTACTCATACTCCTTGAAATTATTTTAAATACTTTAAAAAATCATTTTATCAAAATAATTTGAAATATCGATGAAAAAAGGGTGGAAATAAACGGAGATGGGTCCGGCACGTGGGCCTTCTCATGGAACCTCGATCCCCCTCACAGGCTCGATCCGAGTCTCGCGCAAAGTAAGACGGTGTGAAAGGAGATTTTCAAATACTTTTCCAAAATTTTTCTTTAAATCTTTAAATAGTTTCAAGGTGTATGAAGTACGTTATTGGACAAAAATAGGGAATTTTAACGGTTGTGGTTATGGGATAAACCACGCCATTAATTGACATGCTTTTTGAACTTGATAAATCGACTCCAAGTTTACTTTATAGCAGGACCCCCTAACCTGACAGTCATTGATTGGCTGTAGGCAAAAAGGAAGTTGGTCGTGCTCATATGGTGTAAAAAGGGATTTCTCTTTTCTTTTTTTTTTCTTTTTTTTATTTTTCTTTGCCGCGCCTTTCTAGAAGGCGAGGAGTCTGTGTGACTCCTCACGCGTGAGGCCCACTTTCCCCTTTTCTTTTCTATTCTCTTCTTTCCTTTCTTACTTTCCCTTGGTGGTCCCAATTGCGAAGATCTGTTCCCCACTTGGTGACACTCCATCTTCCAATCAAAACTCCGGCGAACCTCCCCATTTCCGGTGGTCTTCTCCGGCGAGCACCCATTTTCGGCGATCTCTACTGTTTCAGCATTTTGGGACCGTTTTGGGGTTCTAGGGCATCAAGAAAACCCCCTTTTCGCAATTTATCCTCACGGTTCCAGCTCTTGGGGTGATCTTTCATCAATTTCCTTTGCATTCTCTTGGATCATAGGTAAGCAACATAAAATCCCTCTTTTATAGCTTGGGTTTTTTGAAATCTTCTCTAACTTGGATGCTTTATACCCTTGGAATGTCACTTCTTCCTTATGCGTGAATGCTGCCACTGTTCCCAAATTTTGCTTTATGCTTTGCCTCTCATCTTGCTATGCATGCATAACCCTCACTGAAATTTTCCCTCAACGGTATCTATTGTGCGAATGATAATCTAACGTTAATCACAAAGGGGGAACCTTGAAGGGCTGGTAGAGACCACCACCACTTTTTGTAGATAAGTGATAAGAGCATCAAAATGAGTATGACCCAGGCTTCTCGAGATCAAAAGAGTGTGCATCTCAAATGTCTGCCAAGAATGTTGATAATATAAACCCTGTAGTCCTATGGTTCCGAGAAGCTTCTATAACAATACCATAGTCCATAGCAGAAAAATATATTTCCTCCTTTTCAAAGCTTTGGACTTTAATTTGATAACTATCCTCCTTTTTTTTTTTTTTTTTTAGCAACAGTAGGTATTATCCATAAGCTGTTGTCTCAACTAAAGTAAACCCAATGGATCAATGAAAGCTGGCTTGATAAGAACATCCTGTAAAACCTGAGCACTTTTCAAGTTCTGAACTTCGTCTTTCTGAAAACAATCACGACACTGTTGAATTATCCTCGTTCATTTGTGGCCACCTGCATGTAATCAACATTCTTTTTGTCAATTTATGCAACATATATTCTCAAAGTATCACAAGTTTGGAATCATACCTGTGGCCTTTATCGGTTGCTTTGATTTCCTGTTCATCATATTCTTAATTGGAAATGCACGTTAGGAATATTAAATTTCAATTTTCCGCAAAATAACAAATGTTGTCCTTTTAATGCAGATATGGTTAGACCGAAGACAGTGAGGTCCGGGGGATCTTCCTCGGCTCGCCCCGAGATGGATGAGGATTATGTTCCTCCCACGGATGTGGAGGAACAACCGATTGAGAGTTCTCGAGCCGGTGCGAGTTCCAGCAGAGCAGGGATTTCCTCTTCGAGGGGTAGGAGGCAGTCGGGCTCAGATCCCGTGCCTGAGGTGTTAGAAGTTCCCGACACACCCCTTCTGAAGGGCCTAGGAGAGCACATCTCGTCAATTTGCCGAACTCAGGAGGTAAGAAAAAAAAATGTAGAATTTTGCCAAAGTTAGTCGATTACCTTTGCCTGTTGCACGTGATTAAACTTTTACCTTTGATTTTGCAGAGGTCACCCATTTTTCGGGCTGGAGATGTTCGTGGAAGAACGTCTTGACATTCTATCAGGAGGCATCTCCTGCTTTGAGAGACGCATTAGGGAGGACCCCGCTTGGTCCATTCTTGACCATTCCCCGGATCCAAAGTAACCGGAGACTGATTGCCGCTCTTTGTGAGAGGTGGTTTGGGGACACCAATACCTTTCACTTTCCCTGCTGTGAGTTGGCGATTACTCCCCTTGACTTCGTGATGCTGATGGGAATCCCGATCGTTGGCGAGGTGATTCCGCCTCTTTCTGTCATTTCCATGGACCAGGTCGCTGCTTTGATGGGGGTCTCGTCAGCGACCATAGCGTCAGATAGCGGATGGGAAGCGGGCAAGGTGAAGCTTTCTTGGTTGGCCAGTATTCTGGGGAAGGTAGCTATGGCAGTTATCGATCTTAATTCTCCTGCATTCACCAATATACTCCGCGTCTTCCTTTTGTTCATCTTGGGTTCCTGCTTCTTCATGACCGATCGATCATGTGTGGAGACTAGCTTCCTATCCCTGATAGATCCCATCGATCGTTTCGACACTTTTGATTGGGGAGGAGCTATATATGCTAGCATTTTGGCAGGACTCTGCCGAGTCTCCCGTGGGGGAGGTCGATCGGCCCGCTTCTTCTATCCCTTCCTTGAGGTATCTCCTTTTTTACTATTCATTCTCTTTGTCATTGTCTCATGGCTTTTTATTAACTCGTTGCTTGTTTCAGATGTGGGCTCATGAGTACCTTGATCCATTCTGCCCGACATTGAGGATTCCAGACATTACTTCATTCCCGAGGTCATCTCGGTGGAGCGCGCCTTGCTCCAAAGTTGATAGCCATCTCTTGGATAAGGCTAGAGAGGAGTTGGATCATCTGACTCTGAGGAGGGTAAGTCAATGCTTGATTTTATTGACAACTGTTGTCCTTTTATCCCTTTTAGCTCATCCTACTTGTTACTTCAAATGCAGGTGACTCTTCAGCCTTTTTCCGATCTTGAGGACATGATCCAGCTCTTTTGTAGAGGGGCGAGACGCTTCCTGGGCCGCCGTGTGGCCTTCTCGTATCTGGGGACTTGCGAGTATTTTCTGGGAGAGCGGGTTCTTCATCAGAGCGATGGGGAATTTCGGATTCCACTTGCCCCTCCGGAGATGACGCCTGCATTGGCCCATGACACTTTCATGGAGGAGATGCGCACGGCAGGTGCCCCTATCCATCATCTGGTTGGGGAGGTCGTGACGCACTCTTTCTATCTTTCTTGGTTCCAGGGCGTGTCCATCGGTCCCATTATGCGCCCCTTTTCTACTCGTCCTGGGGCCACTGAGGTTGGAGGCAAATTGGTGGAGAAGTATTTCCAGATGGTAAGCTTTCTTTCATTTATGCTTCTCTTTGCCTGATGTTTCGAACCTTTATTTCTCTAACTTTTGCTCTTTCTTTACAGAGACCCCTACTCGCTATCCTGGAGGAGGATAACCGAGCGCTGATTGAAGAGAATGTAAGCTTTCACTCTTCCTTTGTAATGATGCCAGCAAATCTTTTTGATCTAATTTTTCCTTTTTTCCAGGCACGTCTGAGAGGCCGGTGTGCGACCTTTGAGGATCCTTCAGTTACTTTTGCGGAGATCCCTCCTTATCAGGTAAAAGTTTCTTTGACTTTGATTTAACTTTCCCGCATCAACATTGCTTGATTTTCTCCTTGTTTGGGTTTTGCAGTGTCGACCTCATCCTGATATGAGCTTCGATTTTGATGCGGGTCCTGCACAGGTAAAGTATTCAATTAATAAATATGCTCATTAATTGTTCTTGATAAAACATATTATTAGCATTATTTACTCCCTGTTTTTTTTTCTTTTGGCAGGATGATGATGAGGATTAGCGGACACTTGGCACGCTATGATTCGGAGCTCGAGGTCTCGAGAGTAGATTAGGAGTTTTCCTCTTTTATTTTGATCTCCTTTGTAAAGTTTCCTGTAATGTAAACATAAATTTCAATAATTAGAAACTTTCTTTTTTTGAAAATTTTGGAGAGTGGGAATGGCCAGAGACCTTGGAGGAATGTATGTATGAATTGCATGAAAAATACTTCCCTGAAACAGGACAGCAGGTTGCGGAGCAACTCGCGCAATTGCGCATTGAAGAAAATAGAAGCTGCTGTTTTCGGACAGCCCTGTTAGCCGCGCCTTTTTGAAGGGCACGGTGTTGATTTTTTTCTATTTTGTGTCCCGTGCCCTTTTAAAGGGCGCGATTCTGAAGGTTTTTTCCTTATAAAACCTGCGAGCAGATTATGGTTCTGCACTGCACTTTCTCCTATCCGAAAATTCTCTGCTTCAAAACTGTTCGTCCGAGAGCTTTGGTACTTCGACCCAAGACTTTGCCGACTCATCCAGACACGATGGAACATTCCGTTCGTGGCAATGACGACTCAGCCTCCGTCTTTCATACCTTGCCTAACTTGGAAAATCATCAACACTATGATAAAAAACTGAAACGTTGGATGGATTCCTTGGATTCGTCGGAGCAAGAGGCCTTCCATAAATTGAAATTAGGTAATGTGGCCTCCCTTTTTTATGTAAAAATTAACGGCCACCTTGTTGAGGCTCTTTTGGGGTGTTGGAGCCTGCAATTCCATGTTTTTAGGCTGGGGCTTTCGAACTCAGCCCGACTTTGGAGGAATATGGAAGATTATTATCAGTACCTTTCGATCAAGACAAGATTGTTCTTCCAACTTATCGGGCTAGTTGGAAAACTAAAGCATCCTCCTTTCTAGGGGTAAAGCGGGGATTTCTTGAGAAGTTAGATGGTGAGGAAAATTATTTCCATTGCTCTTTGAAATTTCTGATAGACTACTTCTCTCCGAGGAATCCCAGTTAGATTAGCACTCCCTCATTTGTGGGTCCTCCTGGTTCTTGGCCCCAGTACCGCTTCCGTGCTTTGGCTCTTGCAGTTGTTGGGCATGTATTATTTCCTTTGAGTTTCAACTAAATCGATATGCAGATATTGGAAGTAGCTGAGCAGATAATGACAGGTCATTCCTTCATCCCCATGTTGCTGACTGAGACTTTTAGGGCTTTGGATCGGTGTGTTCAGAAGAGAGGCGGCTTCTTCAGAGGATGTATTTCCTTGTTACAGATTGGATATTAGAGCATCTCAAGTTCTGCAATCCCCTTGCTACTCCGGCTTTTATGAGACAGGATTTGATCAAATCTCATTGCTCCTTCAGTAACATTCCTCCTTTTCCAGGATAGTCCAGAGATGTGGTATGATCAACTTATCATGTTGGCTCCGGATATGATGGTATGGAAGTGTTCTTGGCTCCATGTTGTAGAGATCATCTCAGGTACATCTGGAAGACATCATCTCATTTTAATCGGTCTTCGAGGTTCCAGCCATTACTTTCCAAACCGGGTAGTGCGACAATTCGGACGTACTCAAAGCATTCCTGTCATCGAGGCCATAAAAGATGTGGTCGAGTTTGGGCCTTCATCTGAAAAACTCATCTCCCGTCTTCTTGTTGGCTGGAAATCAAGAGTGAAGTCTACTTTTGGTGATGACCAAGAATCTCTTGTCACCGGAGAATACGTCAGATGGCTCATCGATTGTTGTCTCCCCTATGTTTCTCCTCCGCATCCCTGTGTAGGTGAGAAAAGAAAGGAACCAATGAATACTGTGCTTATTGAAGATCAACCAAATTATAAGGAGTTAGAAGAAAGGATAACTTCCCTTCTTGCAAAAAATGCCGGTTTGAAAGCTGAGGTTGCCAAAATGGGGATTGAGGCTGCTGCATATCAGGATTGTATACAGGATTTAAGAGCTCAAGTTGATGTTCTAGAAACAGTGAATGAAGAATTTCAGTAGTTCCAGAATCCCATTGGTGGAAAGAAGTCTACTAGCCAGGAGGTGATCTTGAAATTGAATGCTGAGCTGGATCGCCTTCGTCATAAGTTGAAGGGCCAAGGCGGCGCTTCTTCCGATTCGGATTGAGTCTTCAGTACCTGTCTTAGAGCTTGATAATACTTTCTATAGAAAATATTGTTTTCATATTTATGGGTCTCAGAACTCTATTTTATTCAATAAAAGAATTGTTTTCTTTTCTTTTTTCCAGAATTCTCGTCATCGACCAAAGATACTACTTTTTCATGCAATAAAGGAAAAAAGAAAAGAAACACACCAAAATCTTTCCATTAATGGGGTTGCACCTATAAAGGTTGCCTACGTATCCCTTAAAATGGGAATCAGACCGGCGTAGTTCGAGCACCATGCAAGCACACACTTTAAAGAATTTGGATTAGAAGACATATACGTTGACACATCATTTTAAATGGTGTTCGAACTAATACAAAATTACCTTGTGCAAGTTCCCTGTGAATACCTCAACTTATCCCAAGTACTGCAAGTAAGAACCACCCTGCTTCAGACCACGTCATGCCGGGCTTGAAAACTTCTGTTGCTCAAGTTGACTTTGACTGGAACAAAATAGACACCTCTTTTTTTTTCTTCTTTTTTTTTTGCCTCTTTTGCCCTTAGTGCCTGTTACGTTTTCACCAAGTTCGGCCCACGTAATTTTTGCGCATCGGTGCCCCGAGGGGTTTTCACCATGCCCGTGGCAATTGATTCTTGCCATGATATGATGTTTTTACTCACAACGCCCTTTCGGGTTTTCATTGTGCCCTTTCATATCATGCTTTCTTTTACGGTCTTCTCTCAGGCAATCTCGTCCATCTTTGTCGGCAGGAAGGGATTATGCATAATTCAAACCATAGTATTTATGGCCATCGTTAATTGGAGAGGACTTAATAGTAGGACGAAACATAGGGTTGAGGTTTTTTGAAACGAAAGGGATAAGGCTCAAAGGATTCTTTTTGCACATGTTAAGATTGGGTATGACATTGCTTGCTTTGGGGATCCTTGTTAGTCTTTGCCTCTTCTTCGATTCTCTTTTTTTTTTTTTTTTTTTAGGGGTGACAAAAAAATGCCCCAGTATAAGAGTACTGGAGTGACATGAATTGCTTGAATCAAAAAATTGCCCCAGTATAAATAAGTTGGATGCTTTGCCTTGATTGATTTGATTCCTCTTCTTTCCCAAAAATGCCCGAGTATGGGGTGCAACCAATGTCATTGTCTAGTGAATAAAACTTTCAGGATCAAAAGGCTAAGCAAAAGGATAACTGGAAGAATTGTCGGGATTTAGCAAAGAAGGCCTCTCTTCATTTTAACTTTAGCCATGTTCCTATAGAGTTGAGTTATGCATAATACCTTTTAACTGAACCTGAATTGACCGGCTCAGGGAGATCATCTTCATCCATCTCTGCCAATATGAGGGCTCCTCCAGATAGCACTTTTCTGACCACGTACGGACCATTATAATTAGTCTTGAATTTTCCTTGTGCATCAGTCTGGTGTGGCAGCATCTTTTTGAGCACTAAATCACCTTCTTTGAATTCCCGCGGTCTGACTCTCTTTGAATAAGCCCAAGCCATTCTCCTTTGATAGCATTGGCCATGACATATAGCATTCAATCTCTTTTCTTCAATCAAATTGAGTTGGTCGAACCGGGCCTGTATCCATTATGCTTCTTCAAGCTCAGCCTCCACGAGTACTCTGAGTGAAGGAATTTCAACTTCGATTGGCAAGATAGCCTCCATACCATAGACCAATGAAAAAGGGGTTGCCCCTACTGAGGTTCGGATTGAGGTTCTATATGCATGGAGTGCAAATGGCAGCATTTCATGCCAATCTTTGTAGGTGAATGCCATCTTCTCAATAATCCGCTTCAGGTTCTTGTTGGCTGATTCGACTGCAACATTCATCTGAGGACGATACGGAGTGGAGTTATGGTGGGTTATCTTGAACTGTTCGCACAACGCCATCATTTGCCTGTTCTTGAAATTCTTGGCATTGTCAGTGATGATCTGATTTGGAACTCCGTATCTGCAGATAATGTCCCTCTTCATGAACTTGATTACTCCGCTCTTTGTCACACTTGCATAGGAAGCTGCTTCTGCCCACTTCGTGAAGTAATCAATCGCAACTAGTATAAACTTGTTTCCATTTGACGCCTTTGGATTTATTGGCCCAATAACATCTAGGCCCCACATGGAGAACGGCCAAGGGGTTGTCATATTATGGAGCTCTGAGGCCGGGGCCTGTATCTTGTTGGCATAGATCTGGCAAAGGTGACATTTCTTCACATGTTCATTACAGTCGCGCTCCATAGTTATCCAGTAATAACCCAATCTTAAGATCTTCTTGGTTAGCATATGACCATTCATGTGTGGGCCGCATATCCCTTCATGGACATCTTCAACAATCTTTTCTGCTTCTTTTGCCTCCACACATCGAAGGAGTACGTGATTGAAAGTTTTCTTATAGAGATTCCCTGTACTCAGAAAGAACTGCCCAGCCAAACTTTGAAGAGTTCGCCGATCATTGGCATTAGCATCAGGCGGGAATGTTTTATCCTCTAAGTATTGCTTTATGTCATTGTACCAGGGCCTTCCGTTGGGCTCATCTTCTCCAACTTCTTCAATCGGCATGCAATGGGCTGGTTCATCCCTAACCTCGATCTCAATTGGCCGGATGTCGACTCCTTCAGGAATGTCGATGATCGATGCCAGGGTGGCTAGGGCATCTGCAAATCTGTTCTCTGTTCTTGGCAAGTGTGTAAACGTGATGTGCTCGAAATTGTCGCTAATGTCGTCCAGATACTCATGATAGGGAATTAGCTTGGAGTCCCTTGTTTGCCAATCACCTGTAGCCTGAAAAATAATGAGGGTAGAGTCTCCAAAGACCTCCATTGCTTTAATGTTCAAGTCCACAGCTGCTTGTAGACCGATGATGCAGGCTTCGTATTCAGCAACGTTGTTTGTGCACTCGAACTTCATCTTCACTGCAATGGGAATTTGCTTACCCTCAGACGACACTAAGACTGCACCTGCTCCACATCCATACTTGTTCGCTGCTTCGTCGAAATACATTTTCCAATTGGTCTTTGGATCCTCTTCTACTTCGCCAGCCATAAACAGTATAGCTTCATCTGGAAAGTTGGTTTTCATCGGTTCATAGTCTGGTAGTGGATGATCTGCCAAATGATCTGCAATAGCCTGTCCCTTGATCGCCTTCTGGGTCATGTAAGTGATGTCAAACTCGGAGAGAAGCATTTGCCATTGTGCAGTCCGTCCTGTGAGTGCCGGCTTCTCAAAAAAGTACTTGAAAGGGTCCATTCAAGCTATCAGCATAGTTGAGTGGCTCAACATGTAGTGTCTTAGGCGTTGCGAGGCCCAAACCAATGCCCAGCAAGTCTTTTCAAGTGTTCAGTATCTTGTCTCATAATCGGTAAACTTTTTGCTGAGATAATAGATAGCTCTTTCCTTTCTTCCGGTTTCATCATGCTGCCCTAGTACACATCCCATTGAGTTCTCAGAAATTGACAAGTACATCAATAGAGGTCGGCCAGGTGTAGGAGGTACCAACACAGGTGGATTAAGCAAATAATTCTTGATCTTGTCAAAGGCTTGTTGGCATTCTTCGTTCCATTCCTTGGGTTGGTTCTTTCTGAGAAGCTTGAAGATGGGTTCACAAATTGGCGACAGTTGGGATATAAACCTACTGATGTATTGGAGTCTTCCCAGAAAGCCGCGCACTTCCTTTTCTGACTTTGGAGGTGGCATGTCAATTATCGCCTTCGCTTTTGCTGGATCTACCTCTATTCCTCTTTGGCTGACAATGAAACCAAGCAGCTTACCCGAAAACACCCCGAACACACATTTTGCAGGATTTAGCCGTAATTGAAACTTCCTCAGCCGCCCAAATAGTTTTCTTAAATTAATAAGGTGATCTTCTCCCTTCGGTGACTTGATGATCATGTCGTCAACATATACTTCGGCTTCTTTGTGAATCATGTCATGAAACAAGGTGGTCATTGCACGTTGGTATGTAGCTCCAGCGTTCTTGAGTCCAAATGGCATCACCTTGTAACAAAACGTGCCCCAAGGAGTTATAAATGCGGTCTTCTCCCTGTCCTCTTCAGCCATTTTTATCTAATTGTAACCTGAAAACTCATCCATAAAAGAAAGTGTTTCGTGGCCTGCGATGTTGTCGACGAGGATGTCGATGTGAGGGAGGGGGAAATCATCCTTAGGACTGGCTTTGTCTAGATTGCGATAGTCGACACACATACAGACTTTTCCATCCTTCTTTGGCACTGGAACTACATTGGCTAACCATTCCGGATATGAAGAGACTACCAAAAAACCTACTTGGAACTGCTTCATGACTTCATCTTTAATTTTCAATGTCCATTCAGGTCGGAGTCTTCTTAATTTTTGCTTGACTGGCTAGCTTTAGGGATGAGTGGGAGCCGATGCACAACTAAATCTGTGTCAAGTCCCGGCATGTCCTCATATGACCAGGCGAAAATGTCCTTGTATTCCTTCAGAAGCACGATCAGGTTAGTCCGCTGCTGGGTGGTGAGTTGAGTTCCGATTTTTACCAATTGGGGTTTTTCCTCAGTACCCAGGTGTATTGCCTCGGTCTCTTCTATATTAGGTTGGACACCTTTCTCATGACGTTCCAGAAGATCTAGAATCTCTTTTGGAGGTTCCAAATCTTCTTCGTCATCTTCATTTTCAAGCTCCATGAGTTCATCTTCTTTTCCAAATTCTTTAAAGATTATTTTTTTGGGTTTTTCTTGAAAATAACTAGGGCTAGGAAAACTGAAAATATTTTTTGGATTTTTTGAAAGGTGACCTCCTAAATCAATGCTACCCGAGGTCGAAGGTCCATGCCTGGGTAGCTGACTCGGAAAACGAAAAATATTTTTTGAATTTTTTATAAAATGACCTAAATTAACGCTAGCCGAGGATGAAGGCCCATCCCTCGGTAGCGATCCTTCATTCAATGAACTTTTTTTTTAAGGGCCATTTCGGCATTCTCGCCGTGGTTAGCAGGGCACCATTTCAAACTTGATTCAGGGGCCATTCCGGTCTTCCTACCGCGGTTGGCTAGGCACCGTCGGGAAATCGTTTCCCAATTCTTGAGTGATTCATTCGCTCTCAGTGGGCGAATTGACTTTTCTTGTCCATCATCTTGTTGATCACCCATCATCATTACCTCACATCCTTCTTGCTCCCATCTTTCCTGCTCTTCTTCATGTGGAATTTCCTGTGATCCTGAAGTATTAACCATTGTAGAGGAGTTAGAACCATTTAATGTCACTTCTTCAAAGACAAGTGACAAATCAAATATCTCATCAACTTCAAATTCAACTCTACCCTCAGGTTGATTATCCGACTCCAACCGAATGACATAAGATGGATAGGGGAAGGTTTCCCTGATATGGGGAATCCTTCCCAAGCCTTTCTGAGGCTCATCAAGCTTAGCCATTCTCAACTCTTTAGATTTTTCAATTTGCTCTTCGGCAATTGGTTGGTACCCTAAACCAAACCTGAGGGGTGAGGTCTTTGGTACTAAAGGAGTGGTAATCCCTTGGAGGTTTCGGCCTAGGCCTTTTCCTTTCAGATATCCCTGGTTTGTCATTATCCTTGTTATCATATCACTAAAATCAATGCCTTCTGGCTCCATTAATCCTCGCATCCTGGGTATGTTGTTCACCGAAGTGAACTCGAATGAGTGAAACCCAAGAACCTCTTTGGGATATTCCAAGTTGATGAAAGGAATATCAGACTGATGTCTTATAGAGGGCATGTTTTCTGCGAGGATCGTGATGACCTCATCGTCCTTAACGTATTTTAACCTTTGATGGAGAGACGATGGCACTGCCCCGGCTGAGTGGAGCCAGGGACGACCAGGCAAAAGATTAAAGGCAGCAGGGATATCTACCACCTGAAAGGTGATATCAAAGTTATGTGGGCCTATGGTCACTTCTAGGCCAATCTCTCCTACAACCTGCCTCTTAGAGCTATCAAAAGCCCGAATAATCATCCCGTTGGGTTTGATGTTTTCTTCGCTAATCCCAAGGCTCTGGATAGTGGCTCGTGGGCAGACATTTAAGGCTGACCCATTGTCAATCAGGACCCTCGCCACAATCATTTCGTTGCATAGCACTGTGGTGTAGTGCTTTTGCATAATTAGTCCCTTCGGGACCTAATTCTTCTTCATCAAAATTTATTGTGGCAAGGGTCGTGATATTACCGACCACTTTTTCCAGGTCTTCTGGAGATATAGTCGATGGAACCTGAGCCTCATCTAGTACTTTTAACAAAGTCTTACAGTGTAATTGAGAGGATAAGAGCAAACCGAGGATTAAGATTTGGGCCGGCATCTTGTTCATTTGCTCCAGAACTGAATACTCCGCCTTTTTGGACTGCTTGAGGGCCTCCAGGATTGACTCGTCGCTGACCTTGTATCTCTTGGTTCTTTCCTGATTCTTTCTCTCCTCTTCCCTCTTCCGGTTCTCTTCTTCTTTTTCTCTTTCTTTTTCCCTTCTTTCCTCCTCCCTTGCCTCCTGGGCTTCCCTTTCTCTGTTTTCTCTAGTCTCTTTCTCCATTGTCGTCTCGTTCATTTTTCCCTTTCCTTTGACCTTAGACGGGTCGGATCTATGACCTGCCCGTATCGGTTAAGATTGTCCACATCAGCAATTGTTCCCTTGGCCTCTCCTCTTTTTGGCTGGCGGATGTTGTTGTAGTTGAACGGCATTCTTTTCAAATCCACAGGGGGTTGTGGAGTGGCCAGTCAAATACGATTGGCTGAGGGGTTGGAACTCGGCTAGCTAGAGGGACGGGCCAATCAAACACAATTGTTTTTGCTTCTTGGGCCGGTGGAGGAGTAGGCCAGTCAAATACGATCGGCTTAGGGGGAGTGACAGTAGGAGAACGCCAATTGAACACAACTGGCGGCCTTTGGTCATTGACAGTATTAACCGGAAGTGAAGCCTTTTTGTTCTTGAAGTAAACCCTGAATTTTGTCCCGGGTTTTTGAATTAATTGAGATGGATCAAAATCAAGGTCGTCCCATTCAAGGGCATTGATGGTCCTTGAGGTAGATGCCCCGTTGTGGTTGTAAGTTGGAAGGGGGTTCTGATGGATACCGGAGGGAGCTGGTGGAATGACAATTCTCTTGCTCTCAATCAGATCTTGGATCTTGTGTTTTAGTATCCAGCACCTATCCGTGGAATGCCCCGAGGCATTCATATGGTACTCACAATTCTGATTGGGGTTGTAGAATCTGGAGGTTGTATCTTGTACTCCTGGTTCTACTGGACTCACAATACCTTCTTTCAGCAAAGTGCGCAGCATTTCGGATGGACGTGAGGGGAGGGGATCCAAGTGACGATACCTTCTTTGGTATCTTTGGTTCTGACCCTGTCCTTGATTCTGGTATTGGTTCTGGTGCTGACGCTGCTGATGTTGTTGTGGAGCCGATGCTTGAAAAGGCTGGACAAATCCTGAGTTCATCACTGGAGCTTGATACCGGAAGGGTGTAGGTTGAACATTCTGAGCATAAGCAACTTGCCCATATGTGGTAGCCACTGTCCCGAATGCTTCGCTCTCTTTTCTCTTATTACCCGTGTAGGCCTTCTCTGCAGTATGTCCTCCATTTGCATAAGTGTCCATGACTGTACGGAACATAGCATGATCCATGATCTTACCTGTTCTTACTCCTTCGTCGATGTCTTCCCCGTATTGAATGATGGTTGCAAAGCCTTGTTTCGTCTGTGTCACCAGACGATCGTAATATAGGGCCTTCAATGTTGATACGAATGTACTAACCATCTCTTCCTCCATCATAGGAGGTCTGACCTTTGCAGCTATGTCTCGCCATCTGTAGGCATGTTCCCTGAATGATTCAGAAGCCTTTCTCTCCATTTTAAGGAGATCCATTTTGGGAGGGACTACCTCCGTGTTGTATCGATACTGTGCCACAAAACGTTCCGCCAAATCCCTCCAGCACTTGATCCTAGAATGATCAAGTTCAGAGAACCATTGCAGCGCCCCTCCGGACAAGCTCATTTGAAAAAGCTGTAGCATTAACTGTTCATTTTTCCCATATATCCCTAAAGTACCTCCATAAAGTTTCAGGTGGGCTATGGGACAGCCTTGGCTATTGTATTGCTTAAACTCCGGGATCTTGAAATTAGGTGGGAGGTTTATTACGGAATATAAGCATAGATCGTCAATATCTATCTTGGTGAACGGATCGGCCCCTTTAACCAACCTTAGGTCGTTTGTGAGCTTTTCCACTTGGGTGGCCAACGAACTTTTCGAACTCTCATGACGCCACTCTTCTTCGTAATGGGTCATCCTTGGATGATCAAAATAAATGGGTTGCTCCTCCGTATGACCCGGATCATTTGGTGGGGGTGGCGGCGGTGCCCCTGTCCGCGCTTGTCTCGGGATTTAGGTTGATCATTCGATTCTTCCGGGTTCTCCGGGCTTTTGTCTAACCGAGCCATAATCCGCTCCATCATCAAACTCGTGTTCTGCATGTTGCTCCTCAATTCGGACAACTCATCTGTGGTTCTTTGTTCGAACTCGCTTCGGACAGGTTCGTGATCTTCTACCATTTCGGGAGAGTTCGGCCAAGATCTTAGGAAATAAGGACTCCAAACAGGTTGAGTCAACGAGGACAAAGCTTTCTTCCTCGGAGCTATAATGAATAACCTGAGAATAAGAAAGAAAAGAGAGGATCAAATATGGGAAGAATCTCTGTTGATGAACACTTCTTTTAATGAGGAACTTTCTTTTAGTTGAAACAATTGATTCGAACTTATTTTTATTATTATATATTTTTTCAAAAAATGAGTCAAGATCAAAAGGCGGGATAGAGGTGTAACCTCTAACAAGGTTGCCCGTAGGACTTAGGGGAAAAACACTAAGGCGGGATAGAGGTTTTAGCCTCTAACAAGGTTGCCCGTAGGACTTAGGGGATTTTAACACAAAGGCGGGATAGAGGTTTTGGCCTCTAACAAGGTTGCCCGTAGGACTTAAGGGATTTTAACACAAAGGCGGGATAGAGGTTTTAGCCTCTAACAAGGTTACCCGTATGACTTAGGAGATTTTAACAAAAAGGCGGGATAGAGGTTTTAACCTCTAACAAGGTTACCCGTAGGACTTAGGGGATTTTAACACAAAGGCGGGATAGAGGTTTTAACATCTAACAAGATTGCCCGTAGGACTTAGGGGATTTTAACACAAAGGCGGGATAGAGGTTTTGGCCTGTAACAAGGTTGCCCGTAGGACTTAGGGGAAAAAGAAAACAGTGACTCATTCTTTTCTTTTTTTTTCTTTTTTTTTTTTTCTTTTTTTTCTTCTTTTTTTTTTTGAAGTCCGAAGGTTCAACTGTAAAAAAGTTCCTCACAACTAAGTCCATCAACAGAGACTTAAAAATCTCGAATCATCCTCAATATATAATAAAGCATGGAGATAACCGATATAGTGAACTGGGAATGTTCTAATGCCTGAGCTTTTTGGGTAGTTGCTCTATAATATCCAGTGCGGATACCAAAGACTTACGGCACCACTCAGTTGAACATTGTGCGGATGACTATTTTAAACATTATCATCATTCAATACTATTATCAGAAAACATGGAGATAACCAATATAGTGAATAGAGAATGTTCTAATGCCTGAGCTTTTTGGGTAGTTGCTCTGTAATATCCAGTGCGGATACCAAAGACTTACGGCACCACTCAGTTGAACATTGTGCAGATGACTATTCTAAATATTATCATCATTCAATACTATTATCAGAAAACATGCAAGTTAATGTGTCCTCAGCAAATATTTCTATGAGGTTCACAGGGTTCTAATTTCCACCTAAAAAGGGTCCCACAATCATAGAATATCCATGCACGAACCGTGCACTTCCTTTATTCAAAATGATCGGGGTTGGGTTGGAATGTTTCGTCGCCGTTTCCGGGATGCTATCCACGGTCGTTCAACTACTTAGTTCCAAAAATGGGGTAAGTCCGGTTTCGGACAACATGGGGGGAAAGTGGATGCAGTGTACGGTGCAAAAGATAAAACAGAAGAAACGACAAATAAAAAAATGAAAATAACAAAAAATTAATTTAATTGAGAAAGTTAAATCGAGGCTTGAATCCTCTAAGTCCCTAGTAGAGTCGCTAGCTGTGCGATAGCCGGCCCGGGTCGATCTCCTCCCGACATCCGTGTTTTTCAACCGATGAGAAGCCGAGATCTGTTAGAGTCGCCACCAATCAAGATTCCGGGTGTGATTGGTCACCCACAATTAAGAACCCTCGATTAAATAAAAAACCGAGATTGGGTCCGGGGATTCATTTATGAGTTGAGGAAGGTGTTAGGCACCCCACCTCATCCGTCGAGCGACGGTTACCTCTTAACTTTCTCCATTAGATTAATTTAAAATTATTTTCTCTTTTTTTTTTTTTTTTCGAGAAAAACCACCCCTCCTCGACCGAGTTAAGGCGATTTCTTCTCTACTTGTTTTCTTTTATTTCGAGATTGGAAAGCCACCCCTCATCGACCGAGTTAGGGTGAGTTTCTCTCTACTTGCGCGGCAAAATCCCTTTCCCCTAAATCGGTGAACGGCCACACTTCTCTCCTCAACCGAGTTAAGAGGGGCCCCGCCTACCTTTGTGTGGAAAATGGACAAAACTACTAACAATGGTAGAGAAAACTGAAAAAGAAGTCGAAGATCTGATCTTCCGGCCCTTTCTTTCACCCGGATTTCCTCGTCCGCACGACCGTGAAGAGGGGAATCACCGAGCTACTTAGAGAAAGTGAGGGAAGAAGAGACTTGGACGGGTAGAAATAGAGGATGGGGATGTAGCATACCTTTTCCCTTTATAGACACTCCAAGTGGTTGAAGAGAAGAGAATGTTTTGACGAGATCCGAACTCCCAAGATTTTTCCCTAAAGTTGGTGAAGATCCTTCCTAGGTTGATGGCTTGATGGCTGGAATTTCTGGGATTCAAGGGCTAAGTTAAGCCTGTTCGGAGTTCTCCCAGGTTTCAAGTTGAAAGCCTTTAGGGATTTCACCGTTTTCCCCAGTTTCAAGATTTTCTGGATTTTCCAAGATGAGAGAAAGGGTTGGGGTGAGGTCCTTTTATAAGGTGAAACCGTAGGGCTTTCACGCTTTTTTCCGATGTGGGACTAAAAAAATAACCCAAAACCCGTTGGCATGCGAAACGAGGTCGTAATTAGGGTTTTCGTAATCCGCACCCTTCTCAAAGCCGCGGGTACTGTATATGGCTAAAAATAGAGGCGCGCCCTTAGAAAGGGCGCGAGTCAATTGCAGGCTTAAAAAAAAAAAAAGGATTTTGCCCTCTCGGGCTTGAGCTGGATTGGGCTTGGGCTTTTTGGCTTCGATCTTTGATATTCTGGAGTCCGGATCTCATCGTCTCTCTTTGTCAATACTTGGCACCATTGGGCTTTTAAGGCCCATGCAAAATAGGGTGTCTACAACTACTATAATATTATTATTATTATTATTATATTATTATTATTATTACTATTATAATTATTATTTTAAATATTGTTATTATTATTTTAATTATTATTAATATTTTTATCACTATTATTATTATTACTATAATACTAATAATTATTATTATTATTATTATTATTTGAAAATGACATCAATTGCCCCTACAATAAGATGATGTTACCAAACACAGTTTTATAACAAAGCTCTATTTATTATTATGCGTTGCCAAACAATTTTACTATGTACAGATCTATTTTTTATAGATCTTTTTGCCACAAATCTATTTTATCTAGTTCTGTCCGAAATAGACAAGACCTAAGTTCTTCATTTTGTAGTATTGTTGGCAAGTTGGACATGATCTATGTACCAACTTAAGGGGGAGTTTAAGATACTACTTATGTATTGTAATAGTGGGAACCTCATGTATTCTTCTTTAGCATATAATAAAGTGTTGAAGAGAGATCCCTAATCTCTCTAATTTTCCCCTAATCTTCTTCCCTTTCTTCAAAATCATAATCAATAAAACCCCAAATCTAAACCCTAGAATTTCATCTATCTAAACCAACTTTTTGTGCTTGTACCCTTGATGAAACTGTTTCTCTAGGAAACAATTTTGCTTAAAAGATCTGATAGCACAAGGGAGAGTGCATTTGTAGACACCAGACAAAACAATGCTATTCATCGATACATCTACATCACTTGCATCCAATTGCTTAATAGAAGATCTGATAGCACAAGGGAGAGTGCATTTGTAGACACCAGAAAAAACAATGTTGTTCATCGATACATCTACATCACTTGCATCCAATTGCTTAGAAGAAGATCTGATAGCACAAAGGAGAGTGCATTTGTAGACACCAGACAAAACAATGCTGTTCATCGATACATCTACATCACTTGCATCCAGCATTTTCTCTAGTCTTTTTCCCAATCAGTTCATCTAAATTCGATGATGATGACAATATCATTCTCTTAACTTGGATGAAAACAAATATAAATCTCACACCCATTATATTTCAAGAGAGCTATAGGCAAAGGATTCCAGAATTGTCATTATCTCTTATGTTTTCTGGAACACATTTTGATATATGTGAACCACATGGTGGCATCAACTTAATTTTCCCACATGAAATTATGAATTCTAGCGCTGAAGTAGAATCCCATATATGGATAAAATTTGAAATTTTGAAGTTGCATTCAATCTTCATTGCCTCTCCATCTCCATCACTGGTGGCTCCATCAATATGGTGTATGGATAATTTGTCCACGGAAGAGAGGTTCTCGCATCGTCCTAAAACCCTTTAGGAATTCTACATCTGACTTTTTAAAATTTATCAATCTCATAGTAACAACCTGTTTCCCACAAAAGATGATCTGCAATCAGAGTATTATATATAAAAGAATGACTTTTATAGCTACAATTAAAGGTGAAACAGAAAATAAGTGGGGTCACATCCCATTATTTCACAGGTTCCAACAAGGATATCTCTTAGGACTAACTCAAACCATAGAATATGTAGACGCTATTTAGATCCTTCGTTAAATTTTTCTCAAATGTCCAAAAGATAGAAACTATTTGGGTTTTCAAATCCAAACAACAAGTAGGAGACAGTTTACTAACCAAAAGCTAGAGATTGATTGCATTTACATAATATCAAGGTGGGCATGATTAATAACGAAGATCCAAACTGAGGAAAAATGTGTAGAGATTAAAATCCTGAGCTTCAGCAGTGTTCTTGTAATGTGCGCTACCTTTTCGTTTAATTAGGCTGCCTCAAATTAAGAGCATTTTAGTCATTTCACACAACAATGTTTAATACTGTGTATAAAAAAGATCAAAACTTGAAAATGTGACTAAACCCTAGTTTTTCTCCATATCATATTGTTCTTTCACCTTTTTGTTTGCATCCTATTCTACAATGTTTTGTTTAATCGGTCCTATTCTACAATGATTTGAAGGTTTTAGCCTTTTAGGTCAATTTCTCACTATTTTCTGAGCCTCCGTGGGTCTCTTTTTCTATATATGATTCTCTTCCCCGCGAACTCCATAATAGCTGCTTTGTTTCTGATCTAGCACTTTAACTACTTTCCCTTTGAAGTTTGAAGGGACAATGAACCTTGGGTCTCCTTGGATTTTATTTATCTATAGATAATAGATTCCAACACACTAACCACTAGATTTCAACTAGAAGGTAAAAAAATAACATTACTGGAACTACCAAATGAGAATTCCTTCTTTTTTGCAGATACGGTCCAGAGAAAAACCCTTTTAAGAGTCACCTTAATAACTTAAAAGATAAATTAGCATAAAACTAGTGACGTTCTAGTAAGTTGATAAGATCCAGCTAAGATAATAGTCTCTATACCTTACCAACATATTACTACTGATGATGAGTGTCACATCATTTTTTATTTCTTATGAACTAGGAAATTTTATCTACGAATGCTATGAGTCAACTTTTTGAGCCATGAAGGCCAGACTGTTCCCAAAGAGAACATATTGTTGGGACGTGTCCATATCAAAGGAGTCTCCTAATCTCAATCCAACAACGCGTTACGATACTACTTTCAAGTTTCAAATGGTTATGGAAAAGGAAGATACTAGGCAATATGTTTTAAGTAGTGCTTCAAAAATGGAAACGAAACTCAAAATATGTAATGCAATAAACATAGATAACTGATAACGAAAACATCGAAAAGGAACAGCGTGGAATTGCTTCTTACCTTTCAAAAGCTAAAAACCTTTTCCATGCCATGCATTGTTGCTCTTCCTATGGGAGCACAACAACGGATTAGGTTTTCCCACTAATTAGTATAAGTAAATATACGCGTGTGTGTGTGTGTGTGTGTGTGTGTGTGTGTGTGGATAGGTAGCATATGCATGACACATAGCCAACCAACCTTGCCTATATGTCATGATTTGAACGACATGTGGCACTACTTTGGGCCTAAAAAAATCGATGATGTGAGTCCCCCTTCCCTAACACATGACAAGAAATCAGCTCAAGTGGAGATGTCTAGGTCGTACGATCGGACTTCGGAAACGTCCGCCACTAACCCTAGTAGGTCAGCTTTAACCCTAAGGGTTAATGTAATCTAACCTAGGTTATAGTTTCTGTTGTCCGCTTAGGTAGCATAGACATCTACGATTAAGTTTCTTTTTTTACCACATGTTAAGGAAGGGAGACTTGCATCATGGATTTTTTGGGGGGAGCAAAGGAGTGCCACATGTCGCTCAAAAGCATGATGCATAGGCAAGGTTGCCTAACATCTTTTTTGACTTATGAATCACAACCATGCAAAACTACTGAGAAACAGATCCAATCATTAACAATCATTGAATACATTTCATTCACAAGATCAAATATGGATATTGTGTGATAATAAACATTGATGAACTGTTTTCCTGTAAAGATCAAAAGATGCAAAATCTAAAGACATCCTATGATACAAACCTAAGGTTTTCCTCCAAGCACGATTTAAACAATCTATACGTTTCGACAAGTTTCCACCACCATGTATCATCACTGTTGGCTTTCTGTATGACATTGCAGGATATTATCGTTAACATCCTACAACGGAACAAGTTTTCATGAATTCTAGACCCCATCATATAGACAGTACAGGCTAGTTTTGTCACATGTCAACGTAGAGATATGCAAGCAAGAGTGCATCAAAGGTTCCATTTGTGTTTCAACCAAGAGTGAGCAAACACAGGGTAAATGAGTAGTAACAACTCATTTCCACCAGTATAAACTTTGGGCTCAGTTCATAGCAACTGTGAAATGAGTGAAAATTCTATCATTTCATTTTTTGTCATATTTTAGGGAAAACATGTGTAATATTAGCAGATCTAGACTATGAAGTCGTTTTAATTTTTTTTGTAAAAATAATTTATTTCTTATTTTTAAATAAAAAATTTATTTTATTTTTTCTAAGTAAAGATAATACTTATTCTCAAAAGAATAAATTCCAAACCTTGAGTTAATCAGAATATAAAACCAATGAAGTATCAAGTATGTAGTACTTCTATGCCATTTCCTCGTGCCTTTCAGATTTTTGATCAAAACTAGCTATTTTAAAATTATGCTCATTAAAAAATACTTTTTGATCATAGAATTATTAACAATATATGAAAATTTTGAATTAGCAAACAAAGAAGCACAAATGTGTGGATATCTGATGTATCTACCATTCTTTTGCAAATGAAATTTTTTTAATTTCAAAAACAAATTGATGAACATTTTCCCCCTATGCCCTTACAACTAGGGAAAATTAAGAACATTTTCCCCCAAACCGAATACTGCTTTTCCTGTGTTTTTTATCTACCAAAACTATTCTTTTGACAATGTAATATTTTTCCCTCAGAAAAAAAGAGAAAACATAATATTCTGTATACATACTATAATATTTATTTTATTTATATCAGAATGATGTATTGAGCTTGCATGTGCATGCTATTACTAGTCTAATTAACTCTTAAGTCTAAGAGTGGGTAGCTTTAGAAGGTATTTGTATTGGACAAAGTTCAATTATGTTTAAGTCTTAGTTTGAGTCGAAGTGGGAGTTGCCAAGGGATACTGTCCAGCACATATCTATATCAACCCATGCATTCCCTTTATGTTTACAGACTTGATGTTGAAGAATGTTTATTTTAGCTTCTTTGTGCAGTTTTCAGAGGTGTGAAGTCTCTGTTTGATCGGTTGACTCCACTCACGAAGTAGAGGTCCATGATGAGAATGTAAGGACTCACTCTAGTTCTACACTGTGTGACTCAGTCCTCTCTTTTTCCCTATTCTTTCTTCTTACTATTTAACTTACATTCCAATTATAGACATGCAACAACCTATATACCCACTCTATACATTCATCCAGCCCCTGTATCAGAATTTTTAAGCCCGAAATTCCTAGGTCAATCATTTTTTTTCTAGAACCCCAAAATTCCTAGCTCATTAACTTTTTTCTTGAAAGTGTAGTGCCTTCTTTAGCTAAACCAACAATTAAATCCCTAAATTTCACAAAAAGCAAGCCAACTCGCTTCTGTCAAGCATCAGGGTAACTACGCCAGGTTCGTATGTTGAAAGCTCTCTTTAGATCTATTGTTTGCAATATAAGCCTAATTATGGATAGAAGTTACTTCACAAGACTAAGTACCATAACAAAGAATAAAAAATACAGAAAACCCTAATGTACTAAATTTCCAAAGGCAACTTGTATTAACCGTGTCCCTCTCTCCTGAGTCCTGAAGTAGGAGCAGAACCAAAAGTTCATATAACATTCCAGAAAATTCTAGGCCGTGATCTTCACCCATAATTTTGATTGACCAGTAAAACGGCGTAGAGAATTCTGACTCTCGGAAACAGATCAAAATCAACAGGTAGGTCTTGTCATCATGAAAAGTAAAATAACCCACAATTTTGAGTCTTAAAAATGAAACAACATGGTGAAAAACACCAAAATCTACAGATATGTGTCACCATTAAGCTGATTCTTGGGCTGTGGGTTCACTAAGGATGTACCAAAACATTCATGGGGTTAATGAGTCTAAATGTCATGGATTCAAGTATCTATATGTATTAGGTGTATCGGCCCAATACGTATCAGTTTGGAGGTTACCAATTCGTTGGCACGGAAACTCATTAAAAATCTTGAATAGCGATTTAGTATCGGTGTGTATCGTGCATTACTTGTACTCTACAATACCTTTTTCTCTTTCTTTTTAAAAAAATTGGATTATTGACCGATACGTAACAGTATCACAATATCGGCCAATACTACCGTTATTGTTACAGTATAGGTCAGCACATTATAAACCGAAGCATTTGAACATTTGGGTGTTGTAAAACACCCCAAGAACCTATTATTCCAATCATTTACTTTATGGTTGTAAAGTCAATAGACTCTATACTTTCTTATGTATATTATTGAATGTAAGATTTTCATATTTAGATTGTATTGCTTATACTTGGCTAAGTGACCGTGGGTCCGTGGTTTGTGTTTTCAAACCTGTTTATCAGTATGCTGACCTCTTTTAACTTATAAAATTCTTAACTCTCATATATATGATATAAATATAGTTGAGGGACTTCATTTAATTTTTTTTTTAAGCTTATATTTGCATTAAAAGAAGTTTTATTCAAGGTATCTAAGTTTTCCCTTGCTTCTCTATTTTCCGGTGTATCCAATAAATATGCCTGATACGTACCCAAAAATCACCTTAGCGATACTCATACTGATACCGATACTTTGAACCATGCTAAATGTGTGGCACAAAGCAAAATACCTTGTCAAGAAAAGACAATGCTACCTACAGTCATGCTTATGTTACCTGTCTCAAAACACCAAGTTCTTTCTTCATTATCTAATATAGTAAAAGTATCATAAGATAATAGAAATCATGCACAAGAAGAATTTTAAACTAACAGAACGAAATGTGTTTTTGAATAACAGAAACAGCATGTTACCAAAAAAACAAAATTAATAGAAACAGCATAATCATACAATTTCTTAGGCATCAAATCACAAAGCAAATTCTCAGCCCTAAGATGCTCATGTGACAAAGGAATTTTGGAAAGATGAATGATAACCTGCCTTGTAAGAGCCAGTCGGTGGCACAGCGAGCATATTCCAATCAATTTCATCAACATATTTTTTTCTCTCTCTATAAACGGCCCTGGCACTGTTATACTTAGGTTGATACTCAGACACCAGTCCTTTTGCCTGCAGAACATAATCCCGTCAAATTCATAGAATATTTTGAGGACTTTTGTTTTTATTGGTAGCCAATAAATGCATTAATGCATGTATGGTAATCATGGAGATATTAATACAGTGTTTCAAATACCAGGTGAAGTTGGTAAATTGAGAAAGCCAAAATGACACTATTCTTTATTATCCGTGTTTGAAGTACATGCCATGCTTAGAATGCTGGATTCGGTCCCTTAGGAAGAAACTGGTGAACATATATGTGATATTTCCTCAAATTTACGAAACAAAACATAAACAGGCATTCATTTTTGAATATGACAAAAAAACATTTACCACACTTTAACTCACTATACGAACTATAAACGAAATCATTTGAGACAATAAACTAATAATAAATAAATAGACCAAGCACATGTCCACACACATTACTACGATTTTCAAACTACTAAATAGATGGAAAAAACAAGTCATTTGTTTTGAACAAAATAAATGGATAAAAAATCTACAACAACTTTGTTTCTCTAAGAAAGTTCCATACTTTACATTAACTTAATCATTTTCCCATCCCTGAAAAAGTAATAGTTATTAATTAAATTCCCAATGATAAAATCTAATACACCCATAAGGCCTCAATATCTAATAATTTTCAACAAGGATAGGTAACAGGTTTCCTGTTAAATCTGCTTCATTCCTAAGAGAATCAATTTTTAGTTTATTTAAAGATTCATAACTAAATAGAATTACATTGATCAAATTTTCTAGGATGAAAGGCAAGTTTAGTGTGAACAAAGTTAGATACACTCACATACACAACAAATCAATTAAACCTATTGTAAATGAATCAAGGATCTAGAAATCTGATGCCGTTTTACACTCAAACAAACTGCATCTACCCTATAGCAACTAAAAAGTTTTACATATATATATAATAATAAACCAAGGGAAGAACCCAAATTTAGCTTTAATCTGCAATTCCAACAAATAATAGAGGTTTTAATCATCCAAGAGGATTGGTCATTTTTTCCCTCAATCATCGCAAAACCTGAGTGGAGTCAAAAAGGACAAGAACGGGGTGCTTTAGGGGGAAAATGTGTTGTGGAAAATAACCCATTAACGTTATAGAATTTAATACCACGTTGTTTTTAGCATACTCATTGACATTTTGTAGATTTATACCAGATATCCATAATGTTTTGAACTCAAATTTAGCTTTAATCTGCAATTCCAACAAATAATAGAGGTTTTTAATTTTAATTGTCCAAGAGGAATCGTCACAAACTCTGTAACAAAAAACTCCGTTTTTTTCATAAATTCGTGAATTATTAGCGCATTTTTGGGTTGCTGAATTATTTGCGAATTAAAGGATTCCCAAATTATTCGCGAATTTTTCAAATTATTCCCGATTTATTTTCCCAGATTTGACAAAAAACTACTTATTTTGTATATTTTTAATCAAATTTTTCAGTATATTTTTTATTTTCCCCAATTTTTCCGGACTTGACCTCTGCCGAATTATTCCCGAACCCCGACTTTATCACTATGGTCGCAAAACCTGATTGGAGTCAAAAAGGACAAGAACGGGAGCTTTAGGGGGAAACGCTTAGTGGAAAATAACGCATTGACGTTATAGAATTTAATACCATGTTGTTTTTACCATACTCATTAACATTTTGTAAATTTATACCACGTATCCTAATGTTTTGACCAAAACATTATGGGTATCTATCACATTCAACTGACTTTTCGATCTCCAAAACTGACTCATGTTTTTTTTCCTGCTCGGTAAACATTAGATTATGTATAGCAGCCAAGAGATTACAAACTGACTCGTGTTCATTACTATTAGGCCATACATGCCGATGTACTGAACCATTACTCTAAGGAAGTTGATTGCATGATCAATAAATGCAGTACAGGGTGAGAACTTGAAATCGCCTGGAAACTTGAATTTAATGCTCAAGATTTGACATCATATTTAAATTCAGAACCGAAAAGTTACCAGAGCACGGCTAACAGAGTTTTCAAAATTTTCATAGTCCTTCCAAAGTTGTTCCACATGATGAGTAGGAGTGACGATAGCTTTTTGGTATGATTTCCGCACGGAAGTCATTCGCTGTGACTCTTCCTGTGCTGTCATAGCCTGCAAGATGATCGTAAATGAGACAAACTCCACAAGTAAGCAGTTTATGATGTCCATCTCTTATATCTCCAAAAATGGAAACCATATTAGATATACACAACATTGAACAAACCGGCAATGACTTCAAAAAGGTGATGTACTCCATCCAAACAGGCCCGGAAGCGATGTCTGCCCCTGGCAGCAATGCAGCAGAAAGAGCATTTTAGATACTGTGATTACAAAAAGAACTCAGTTTAATCACTTGGTAGAGTGATCTTTGAAATTCAGGTGAGCTTGGGTAGGGGTTGGATCTTTTCACCCAGACTTACCAGGCAAAAACACAAAGTTCCCAGCTTGGTTATGACGGGAGTAAAAGAATGTGGAACCCGCTGACTCCACACTCCACCAAATATGGTAAAACTTTTGAGCCCAAAAACAATAAAAAAAATAAAAAATGTATACTCTAAGAAGGTAACTAACTTTGGAACTCAACAAGTCAAAGCACCAAATACCAAACCCTTTGACTGGACTGTTTGACTACTCTAGTTGAACATTGGACTATTTGACCCTTATATGTAAGAAACAACTTAACCATAAAATAAATGCAATTTTATGGACTTAAACTTCAATCTATTAACTCAAATCTACTCAACCAAAATCTGCTGCATCAATTGTGATTTCCTCGTGTTCTTCTAAGGTAAGAGAGATGTAACTCTTACTGAAGAATACATGTGCTTATGAAAATGATATTCTTGTAAACCGTCTCTCAAGGAATGAATTGAAGTGTTTTCTAATTAAGCTGAGGAAATTCCTTAAAAATTGTATTGTAAATCCTCGCTATTGGTTATTAACGTTTGTGATCTTTATGTAATTCCAGATAAACCACAATCCATTACTTTTACATTCTTTGTGTATGAAATTCAATGTTTCAATTATCATACATTTTGTAAATGTTCTTCTTCAAAAAGGATTAGAATAACAATTTCGGCATACATGACAGACCCTGCTGAAAGCGTTACGTAATTTCTTCTCATACCTGTAGTTGAAGACTATGCCTCCTCTAAGCGTTGATTAATTTCTTCTCATTATCCTCTAGGGGCTATGGTATGAGTTTGGTGCTTGTTCCCCTTCTTAAAAATTGTGTAAGCATTAAAATATTCAACAGTTTTAATCCTATTAGATTTATTTTTCAGTAAGTTGAATCGAGGTGGAACTTCGAATTTTGAATCTTGAGTTGAGAACCCTTAGATTTTTCCCAGTGCAGAGAAAACCTACCTATAATATAGCCATATAGGTGTTATCGTATTGGCATAATAATGTAACCGCGAAAAAAAAAATTTGAGCAAAACTCAAAACATCACTAAGTGTATTGGCATAATAATGTAGTAAAAAAAATTAAGAAAAGGAGCAAAACTCAACATCACCAAGAAAGGTTCTAAAGTTAAGAAATTTCTGCAAATTCATGAAAATGGCAACCGATAGCATCTACAGATATCCACGAAAATTGGGTTAAGTACAATCCTATGACAAGGTTGAGTCCAAACCATCTATCCACTGTAATCATTCTTTTTTATAGGTAAAGCACAATTGCTCACAAAAGAAACAATGGGAGGACCCATGAAGTACAAAGAAGTCACTAGAGATGCTGCCCATAGTTATCAGTATCGATGTGCATATTGGTAAGTCCGATATAAGAAACATATCGTGGATGCGCACGAAAACGGCGTGAAGATATTAATACATGTCATGAGGAGAACATGGAAGTACATGGAAATTTTAAATAAAACATGTTTTTAACACTAGATAAACTGAAAAATATGATAGAAAAAGCCAAACAAACATTATAAGAGAGATAGCAATACATTATGTCATATAAACAAGAAAATGCAACACGTACAACAACAAGCATAATTTACTAATAAAACAACTTTACGTTCAATGAAATATACAAATATATAGTAATTGTAATTCTTTGGTTCCAGGGGCGGAGCCAGGAATTTTTCCTTGGGGGGCCGAAGTACATATATCAAGAAAATTAAGCATTGGGGGTTCAGGGGCTTAGCCCCAAGATTTTTTATTTTTTTTTTTTGAGTAATGGGTCAACCGTGGTCATAAAATTCGTTAATGTTGCATTCCATAAAGGGTTCAAAAATTAAACATCGACCCTCCCTTTTGATAGAGTCATTATATAAATAAAATTAAGGAAAATGCTTAATTTACCGTGCATTTCCACTATGTAAAGAAATGTTGGTCTTCATTGGTTCCTACCCACCTTCACTCACCCCTAGGGTTCATCCATTTAACCTTGGTTTTTAAAAAAAAAATAATAACTTTAAATTGGTTAAACTTAATCACGGTTAAAGGAGATGAAATGGGAAGGCATTTGATTAAGAAGTTAAATGCAAGGCGAGCTAATCACTACTCTAAAATTACTATAGATATACTTTTATTTTTATATTATGGAGATTGTTTTCTCACAGGAGCGATCCGTGTTTAGTAGGACGCGCGCGTCTCCCCTGCTTGACACATGTCTCTTTTAACACCTATTAACTATGGTTAAGATTCACTCACCCCTATGGTTTATACATCTACCCTTGGTTTTTATGAAAAAAAATTAACTCTTAAGACAATAGATCTTAACTAGGGTTAAAAGGGTGTATGTTATACATATAGAAAATTTTATAATATTTTTTGGGGGGCACTATATACAAAATTCACATATTATGTATGTTCAAAGAAATTTCTACATACAAAGTATTAGACTTTCAAAACATTTGTGGGTGGCCATGGTCCCTCCGGCTCCACCCCTGTTTGGCTCCAAGTTGTACATGGTACCTCAGTACCACATCTAGTTCTGCATGTGGGCTCAAAATCATTGGTTTCATTTGTTTCAGGTTGTAAATTGTATGTCTCCCATATTTTGTTGGATTATTAAGCCCAACTCGTGGAAGAGGGATGTAGTGTTGTCATCTGGACATATCATAAGTGTTGATAATTAGGATTGAGTACGATAGCCCTATCTATACAGGTAGATATGTACTAAGGATATATTCATGCGTATCAATACAAATTAAGGATACGTTTCTGTATTTTATCCTACCAATACGCCCCTCGATCCTGAGATTTTGCACCATTGTTTCATACAAAACCATAAAATTTCAAAACTTCTATGGATACATCCAAGGTATCTCAACTGTATGTGTGACAGCAAAACCTTTCGTTACTAATTCCATTTCTGCCTTGCTATCAATATGCTCAAAACAATAGTGGCCATAATGAAGAGAAAGGGAGAAAGATGATTGCCATGCCTTAGTTGGAGGAGATTTGTTAATGAGAATGCAGGAATATGAGAGATAAAACGGTTCTCATCCATTCCTCAATTTGACCCCTAATCGCATTCTATGTCACATATAATCCAGGAAGTTCCAATTTAAGTGGTCATATGCTTTCTAGATGCCCATCTTGCAAGAAACCTGGAATTCCATCTTGAAACCTTATGTCAATGCATTCATTTGCGATGATGACCCCGTATAAATCCTGTCTACTCTATCAAAAGAACCACAAGTCTCGTGCATATTCCTTTAGTCAAGAAGTTAAAATACTTTGCTATTATTATGTAAACAGTTCCCAATCCCACTACATGTATAGCCAGAAAATCTTTCAACTCTTCTAAACTTCCCGCGAAATGCTATGATGAAGTTGTTTGTGCCTGGAGAGTGGAGAGATTTTCTGGCTATACTTTGCTATTTTTATATGATGAAGTTGTTTGTACCCTGGACCAGCCCATGCAGCCCCATCAACCATTTTCTTAAACTGGGGGGTCGAGGCAACGTTAGCAAGCATCTGAATATGTATAATAAACTTTGATACAGCTGTTCAAAGGACTTCCACTAGATTTCCCCTACTCCTCTGATCCTTCAACCGTCTCAATTTTGTGTTCTGATTCTTGTAAAGACTTGAATCATGTGGTGGCTCTGGGACTCTCACGCTCTGAGTGCGCCCAAACATCCTCTGACTCCCAACATTTATCTCTGTGTCACCCCTCGACCGTGATGGTCCTGCACCTTTACTGCCTTTAAAACCGGTGGACCGCATGCGATCATCAAATTCCCGCTCCAATTGTTTCGTTATCTGACTCCACGAATATTCTCAGTAGGCCTGTCGAAATGCAATTCTCTCGTCAACTCCAGTACAGTCAATTGGGTATACACAATCTGAATCCTCATCATCGTCCTCATCCACATTTCGTGATGGATGTAAAGGATGCCTAATTTTGCGTGAATCTTCTGCTCACAGATGGTGATCTTGTCCCTATTCTTAGCCCAAACGGCAAGGTTCTCCTTCATTGCTTTTCTAACCTCCTGTGGACAATTCGAAAAGGCTCACATTTCGATCATCCCCGGCAACATGATACTTTAGCCCGGTCACTCCCCCACTTTTTAACACTTGACCACAATAATTACACTTTGACCAATTTTTGTTCACCTCAACTGGTTTTCAATGCAACCAACCTATATCCGGTGCCATAATGAAAATGGTTACACAGTGAAAAACCAATAATAATGTTATTAACTCATAAATCATAATAGAATAAAATCAACAAGTTTTGTAAATAATACATGCAAGTATTCTTAAAAAATGTCAATTTGAATAAACTATTCCCTAAACTCATAATTAACCTGAATTTTTTTTAATAAAAAATATTTTTTATTAAAATATTATTATTTAATTAAAATAATAATATAGTATATAGTTAAGCATGATACTACCATTAAACAATATAGAATAATTAAACTAACACATTTATATGACACCACTACTTTTCTTAGCATTATATTATTTTTTTAATTTTTAAAAAATATTTTCTTATTAAAATTCTAAATAATACTACGGTTATTACACACAATTAATTTATCAAAACAATCAACATATTTTGGTCATTATGTAATAGTTTCCCATAGATTATATCAATTTATTTTAATTATACATAATTATTACATAATTTACAATTATTAGAGTGTAAAAAATTTTAATAGTAATCAAAAAAAAAAAAAAAGGCAACTCTATAGATCAGCATTCAATCTACATCACATTGTTGTCAATGCGATTTGAGGCGATAAACCCCATGGACGCTTGAGGCGGTAGCCTAAGACACCCGAGGCGTCACCTAATGAACTTTTTGTTGCAAAAATTCCCCCCACTATAAGAGCTATGTATGATGCATTTCCTTAAATAAGGGACCTTGCAATTCATATAAATTGCACTTTGATAGTACCATCTTTGGAGACAATTCTATGTGAAAGTATGAATAATAAAAGGTATTTCAAGTGTTGGGAATACCATCTCCGGGTTGGTTTAAGTCAAATACAGATGGGGCATCCAAGGATAATTCCAAAACTAGTGGAGGTGGGGGAATTATTCGTGAGGCTAATGGTAATGTTTTAATGGCTTTCTAGGAGTTCTACGGGATTGGGTCGAACAATATGGCTGAAATCAGAACAATTCATAATGGGTGTTATTTATGCGACAAATGGGGTATTCAGAACATCAAGGTAGAAAGTAATTCTAAAATAATGATGGATATGATTAATGGAATTGTGGATACCCCTTGGCGGGCTTACTACTAGAGAAAGGAAATTGTCAGATTGCAAGCAAAATGTAACATGTTCTTTGAACATGTTTACAGAGAAAATAACCAGTGTGCAAATTACCCGGCTAATGAGGCGTGCAACACTTCCAGGAGTAAAATCAACAGGGGATTGAATGATATCCAAATCCTCTTAAAGGAATTATCAGGGTTGACAAGCTAGGTTTGCCTAATATCAAATGTTGATCTCTAGGGGTTAGGTTTTATGTCCTCCCTCCCTCGTATTTGGTTTCTAATTTAATTAATAAACAGATAGGGGTCTGCCAAACCCCCCTCCCCCACTGGGAGGTGTTTAAAAAAAAGTGTTGGGAATAAATAAAAAAAACGGAACAAAAAAAATAAAGTCTACAATGATTGTCGAAATGGAAAAGAGAGGGATGTAAAGGATAAAAAATAGAAAGAAACAACAGTATATAGTGATAGCCGAACAAGAAAGAGAGAGGGGGAAGGGAGAGTGTAAGACTGATAAAAAAACACAAAAATAGTCTGACAGTCAATATGATGCTAACTAGGGGAGAGAGGGAGAGGTCGTATATTTTACTCTCATTTCTTTTTTTTTCTTTTTTCTCGATTATATTCAAGAAACGTAATAAAAAATATATATTATAAGTAAAATATATAATTAGGGGAGTTTGTATGCACTTATTTAAAATTACAAAAAACTTCTTTAAATATGAGTTTATGAGAGTTTTTGAGGTCCTAGAAGAAATTTTAGACATTTAAAGGCTTTTTTGTTATTGGACCACTTGAGCCTAGCTGTATGCTTGGTCGCCTAGGCAATTTCTTCAACAATCATGCGAAAAACAAAGAAGGACCATATGGTCCACCCACAAACAGAGGAAAGAGACCAATTGCACACCCATTGAAAGAGGACAGGTTAACATGAAGAAAACATACTTGACATCGTTCGTCTCTTCTTTCTTCTTTTATCTGCAATTTTTTTTTTTTGATCTATACAAACTCATAATATTATATGGTAAAAGACATGAGAAGTATATAAAATAACATGTTTTTTTGTTTACCATACTACCACATTCAAATAAAATAATTTTCTATATCTTTAAACAACAATTATAATACATATATCAGATTTTTAATAATGACTACCTAGGTGGCTAGTCGCCTGAACCCAGTAGAGCGCCTGGAAACCTAGGAAACCGCCTGACGCACCTAAGATGACGTCTTTAACAACTATGCTACATCATATAATTTACGTAAGTTTTAACTTTAACTCTTATGTTAAAAAGTTTACATCATTTTAAATTTGGATTTTTAACATTTTCTATCAAAAACTTTAGAATAAATAATCCATCATATAAAGTATAAATCAGGCCAAAACACATAACATATAAAAAAAAAAATTACTGCAATTGAACTAGTATGAACCTTGAAATTTGAATATTTTAAGTTTCCCCTAAACCTTTCTCCATAAAATAAGTCAATTTGAAGAAATTATTACCTTGTCAAGGAATTTCTCGCCATCTCCGACTTTCCCAAGCTTTGAAGCCTTCGGTTGAATTTTTCTTATGTTTCTCCCAAGCTCCCAAGCCTTCCATTTTACTCAAAATTCAAAAATGAGTGAAGACTAAAGCTTGGCCCAAAACTCCTCTAAATATGGGATGTTGCATGATGTATGGGATATATCGTGTAACATATCCCGTATATCGCACGATATCCCACGATAAAATGCAAAAAAATATATATTTAAAACAATATCGCATGATATTGTCGAAAAATGTAAAAAAACTTACCTTGTATAGATATGTCGGAGCCCACCGATACCGAGATATATCATCGATATCAACAATATATCGTCGACATTTGATACCATAGTAAGTTCAAAGTAAGTTAGTTGTATAGGGAACTAAATGTTTGGGTATTATAGGCTTAAGTAGACTTTTGTTTCTAATGCATGTCATTATTAGGGTCAATGATTTAGAGGTTTATAGAAAAGGTGCAAGGGGTTATGAAATGTAACAATAACAACAAGATTACAAGAATACTTGACAGATTTTCTTGAATCTATTTCTTTCAGTTGTTAGATTAGCAACTTGTAGGAGCTTTCCCTTGGTTTCCCTCCAAGAAACCTTGGCTCTCACAGTGATCAAAGTGTTATCTAAATTCTCTTCGAGGTGCAAAGTGGTGAATGATTCTCCTAACTTCATCACTACCCTTATTAAAAGATTCCCACAAAGTGATCACATCGGCCAGCATGATAAACATTATTCATTTAGTAATCATTTCTTCTTTTTTGTGTATGTATATGAATTATGATTTCAATTTCTAGTAGTTCCCCCAAACGCATATTGGATATTTTCTATGGGCCATTTGGAGGTATGAATATCCTCGTTCAAATGTTACCACGACAAAGCATGGGAACAAGTTTATGCTTTCTGAATAAACAACATCACTTGTAAGAGAAAGTCATCGGACACTCGGAGTGGCCATAAGATGTTAGCACCCCAAAATCCAAATACACCCAACATCGTAAACCAGAAGTGAATAATCTCTTAACGACGTATGATAGGTGATAATCATTCAATGACTAAGAATAAGACCAATAAAAAATCCTCAATACAAACCAACAAACAACTTCTACTATATAGCACATGATAAACATCAACCTGAGCCGTGTTGAAGTAAAAGCAAAGACATACCAAAGAGAAATCTGGAGACAGTTTAGTAAACACCGACTAAATATTTGTTTTGTTGCATCATCGTTATTCACGGCCATGTGTGCCTCCACATACTGCTTCCAGTATTTTGCCTACAGAAAAGGGAAGACAGCTTCAGCTATTTATGCTACATCGTGTCAGAGAGTCAAACGCCTAGTAAAACCTACATTTCCTGGGTATGGGAAAGAATTACAATTATGAGTCTATAACACGGATAGTGATTACTTGAACATCCCGTGCTACACATTGAGTATTTGTGATACTCATTTTCAATGAGAACTTTTATATTTCAAATATCACATTTGAGTTATTCGTAGGAAACAGAGAAATCTAGAAATTTACATGATTTTAGATACAAGAGTTTGGAAGGTCCATAACATAATTAGTTATGTTACAGAAGTACAAGCTATGTTGCAACAGAGCAAGTGGAAATGATAATCCTGTATTGGTACAGCATGAATATGCTTTCATAGATGTACCACTTGTGTATTCTTCCAAATGGGTGAAGTACCCATTTCAAACAAATGACGGATTTTGAAAATCCCCCAGATTGTTGTGTGTGACACTTCCAGAATTCCTTGTCTTTCATTTCCTTACAGGGCATTGAATTACATACACACATCATCAGTACGAGTTCTATTTTGCTCTATTAAAGCTTCAGGTGGAAAGCCCTTGTGTAGGGTTATATGAAAAAACTAAAGAGATATCACCTTGTATGATATAACATGCCTATAATGCTTCTTATAATATGAAAATAAATATTTTATTCAGCATTATCTCAATTTATTCCTGATTCCATGACTTATTTTTCTCAGGGTTGACCGAATCTGATACCTGACCATGTCAAATTCTGACGTTTGTAACTAAATCATTACAACATACGGTATCAGTATCTGCTATGTTTATCATTACGCCTTTTAAATGACATCTCTAACAATAAATAGAACTTTTGATCTATGAGCACTAGCACCGTTCAAGTGTAATATGACAATGTTTTAAAACATGAAGGCATGAGGCGAGGCGTTAGGACCTCAAGATGCGTGAGGATTAAGCCTCACAGGAAAACTTCATGCTCACTTATTTTAACAAATAAACAGTTACTTTCTATTTTGAGTCATAAACTAGGCTAGTGTCTCCAAATTTTTGCAATGTCTACTAGGAAAATATATTAAATTAGACTAAAAAGGGTTTTAAAAGGCTAAATAAATTAAGTATTAGTTGAAACCAATATCACCATCATCATTTTCAATATCTTATCTAAAATAAATAAAGTGTTATTTGTTATTAGTTGAAACAAATAACAAAAAAAATTGTAATTTAAGTCTCTGTTTTGTTTAGGACCCTAATTTTAGTAGGTTATGAGGCGTATGTCATGGACATAAAGCGAGCTTCAAGGTTTGAGGCATGTGCCTCACACCTTGAGGCGTGAGCCTCATGTGGTTGAAGCCTCTTGGTTGAGACTCAAGGCGTTTTCCTTAAGCCTCGCCCTGAGCGAGCCTTGAGGCGTAAGCCTCACACGCTTTTTAAAACACTGAACATGATTTTTCAAATAAAATAAATGGCGGGAGTAATTCAGTTTTTTTTTTCCTTTCCTTGAAAATCTCTTGTTCTATAAATTTTCATATAGATATCCATATAGGCACAAATTCCAATCATGCTCTCTAAGTTTTCTTGGTATTAATAGGTTTTGGGCTCTTCAAGTTCTTGATTATCAAGGTGACTACCAGTATTTCTGTCCATTAGATTGCTTCTATACTTTAGTATATTTGTGTATCACAGAACACTATTCAATGTATACACCTTCACCAGTCCTCCAAAATTGCAGAGGATTTCTGTGCATGCAAATCCCACGAGTATTGACGTAGAAATTATGAACTTAGGGCCTTTCCAGTGAAGGCATTTACAGAAAACATCTTAGTGAAAGATGGATCAAGGGGCTTTGAATGATTGAAGACTAACACTAGGCTTTTGAATCGCCTCAACGCAATTAAATCAAACATCTTAGTGAAAGATGGTAGACCTAGGATGGTAAGAAAATATCACAATTAGATCCTTCTGATGTCTATGGGGTGTTAGGTCTACTAGTCCCTTTACTTACAGAATTGGATGAAATCTTGGTATTCTATCCAAGATCGCGCTCTTGGCTAAAATCTTCAAGCTAGACCACTGAATAAAGAGACGTAGGAAATTGGAAAATAGATGTTTTCAATGTAAGGCCAAGGACAAAATCATTTGTTGCTCCATTGTTGCTTTGTTCAACAAATCTGGAAGCACTTCCTATCCAGTCTTGAGGTCCAGTGGATCTGCCCTCATAGCTTCAGGGATCTCATTGCCAATTGACATTGGTCTGGGGGCTGATTCCATGTGTCGTTTGTTGGTGTGTGTGGATATAGAGGAACAAACGGACTTTGAGAACAAATGCAAATCCAAATCCCTCAACTTTATGATTCATATCTTCGTAGTGTCAAATTAGGGAGGATTATGAGGAGTTGGGTTTATCGTTGATTCTGGCAATTGGGTAGGGCATGGTGTTATGTAATTCATTGTTCTTGTCCGCATAGTTCTTTCTTAGCTGATTCACTTCTTGGTCAACCTTTTCTTGTAAATTAGTATTCTCATTTATACATATTCACTTTACCCATAGAAAAGAAAGGAAAAGTATTTGGGCTTCATATTTTAGTCAGGGGAATTTTATATTTTTTAGTGAGATTACATGAAAATCTGTGGACCTTATAACCCATTAAATGATGAATGAAATTGTTGCTGAGATATATCAACTGCATATGGGTAATGGGATGCACTACACAAAACCTCCGCATTATTTGCATACTAAAGACCATTGTACTAAAACTCGGCGAGTTGACTCGAAACTCGGCCAAGTTAACTCGACTCGGCTGGGTTTCGAGTCAACTCGACTTGGCTGGGTTTCGAGTCAAATCGCTTGAAAAACTCGGTTCTGAATAATTGGAGAAAACTCGGATGAGTCAGGCCGAATTGGGACGGTTTATTGACTCAACTCCACTCGAGCGAGTCTTTAACAAAACACAAATGTAATTTTTAAAATTTCAAACAAACCCTTTTATAAGCTCATTTCGTCGATTTCAAGGATTAAGGGTTTTGAAACTTGTTGAGAGCGCCAATGTACGCCATTTGTTTTGGAACACTGCTGCAATTTTTTTAGAATCTGAAATTGGTAAAAACCCTTATTACATTGACATGCATGATGAATTTTCTTAACAAAAGTAATCACCGCGACTTGTATAACCCATTCTTTCACAGTCGTCACAGCACAGTGGCCGCCTTCCATAACCATCATAGCATGGTCTACAACAAACCCCAAACAGGTAGGCCGAAACAGGGTAGACCTACCCTATTCGTTATTAACAAACCGACAACGAATCCTTTTCTGTTTTACAAGAACAAAACCACAACATAACTGAAGTCTTGGAGAAAAAGGCTCCAGAAGAATTTGTTTGTCTGGCCTAGTTGAAAAAAAATTGAAATTATTATTGCCACAAATTGTTAGAGACGCTTATCATGTTTGTTAGTGGTAGTGGTGCTTTAATTTGAGGTTGTTTAATATTTATCATGAATACTAGTTATTTGATGACTCTTGTTGAAATATTAGATTTTATATATATATATATATATATATATATATATATATATATATATATATTTTCGAGTCGGCCGAGTCGAGTTTTTTTCGAGTCTTCCGAGTTACTCGACCCAGCTAACTTCTGAGTCGAGTTTTCAAGTTTCTGAAGACTATAAATAATTAGGCCTACCACTCCCACCTCAAATTCCATCCATGGCAACACCTTCAGCTCTTCTAATAAGTCTACTCAAAGCCTAGTGACGTGATAAAGAGATAGAAGATAAGGGAAGAGAACCAATAAAATACCCAGATACCATTAATCCAAACCGAGAAAGAAGCCGATGGTTAGCAAGCTTGTAACCATTATCACTCCTTAACCCTAAATCTCATTATTCTGATTATATACTCCTGGAAAGGCCAACTCACATGCTCATACGCTTTAATGATATCTAGCTTACAAAGTGCTCTGATCATGGAAATTGATTTCATCCAAACAGTTGTTGGCTATGAGAAAACCAACCAAGAATTTGACGACCTTTCACAAAAGCACCCTAAGAAGGCAATATAATAGACCTTATCACCTCCTTAACCTAGAGGAGAGCACTTGAACCAAGATTTTAGATCCACTCTCCACGAGGCTAATCGGCCAAAAATCTTTGTCTTCCTCTCCCTCTTTCTTAGGAATTAGAGAAATAAATGTATTGTCTATGACTTTATTAAAAGTACATTCCACTTCAAATCCTACCACCGCCCTCAAGAAATCCTCATGCATAATGGACCAGCAGCTTTGTAGAAAGTCATGGGGAATCCACTCATCTCTGGAGCTCTATCTACCCTCTTCTATTTAATAAATTTGCAAATTTCTTCTTTCTCAAAGGGTCTTTACAGTTATTCCTTCTTCTCCACCGAAACACAGTTAAACCCTACCCCATCCAAAGTACGTCAAAATTGTATGGCTCTGAAGTAAGAATCAGTTTCCATATCTTTAACCTCATTGTCTTCAGTAAACTCGACCCTCACACAAAGGCTAGATGTGTCATGAGACCTTCTCCTCCAATTTTTCATCATATGAAAAAAAAAAATTCGCCCGTCCTCAAGACATGTAACACGGGATTTCTACTTCCAACTAATTTTCTCCCACAAGATAATTATTTGGTGATCCTTCAAATCCTATCTTTTAGAATCCTCCTCTTTGGCGAACAATCATCCTCCTCCAAAGAGTCAAAAGAGGACATCTCATCAAGAAACTTCTTCATCCTAACATGAATATCATCAAACACCTCCTTTGTCTACTTTTCAGACACAAGAGATTTGAGTTTATGACAAAATATAGAACTGCTTTGCTCCTGAAAGAGCCAGAGTTCCAGTTCTTCTTAGCCACATCTATAAAGTTGGGCACTTTAATCCACATGTCCTCAAATATTGAAGGAATTGGGCCTCATTCTTGTTACTCAAAGATGAGGAGCGCTAGCCACAAACGCACACTTCCAAATCCTCACTATGGTAGCAACACCTGTCATCGCTACCCCTTCAACAAATAAAGAAAAACATTTTTTTTGAGATGAGGAAGTTCTGGTTTCAAATGGTTCTAAAGGTAACAAGGAAAATTAGCGACATGTGTCGCTACCACAATGACAGTTTGAAAGTCTGTGTCTGGGGCTAGCATTTCTCACTCAAAGATAGAAGGATGGGAGTGTGGTCGGATGCCGGTCTACAGAGAGCTTCCTGAATAGAAAAGGAATATTGGGATTCAGGAATCCCAAGAGGATAACAAGATGAATCTATACACTACTCATCGAATGATCGAAATCAACTGTGAAGAAATTATTGCAACTGTCAAGCATAAAGATCTATTTCTAGACACATCTACATGAATCTGATAAAGCATGATCCATGCTACACTTAAGTTGTATAAACATAGGTACAACCAAACGCACCCCATAGGCACAATCTACCTTAAACGGTTTAGCCTAAGAGATCTCTACGTCCAACTTTGGCAAAATATCAAACAATAGATTCTTTTCTTTCCTTTATTGTGCAGTGCGGCCATCCAAGCATAATATCCATTCATGCAAAGTCCAGTTGCATAATTGAGAAAATTCAGGCAAATCAAGAATAGTGGGAACTGGGAAATACTTTAACAACAATTACCATAACTACAAGAATGGACCCCTGGGGAAAAAAAGAAAAAGATATGGATTCAGGTTTTATGTTGATTTGTTTTATCGGTAGAAATTATGGATTGTTAGGCAATGGAGTAATCATCTTGTACTTAATTCAAGGTGATCCATATACTAATTAAGAAGTTCTTCTAAAACAATCAATAAAAGGCCAAATCTTGAAGACAGTTAAAGGAGTTCACAGCTGTTGGAAATGTCATTAGAAGTTGCTCGTATATCGGCACAGCCTCAGAAATTGGAAGATGCTGCAGAATCCATCCAGATTATAGAAATTCAATACTCATAAATGAGTCAATAAAAGATATGAAGTAATCACACTTGCTGTATCTCACCAATGCTTCATTTGATAGAATTTCTGCAGCTTCAATATTGTATTTATCAACCACAAGGCTATCTATTTCTCCCTTTTCCTGCAACAAAATCAAATTTTCTATACAACCACGCCAAAAAGTACGAAAAATTCAAGCAATTGCGTAAATATAGAATACGACAGACAACAGGGAAAGATCCAAAAAAAAAAATCGGTTCTGCAACTTACCTCCGTTTCAGCTCCGCTGAGATCTTGTACTGAACTTTTTCTTTTATCCGCCATTATTCCCTGGATTTAACCAAGAACTTGGACAAAATCTCAGCAATAACGGATTTCTAGGGTTTGAAAAGGGTTGGCAGTCGTGAAGACTGTGAATACTGCCTGAGAAGAGTGTTTCTTACCCTAGCCACCGTTGTCGATCAGATTGAAACTTTTTACCAGAGAAAACCTAAATTTGGTCTTGTAGAGAGAAAGTAACACCGGGCTGCACCGGTTTAATTTTTTTTAGACCGTTTCTATTTGAGTTTAAACATTAAGACGAAGCTCTGCTTCAAGATCCTTTTTGTGCCGGTGCCGCTCCACTTGAATGGTGGTAATCTTGTAATTATTGAATTTGATTTTTTCAATAATTGAGCTCGAACTATAGGTCAACATGTGTTCCTTTTAATGTTGTTAACCATGATTAAGATTGGTTAATCCTTAAGATTCAATAATCTAATCTTGATTCTTAGAAATTCTTTTTCTACAAACCAGACTGTTGAAGTCAATGGTTAAAAAATCTTAATCATGATTAATATGAGTTAAAAAGAAGATGTGCTGACCTGTGGCTGTGATTGAACTCTCCCAAAGTTTAATCGAGATTGGTCGTGACTCGATCTCTCAATAATTACAAGATTGTCACTGATTTTAGACTAGAAGGAGAGCTCCTTAAAAGCACTTGAAGTGGAGCTCCCACCTTATATTTAACCTATCTCCTTTTTTCGGATTCAAGGTTTTAAACTTGTTACAATTACTAATACCATTTTGTCTATAATATATATAGTTATAATATTTAAAATAATTTATAAAAATATTAATTAAATAAATTTAATTTTTCAAAAATTATTATCCATCCAACTTGTAAATAATATCAAGAGTATTACCACATACTTAACTTATGTACAAATAACAAAATATCTTATTTTTTAAATTGGTATAATGTGTATAATTATCAGTGTTTTTGAAGCATGACACAAAACATATTATTTTTAAAAAATTTGGCCTCTAAATATATATATAGTTGCATCTCCACACAATTAGATCAATTATAATCTATTTGCATTCAAAAAATTGATTAAAATGGACTCAAATTAATTTACCACATTTTGAGGAGAACCTAACCAGTATTCAAAACTCATCCAAAAATGGTGTTTTATGCATAATGGAATTAAATCACATAAGTAAGTTTAATACTCTTAAAAATGTACAAAAGAAATTCATGAAAATTAGTGTTTATGCATAATGGAATTAAATCACATAAAGTAAATTTAATAATCTCAAATGTATAAAAGAAATTTAACAAAACTAGAAAAAATACTTTTATAGAAAAAATATAGTTTTCTTAACAAAAATAGATAACTTCGGCCATCTTCAGTTCATGTTGACTGAAGTCATGTAATTTATATAAATATATAGCAACGTCTTGGTCGATGTTATCGAAAACATTACCAAAAAATTACCTAATCATACCTTCAATATCCTATACTATTTATACTTCAAGTGGCATCATTTTGGTGGCTACTGAAATTGACACGGTTCATCGAATTTTTAAAAAAAGGTGTCAATTTTTTAAACTATGGGGTATCATTTTGGAAACACTTTGACAAGTATATTGGTCTTCAATAATTTTCTAGACTCGAGCAAGTCATTATAGTTTCTAAACAAACACTCTGGCCTGCCCTAGTTAGATAAACAAATATTTATTACCATTGTTTTTAAAATCAAGAGTTGACAACACTAGAGATTAGCTGCATTTTCAGTCTACTGTTGTCAACGAACCAAGCCAATTTGGTTTGGCTCAACACGGCCAATCTAACAAAATGAGTTCGTTTTGTAAATTAGTCGAGTCTGAGTAGAAATATATTTGCTTGGTTCAACTCGTATATGTGTGAGATGTTTAATGTGTAGAGTTTTCAACCAAAATCCCAACATTTTTTTTTCCTTTTAAATGAATTTTTAGAGTGTTTCGTTGATTGAACGATAGGGATGCTAAGTCATCCCAAAAACCTCAGCTAGTTCAAGCTGATATTATGCATTCTTTTATTAATTCGAGCGGGTAGGGTTTCAATGAATTAAGAAGTCTTCGGGACTTAAGAGATGGACCTCTCTTCAAGCAGATCAAACACTTTCTTTCAGTACCTGGATTCCATCTTTTGTATCAGAGCAAGTGATCTGGTGCAACCAACTGGCGGCATAGCTCCTCCATCATGTAAAGAGCTTGACTAGTCATTATGCAAGGAGGTTGGTGCGGTGGCGGGGCATAGTTGTAGCCTCAATGAAATGCAACCAACAATAGATGCACTTAGTCACAACCTTGATGAGATGTCTACATCAAGGCAAGATTCATCCAAGACAACCAGCATCAAGCACAAGAAGTTGATGGCAAAATTTATCATCACATGCCGAGGATCAATTAGACTCGATGCAGTCCTGATTATTTCCAATATTAAATGGTCAAGGTTGAATTATCCAAACTTAGCGGTGATGATCCCACTGGTTGAATTTTTATAGTTGAACAATACAAGGAAATTAAACATCTATTTGACAAGCAAATGGTAGCAATTGCCTCCGTACACTTGATTTATAATTCAATTTCAACCAATTGATAGAGAAGACAGTTGGGGAGCTCACATTGGCCCAATTTACAAGAGCTCTATACATCCATTTTGGCACATGACGATCCAAGAGGCACTTTATCCATGCTCCAACAAACAATTGTCTGTGATTATCAATCATATTTTGAAAGGTTAACTAATTGAAAAAATCACCTTATAGGCCCTTTTTTTTTGGTTAGTTGTTTCATTTCAGGCCTTATAAAATACATTATATTTGGCATTCAAACACTTCAACCAGACACACTTGAACACCCTTTTACATTGGCGCTACTATAAGAATAAATCATAAATAGCTAGAGGAGATTAAATTGCTCTCCGTCATTGTGGTTAGCATTAGCAGACATGCCTGTACATAGCAAGGAAGGCATGTCAATCAAAATACTCATCACCAAAAATGAGTGAGAAGAAAGGAGGCCTTGCTTCAAATGTGACGAGAAGTTCCCACTAGGTAATCGTTGTTTGTAAGGTGCAAACTCGCCTTGAAATGCTCATCATGATATTTTAGAAGCTCTTGCAACCATGTCAAGGAGACCTTATCCCCATTTCTTTTCATCATGGTGATGGAAGACTTCATAAGAATGTCAATAAAGCGAAGAATGATGTCCTAAATTGATTTTCGGTGGGCATGGACGATATGAAGATCTCTCATATATGCAGATGACCTATTGGTTCTTTGTGTGGCATCATCTCATAAAATTAGATACCTGTGTTACCTCTTTTGTTACTTTGAAGTGATCTATATCCTTAGAGTCAACTTCCATAAGAGTGAGATGTTCATCGTGGATGAGAGCTGTGAGCACGGATTTTACTCACAAGGGATTTGATTAAGAGTCACCACCTATTTATTGACGGATAAGTCCCGGATACAGATAAGGTCTAATGGTCTCAATGAGAGTCTAGGTAAGTCGTTCGATTAAGTCCTGGGAAAGGGGTTAGGCACCTCGAGACCCTCGTCTAAGACGGTTACCTACTCCCTAAGGTAACGTGCATGGTGTCATGGTTTCAGGGTGGTCAAGTGCATAGTGTTATGGTTTCGGCCCGGAGGCCTAAGGTTGAGCCTGGAGGCTAAGACTTGATTTTAACCGTAGTTAGGTCAATTAACCGTGGTTATGAGATGAGTTAACCATTGTTAAACTGTTAACCATGGTTGGAAATGGTCCAAATCAGATTTTATTGGTCTTTTTGCATTTTTTAGGTTGTTTGGATTTTTCCCAAGTTAGGTGGATTTTTCTTGCATTTTTCAGGTTTTTTGGATTTTTGGATTTTTTTTTAATTTTGTTTGTTCTTCGAGTCAATTGTCTTACTTGTAGATGCAAACTATTTTTCTTCATATATATATTGGATGTTTGTCTCTACTATTGTCTATTCTTTGTGAAATGCTACTAATTTTTTAGGTGTTTTCTGAAAGAAGTTTGGGGTGATTTTGACTGTCATATTTTTATTCACCAATTTTCTATTTATTTCCTGAAGTGCATTTCACCAATCAGGTATTATTGTTCTAATCCCTTATATGCTTTATTTCTATTTTTACATCGGGGATAATGTAAACTTTAGGTTTGGGGTTTGGAAATAATAGGCCAAGCTATTATTTATGTACTATTCTTGGATGATTGTGCAAACATGAAATAGGGTAAGACATGCAAACACTGATTTTTTTTAAAAATTGTTCTATTATGAAATTGAAAGATTGTGATGCATATAGGGTAATCCAAATCTTATTGATTGGGTTAAATTTGAGAACACATAATCCCAAATATACACTGTTTTTAACCCTTGACTGAACTACATTTTTTCAATGGAAAGTCATGAATACACTTTGCAATTTGCATGAGCACTCTAATACATTATCTAGTGGGTTTGAAACCAAATTAATTGATTAGTGCTTTTGTTAACTCATAGGAAGTTGGATGACCTAGAAATTGAACATCAACATTGGCTAAAATGAAAATTTGATAGAAGAATGGTTTACCTGACCAGGTTTTACACTTAGTAACTGGGCCTCTTACCTCACTAAGTATAGAGAGTTCGCATCAAACCGTGTGATGTTTGGAATTGATAAAATAACCTAGTGTGACTAGTTTAAGTTTATAGCCTATCTAATTCGAGTTAATAAGCTCTTAGAGGTGTCTTTACACCTGGTGCCCTAAAGTCATCTAGTTTGAGAGTCACTGGCCTAACATTCGCTACTTAGGTTGTCTAGAGTGCTTAATGGACTTAGATTCTGCATAGTCATACTTTTAAAAAAATAAAAAAATAAATAAATGAAAGCCTTGGGGTTGGGAGTTTAAATTAAAAGGAAATTCAATAACAAGTAAGAAACAGAAAAACTGTTGAAAAGTAAGGTTGAGATCACACATTCGATTGTTAGTACACATTATACATCAAAGAAAATTCTGACAAATCTTTTTAGAAACTGAATTTTTTCAGAACTGGTTAAGAATGGTGTGAAATTGACAATGTGGAGAGTTAAAATTTCAACCTTATTAATAATTTTTGGATTATCTTGTATGCATTGTGATTCTGAAAAAATTAGAATAGGTTTCAAACACTGTTTTGAAAATTGCATGTTTTACGTGAATATTTTGCACAATTACAGGGTAGTACAGATGTTTGTGGGTGTCATCACTGTAAACCTTCATGAGATTTCACTCGTCCTCTAAGGCTACTTAAGGGTTTAAAAGGCTTGTTGCATATGCAAAATGCAATCGGGGATCCTACGAAAGGAGATGTAGGTATAGTTTAGGTTGGTTTAGTTTTATGTTATTCTTCATTGCTCGAGGACTAGCAATGTCTAAGTTTGAGGTTGTGATCGGTGCTATATATTACACATATATGCACCTCAAACTTAGCATGTTAACCCTTTAGGGCAATCTTTTATACTATTTTAAGCTACTTGGGAGTTTTCAATGATTTCAGGTTCATGCGAGGAAAAGAACATTAAAAATGAAGATTAAAGGTTTCCAAAAGGCTCAAACAAGGTTCACCCAGTTAGAAAAGAAGCATAGAAGAATTCTATACATGTTTATAACCTACGATAGATGGGTGAAATCTGCGATGGAACATGCATATTATAGAAGGTATTGTTGAATTTTCCATGTATGCGATCGATTGCATTCGGTGTTTTTTGTCCAATAATTTCATCTGAATTTGATAAATTGGAGTCCTAATGGGTTTCTAAGAACTTTAATCCGAAAATAACCCCTTTATATATAAATAGAAGACCTTGTGGACTAGAAAGAGATAAGAGATTTTGGATCAAAAAGAAGTGAAAGAGATCTAGAGATCAAGGAAGCCATGAAGAAGAGTTCATCATTTTTATCTATAAATACGGTGTACTCCTCCCTCGCGATGAACTAATTTTCCATTCTAGGGTTTTTGATGAAGCCCTAGCGAAGTAACTGTGTTGTTTATTTTAGATTTCTTATTTGTAAAACATTGATTGCATAATGAGAAGGTTGTTTCAACATAAGGATTTAATTTATTCATATTTGATTTCAATGGAATTTATATCATTATCTTAGGTATTATGAAATTGAAATTGAACCCACTTGTGTTAATTTTTGTTAGAATTTCAACATAGGTTTTAAGCAATGGTTTTAATATATCAAGAGATTAAATCATAATATATTTTATGTTAAGGGAAGATGAGTAATTACACAACCATAGATTAGTGTGTATCATTCATTCTAACCGAAGATACGATATGCTTAGGGTTTAATCCCTATAACTTTTCTTGATCAGTTGAGAGGGGACATGCTGTCACTCTAACTGGAATATTTGCAAATCAAGAGTTTTGAATAATTTCAGAATAAGATTAATTATGAGGTTAGTGGTGGATTCGAATACCCTAGATCTTCTCTCCAAAGGATTTAAAACCCAGTAGTTGATAATTAATTTAGAAATCTGAATTAGTTTAATTCATTGTTTTAGTTTAATCAAGCAAAAATCAGTTGTCCACATCATTAGATTAGAATTAATCTAGATAAAAGGTAATGAAACCAACGCAGTCTTCAGAGGTTCGATACCCTTACTAGTACTATTCTACGGAATTATTACTATAAGGAATAATTTAAAATTGCATAACGATCAAGGACCCATACAAGCATCTAGATGAATTTAATGAAATTTGCACCACCTTTAGGTTGTAGAATTTTTCAGATCATGCCCTTCGGTTGCGCCTCTTCCCATTCTCCTTGAAAGACAAAAACAAGCATTGACTTAACAGTTTAGAGGCCAACACCATCCATTCCTAGACACAACTGCAACAGGAATTCTTACAAAAATTATTTCTCATAGACAAAACAAATCAAATGGGGTGAACCATCATGAGTTTCTCTCAAATCGATGGTGAGTTATTTCATGAGACATGAGAAAGATTCAAAGAACTTATTCGTAAATGTCCCTACCATCAAATCCCAAAATGACAACTCGTCCAATCATTCTATGATGGACTGTCTCAATACAACCGACAGATGGTTGATATCTCTTGTGATGAGACATTTATGATGAAGAGTGAAACTCAAGCATGAGAATTATTTGAAAATTTGAGTGAAAACTCTCAACACCATGCTTCCAACAGTCGCTCTGAAAGCCCACCCTCCACCTCCAATTCTAAAAGAGGCCTCTATAAAGTAGACACTTATATTAATGTCCCATCAAAAGTGGAAGAGTTGTCTCACAAGTTAGACCAACTCATGGCTGCAGGGCCAGCTTCCTATAGACCTCCTCATTTTCCTCCAAATCCTAGTGAGGTATGTGCTCTATGTTCCAGTCACGCACATTACATCCATGAGTGTCTTTCAGCTGATCAATTTTCAGAATTTGTCTAAGAGCCTACTAATGCTGCCTACACTCGCCTGGGTAATGATCAATTCTCGAATACATATAATCCAGGGTGGAAAAATCATCTCAATTTCTCATAGCAACCCCAAGCTCAAGGGAACACTTTTCTCCAAGGTCAAGGCAATCGTTTTTCCCAACCTCATAGGCCAAACAATCGGCCTTTCCAAAATCAATCCAACTATCAAGCCCCACCACAATTTTAACACTCTAATCCTCCTCCTCCTAATCAAAGGACTCCATTGATCGTTACACAATTTAAATTATTCCTTATAGTAATAATTCCTTAGAATAGTACTAGTAAGGTTATCGAATATCTGAGGACTGCGCTGGTTTCGTTGCTTTTTATCCAGATTAATTATAAACTAATGATGTGGACAATTGATTTTTGCTTGATTAAACTAAAACAATGAATTAAACTAATTAAGATTTTTAAATTAATTATTAACTACTGGGTTTTAAATCCTTAGGGGAGAAGATCTACGGTGTTCGAATCCACCACTAACCTCATAACTATTCCTATTCTGAATTTATTCTAATCTCTTGATTTGTAAACATTCCAGTTAGAGTGACAGTACGCCCCCTCTCAACTTATAGCACCCTGAAACTTTTGTGGCTAATGAATAGTATTTCATGGCCAATTGGCTCTCCCCGTATTTGGATTTGGCATTTTATGAGAAAATGAATGCTAGCGACCCATGTGCAACGTGAAAAATGAGGTTTCGTGCCCTAAGAATGATGAAAATGAGGTTGGAAACACCCCTAGGGGTCTGCAGGTGGAAGAAACCAAAAACTGGGGAGTGCAATCGATCGCAGGTAAGGTGCGATCGATCACATGCAGGTGAAATGGGTCTCAAACATTCTAGACCAAGTGCAATAGATGGGTCTCTAGGTGCGACAGATCACAGTGATCTGCGATCGATCACAAGGGTGTGCAATCGATCGCATGCAAACCGAAATCAGACCAAAGCTTTCGGGTTCATGTGCGACAGATCGCCCTAGGGTGCGATCGATCGCACTGGATCCGCGATCGATCGCAGTTAGTGTGCGATCGATCGCACGCGGCAGCTGATTTCGAATTTGAGGGCTTTAAAGCCTTGGCTTATCAGTGGGTCTTCATTTTAAGTTTAACCTAAACCTAAGCTATGTTTGGGTTTCGAGAAAATAAGTGAAAACATGGAAAAGAAAAGAAAATTTTAGATTTCTAATACAATTTTTAGTTGTATTTTGTCCAATTTTCTTTTTTTTCCATGTTTTTAGTTATTTTCTCAGCAACCAAACATAGGGTAAGGGAGAGAAAGAAGAGAAAGGGGAGAAGATGAGATTGGGGGGAAAATCCAAGAGGGGTTTTGCTTCCAAGATCAAGGGAGCTCAAGATCAAGGTTTGATCTTCCTCAAATCAAACTAGAGTTCCTCAAATCCCAAGTGGGGTTCTTCTTCAAAGTTTGAGACTCCAAATCAAAGGGATTTCTTCAAGATCGAGCTTTGATCTCAAAGGTTAGTACACCCTCCTAACTAGCTTAGTAATAACCTAGGGTTCTCTTTCAAAATGATGATATTGCTATTGTGTTTTCTATTTTCTTCCATTTTCTTGAGTTACACAACTATCCTCAAAATAAACAAGATAAATGGAATGGATGTGGTAGTGTGCGGTGAATGTTTGAGGCGATTGGATGTCATGTTTGTGATGAATGTGAAAAATGGAAAATGATGGAAGGACATTGTACACATAATGAACACACTTTGATGTTTTGATGAAATGTATACACATAATAACTTAAATAAATTGTCTGTGAAGATGATGCATACCAAGTGTTTGATGGAATGCACGAATGAGAATCAAATGAATGGAACGAAGATTTTGAATGCATGGTTTGGGTAGTTTTTCCTAAAATGGTGGATTAGATCAATTATTCTATATGCTTGTTACATTCCCTCATAATCATGAAAAGAAATCGATATGCCACATGTCGCCCCCTCAAATTATACACATCATTACTATTACCACAAATACTACACACATGCACGCATGCATGCATCAACCGAGGTTTTCCAAAGTACAAGTACATAAAAACAAACACGAACAAGACATGTGATTTACGATACGAATGATAAAGCCGGACATCGGGCTGGTCAAAGGTAGGGCATATCGCAAGATATGTCATACCTGGCTCACAAGAAAACAAGTTGATCCAGCCGGTCATGGATGTTGGTGTATCCCTTTTCTATTTCGTTGAAGGATACTTACGTATCCGCCTCACAAGTCGTTTCTATGCATGTTTCGCTGAAGGATACTTACGTATTCGGCTCACAAGTCGCTACAAGAGACACTAATATCTGGCTCACAAGTAAACATGGTAAGACAAGTCAAGACATGACAAGACAAGCAAAAGAAATGATTCCAAGCAAGACAAGACACGTGTGATTCCCACAAGACAAGAACAAGTTTTTAACATGACAAGAAGTTTTGCAAACACGAAGGGCTATTTTCAAGAACAAGACATGACTTTTAAAGTATGAGTTTTATCAGAGATTTCGCATCATTCCACGCATGTCATGATCATAGTACCGCCTTAATGATTGCTCTTGTATTGTCTTAATTATTGATATTGTATTGCTTCAATTATTGCTATTATAAATTGTAGTTCGTTATTGCTATTGTTAGTTAGTAGCTTGTACTCGCTGAGTATTCCATACTCAGTCGTATATTTCATGTCGGCAGGTCCAACGGATGCCCTCAAACCTGAGTCATTGGTTGAGGAAAAGTACGTGGAGGAAAGAGAGCAACCTATCCTGATGCAGTCATAGGAGGATAAAGATTTAAATGTGTTTCCATACTTAGATTATTGTTGAGTAGAGTGATAGCGAGAGTTCCTTTTTGTATTTTGATAGGTGGGTATGTCCACTTTTACTTTCATCATGTTTTGTATATTTAACTTGGAATACAGAGTACGTATAGAAAAGAAAAAGTTAGTTTACGATTCTGCACTCATGTTTTAGCTTCTACACTCTGTTTAATGTCTCTTTTGTATTATGTTTAGCCTTGTTCATTGTAGGATGGTTTATCAGGAAAGTATAGTCATACTTAAGTCCATTAAGCACTCTACACAACCTAAGTAGTGAGTGTTAGGCCAGTGACTCCCAAACCAGATGGCTTTAGGGCACCAGGTGTAAAGACACCTCTAAGGGCTTATTAACTCAAGTTAAATAGGCTACGAACTTAAACTAGTCACACTAGGTTATTTTATCAATTCCAAATATCATACGGTTTGACGCGAACTCTTTATGCTTAGTGAGGCAAGAGGCCCGGTTACTAAGTATAAAACCTGGTCAGGTAACTCATTCTTCTATCAATTTCTTTTCTTTAGCCAAGGTTGGTGTTCAATTTCTAAGCCATCCAATTTCTTATAAGTTAACAAAAACACTAATCAATTAGTTTGATTTCAAACTCACTAGACAATGTATTAGAGTGCTCGTGCAAATTTCAATGTGTATTCATGACTTTGAAATTTTTTTAAGCTTTTGCAGTTCAGTCAAGGGTTAAAAGTAGTGTGTATTTGGGATTATATGTTCTCAAATTTAACCCTATCAATAAAATTTGGATTACCTTATATGTTGTAGAGACCCGAATCTTTTTCATCATTTTTATGCAAGTATTAAGAGTATTTTAGTCTTTTATCATGTTTTAATGTGTGTGTATCTATATCTAATTAGTGTGGTGTGATCTAGACTTAATCAAGTTGTAAAGAGGAGGGAGGCCTTAACACACTCTGAACTTTAGGAAGCTCTAGTTTTGTCACTGTTTATCAGAATTGAGTGATTCTTAAACCATTAGAAATGTATTGGAACCCTCTTTAAGGTTGATGTTTAATGTTTTCTCATATTCCTAGTCTAAAGTAAGTCAAAAGTAGGTTTTCGTTGTATTGTCTGCTGAAATTGCAGACCAATCAGCTTTGGTGTTAATTTATACCTTTAAAAACTCAAAATTAGGATTTTTGTAAAACATTAAAGTTGTTCCCCTTTCAAATACGAGTCAAACATAATTTGAATTGTTAAAATCCAATAAACGAGTTAAAAGTTATGGTCAAAAGGCAAAGCGATGTAAAATCTGTCGGAACCCGAAAAAGAGGAGTGCGATCCATCACAAATAAGGTGCGATCGATCGCAAAATAGTGCGATTTATCGCAAATTTCTGCGATCAATCGCATTTAGGTGATTTTTTTTAATTACCTTTCAGGCCTAAGTACGATAGATCACACCAAATGTGCGATTTTTGGTGCGATCGATCGCACACGGACCCAAATTTTGTTTTAAAAAAGACATTTTTTGGGGGTTTTTAACCCTTAGGGCTATAAATAGGGGTCCTATTTCGAGGTCTTAGGGTATTTTATCCATTTCTAACCTAATTTAGCAAAGGAAGAGTAAGAACCTAGGGTTCTAAGAGGGTTTTAGCTTGGAGAATAAGGGTTTTTCTTAGAGAAGAAGAGGATTAGCTTGAAGATCTTCTCCAAAGCATCTTCAGAACGATTTGGATCCAAGGGAAGGATCCCTAAGGTCGATATCCTTTTTAATCTAACCTTTGTAAATGTTTTCATATTTTAAATAAGAATGTTTATAGATTATCAAATATATTATATGATTATACAAAGATGAGTAGGTAATAAGCATGAATGAGGGATTTTAGAGTTTGAAATGAGGGTTTACATGTGCTATAAGCTCTATTGTGTATGAATGGTCGATATCCTTTCTAATCTAAACCTTGTATTATGATTTTTATTGATTAAGTATGATAAATGATGAATTTGTATGAGATAGTGCATGTTTAAGTAAGGATATGGATGAATTTGTATGTTAGAAGCTTAAATGGGATTATGAGTTATGCTTTATGGGTTATGGATGTATGAAATGATGGTGGATGGGATGAAATGGTAAGAGAATGGATTATGGATGCATGGAGTGGGGTTGAGCTTGAATTGAATGCTTATGGATTATGTAAATGGTTATGGTATGATGGAAAAATGGGAAAGGGCAATGTAAATACCCTTAAGGTGTTTGTTTATATGCTTAAGAGTGTTTTCAATATTAATATAATGTTATTAAGAATTGAGGAACTAAGCTAAAGGGATATTATGGTTTTTTATCTTAAATTATGTGCTATTTATACAACATGGGGGTTTTGCATGTGTTATATATTCTATGGAAATGAATGTGAGATTTTATCTATAACATGGAGATTTTGCATGTATTATAAATTCTATTGAACATGATTAAGGGGATTATATCCATGACATGGGGGTTTTACTTGTGATTCAAATTCTATTAATTATGATTCTACTATTATGATGTTTTATGAATGAAAGGAATGTGATGGAGTTTACTATTTATGAAATTGGTTAAGAAAATCATGAAATCATGTTAAATATTGTTTACTATGACTATGTAAATTATGCCTTAAACACTCGTATGCTAAATTATGCCATATTTATACTTGTATGGTGATTGACATTCGGATAGGCTAATGCCTAAAGGAAATCCTCCAGGTCGGGAATCCTCTAACTAAGGAGATGTAACCTAGCAGAGTTTCTTGGCGGAAGACTGAAGTCTAGGCAATGACCGAGTTCGAATATTAATCACGAATGTTAAATTATGCCTATCTATATTGCATGGTGATTGATATTCGAGTAGGCCAAAGCTTAAAAGAAGATCTTCCAAACCGGGAATTCTCTAACCATATGGTATGAGACAGTATGATGGAGTTTCCATGATAGGAGTTTGGAAGTAATGACCAAGCTCGGATGTTAAATCACAACACTCAAGCACAAGTTCACATGTATGGTAGTTTACTTACAAGTCTCATGGGTATATATGTATTGTAAGGGCATGGACGTATCCATTCCGAGCGGCATGTCAGTTAAGTTACTGTATGGGCATGGTTCGTATCCATTCCGAGTGGCATGTCAGTTAAGTTATTGTAAGGGCATGGTCTGTATCCATTTCGAGCGGCATGTCAGTTAAGTTATTGTAAGGGCATGGTCCGTATCCATTCCGAGCGGCATACCAGTTAAGTTATTGTATAAGCATGGTCCGTGTAAACACCTAAATTTACCGTCTTTCCTCCCCTCTCAACTCTAAGTGTCGAGATAAGGTCCGAGAGTAGAAGAATAACGCTAAATTTATTCTAAGAGTCACCACCTACTTGGGGGAAGTAGGATCCCAAGATAAATCCAAAACAAGGGGTCTACGGTCCAGAGTAATCTAGGTAAGATATCCATTTAGGTATTGGGGAAGGGGTTAGGCACCCCAGACCTCCATCCAATGATGGTAACCTACTCATTAGGTCTAAGCCAAACATTTAATATCACTTAAAATTTCCTAAACAATTATTAATTTTGCTACTCAGACACAAATCAATATGGGGTGTAAAAATTTTATCTTTGATTGGGGTCAAACCCTGGTTTGGGCTGCCTACTTATCTAGTTAGTCAGAATCAGACCCTAATAATAGTTCGGGGCGGTGACTTTTTTATACTCGTTTCGCAGTGTAGTTACTTCCAACTCGTGCTTGAGTTGGGGGAAGTGGAATTGAGATTTATGAATCTCATTCCGGGAGATGATTGCGTAGCTAGGTGCTTATGGGGGAGCGCTAGGGGGCGTTCATTTATTAGGGTTAGTCTTTATTTGAATTTTGTGGGTTTTTAAAATGTTTTTGTTGTTTTGTATTTTTTTAATTTTTTTGTATTTTTTAATTTCGGCAAGTTTAACTAGTCAATAACTAACCTAAGTACCCAAAGTAGGCAAAAAGGAAAATAAGGCCTAACTGACTTAATTAACTTAAAGGCAAAAAGCAGGGCGGATCAAGCGGCCTTAAACCAAAAGAGGTTATGGTTTAAATACAGACCCTGCTCTAGGTCCGAAGGGGGGATAAGACCAGTACCTTTAATTTATTTATATTTTTTTGATTTTTTGAATGTTTTTGTTATTTTGTATATTTCGATTTTTTTGTATTTTTTTAAATTTTAGCAAATTTAACTAGTTAAGAACTAACCTAAGTGTCAAAGGTAGGCAAAAAGGAAAATAAGGACTAACTGACTTAATTAACTTAAAGGCAAAGAGCAGGGCGGATCGAGCGACCTTAAACCAAAAGAGGCTATGGTTTAAATACGGACCCTGCTCTAGGTCCCAAGGGGGGATAGACCAGTACCTTTAATTTATTTTGATATTTTTTATATTTTTTGATTTTTTTTGTAAGACTAAACTAACGGGGTAGGCCAAATATTTAGGGTTAAAAAAAACCCTACCTAAGTGCCCAATGTAGGCAAAATAGGAAAAGAAACGGCCTAAACCTATTGCACACACATGGATAAAGCACAATAAATAAATTGAAATAAATAAGAGGAAGAAATTATACCTAACCGGAATGGTGTGAAGGTGATGGTGTGACTGCAACTTCGGGGAGAGGGATCCTCTCTATCTCTCACTTGAAAAAAAAAGTAAAATATCCACAAAACAATGGATCCAATGAAAATAAAAGAGAGAGAGAAAAAGAAAAAAAAAGAAATGAGAGATAGAGTGGGGAGGTCGTTGTTTCCTGCATCAATACAGAATAAATAAATAATAAAACTGAAAGTAGAGTAAAATATACACAACAAATGGATCTAGGTTTATAGATCGAGATCCGGATGACCGAAAGTATAAATCTAGATCCACATTAGACGAACAGAAATCTGAAGAGAGATTAATAAGAGACTGAAAATAAATTAAGACGAGTGGCAGAAATGGATTTCAGTAAGCTACTGAGTAACTAAACTAAGGTTGAAGATGATGAAGCTAATAATGAGCTACCTCTGCTACTAAAAAAACTAATGGAGCAAAAGATGAATGAGAAAATCAAACTAGAAGAAATGGATATGGAACAACACATGCAGGAGATCGGGAAAATGACCGGATTACCTGAAATGGAGTGCGATACTGGATCTGCAATTTGCAGTTGGTGAGAAATAAATCTTCTTGTATCAAAGGAGATAGAGAGGTCAGGCGATGAGATGGCCGGAAATGGGATAAACCACAGAGATCTAGACCTGAATTTCTAGATCTAGAAATCTAAATCTAGGAATTCAGATCTAACGCAAAACTAATAGCAAAGAGAGCTCGTGGGAACCAAAAATTACCTGGGAAAAGAAAGAGATAATGGCTTGACTCGCAGGAGAGTGTGACCGGAAGATAACTGAGATGAAAATTAACAAATAAATAATTCAGAAATTTAGAAATAAATAAGAAGAATACAGACCAGGATTTAGAAATTCTAGATTTGAATTTCTAGATCTAAGGTCTTAGATCTAGAAAGTTCAGATCTAAAAAAAAACAGAAAAGGAATTCGAAGAAGTGGAGAATCGCTTACCTGAGAAAAAGATAGAGTAGGAAACTGGCTGGAGAGGTAGCTATGAGCTGAACCGAATCTGATCAAAATAAAAGAAGTTACGGTTGAAGAACTAGAGATCTAGATCTGGAAATTCCAGATCTAGATCTGGAATTTCCAACTCTAAAATGAAAGAGAACAGAGACAAAAGAGAGCTTGAGCGATCACCTGGGGAGAGGAGTGTTGGTGAACTAATGAAAGAGAAGATTAAGGCTCTATTGGCCAAACTCCAAACGTTGCTGGCCTCGTCGGAGATGAAGGACAGGTGGAGCTGCAAAGCTACCGAAAGTGGTCTGGATGACTGTGGGGAACTCGAGATCCAAAGATCTAACCGAACTCGAGATGCTGTCGCCAAAGATGGTGACCGGAGCTCGATTAAGGATATCTTCCTGGTTCTGAGCTGGAGTGAGATGGTGGCTGTGAGGAGGTGTGATGATGAATGATTGCTACTGGTGACACAGCAAGCGCCGAGATGGAGTTGCTGGTCTAAGCTCTGCCGGAGATGGAACAATGGGGGGAGAGGTAAGAGCTCGAGAGAGAGACTTGCAGCTCATCTCAACAAGAAAAAAAAATTAGGGTATTAAACCCCTTTCTCTTTGCTTATATAGTGAATAGTAATGGGCCAAGCTTGGCTTAAAGATTGTGGACTTTGGGCTTTAGTGTGGGCTTGAATAAACAGGCTTTCCAGCATAGATTTAACTAAAGGCTTTGGGATTTATGGACTGTGAGGGTAATGGACTTGGATTTAGGGTTTTGAACACTGAAGAATGGGCCATGACTCGAAGGTTAAGGCTTGGTACATTGAGTTTTGGGTGAGTTCTCTCTCTCTCTCTAAACCCTTTCTCTCTCTCTCAAGACTCAGGCTCACAAAACAAAATTAAATTAAATTAAATTAATAAAAGGGTTTTAGGGGTGTAAAAATGGGGTGTTCACAGTCTGTATCCTCCAAGAGTGGCATGTCAGTTATGTTATTGCATGAACATGATCTGTGTCTACTTCCGAACGATATGCTAGTTATTTACAAGTATTGAATCATGAACACTGAATTATGAGGACCATGAAATATGATATGATATGTCTACACATTCTTCTGCACTCTGATTATGGGATTAAGCATTGGATGAGATATTGATTATGTAAATGCCACATGAACATGTTATCAATTATGCTATATGGAGCTATCATGGATTATGCATATGTCATATGAATATGTTATTGATTTTGTAACTACCGCGTGAATTTGATATTGATTATGAGTACAAGTTATTGCTAGATATCCACTGAGTATTCAATGCTCAGTCGACCTATTATTGTCGTACAGGTCTAGCGCAGGTTCACGTAGCAACTCCTTGGGTGGAAGAGGAGTACTTTGAAGAATGAGAAGTTGTGAGCTTCCAGAGGAGGGAGATAAGGATTTTGAGAGTTATCCATGCTAGTGAATCGTAGTTATTTTCTAAGTTTTCCTGTTTTAGACTTACTTTATTTCCAGGATGTTGCTTAGACTGTCGTACTTTTGTTAGTAGTTTTTAGACTATCCCGGTTTTGGTGGGTGATGTTGGACAGATTACTTTTGTACAGGATGGTTTGGATTTTATAAATCGAATTTTATTATTCACATTTTTTTTTGGAGACTCGTATTGTATGCCTTGTATGTTATGGGTTTCAAGCAGGTTAAAGAAATGTGACGACCCAAGGTCCCATTTTGGTCAAGGTAGGATTTTGAGTCGTTACACATGCACTACAATCTTTCAAATTCAGAATAGAACAATCTAAAAAAAAAATTAGTGTTTGCATGTCCTACCCTATTTCATGTTTGCACAATTATCCAAGAATAGTACAAAAAATAATAGCTTGACCTATTATTTCCCAACCCCAAACTTAAAGTTTACATTGTCCACAATGTAAAAATAAAAATAAAGTACAGAAATGATTAGTACAATAATACTTGACTGATGAAATGCACTCCAGGAAATAAATAGAAAATTAGGGAATAAAAATATGACAATCAAAGTCATCCCAAACTTCTTTTAGAAAGCACCTAAAAGAGTTAGTTGAAGGGAATCTAGATAAAAATTTATGTGAAAAACTGGATCCCGAGGATCTTTACATCGTAGAATACAAATAATTATATCTTCATGTTTTAGTCAAATTACCTCGATGAATGATGTTCACTGATGAAGCAAAAACCAACTCAAACCGTCAGAATTCTTTGTGGAGATTTCTCAAATAAATACTCGAAGCTCGGTCCTTGTTCTTCGCTATCCCCGCAAAGCCTTTGAATCTTTTCTTGGTATTGAAGAAACAAAGAGAAGAAGAAGAGATGTTGGTGTAAACTATCTATCACCTAAAAGCTTAGGGTTCAAAACCCTAAGTTTCAAAAACTTGGAAAAACTACCCAAGGGACTCACGAAATTTAGGGAGAGAAAAATCTCTCTTGTTGTAGCTCACAGTTTGGAGAGGGGGAGAGAAAAATCAATAATTGGAATTAAAAAGATACCCTCACATGTTTTGGGCTATGGGCTTATTTATAGGATTGGATCAAATCCAAATCCTAATCCAATTATAAGTTTATCCCTTTTTGAAATTATTAAATGATGATAACTCTTACCATTAATTAATAAAACTCCTAGTTTATCTATAACTTAATTAGTTATAACAAACCTTCTAATCTATGAGTCATTTTTACAAAATGATTCCTTAATTAATGGGATTAACTAACCTCCTCAAATCAAGGAAACCTAATCATATTAGGAAACCAACCAAGGGCGGCGTGAGCTATAGGGGGGGCGTGAGCCAATGTGGAGTCTTGGACTCCAAGGTTTGACTAAAGTCAAACTTTATCTCGTATGTTTCTTAATTTCCAATATTGGAATCTAATCTCATAATATAAGGAGTTAATAATCAATAATTAATTAACTAACATTATCCTAATCTAATTAGGAAACAATAAGTGGGCGCCCCACCCATGGGATTTATTCCATGGGCTTGGGCCCACTAATAAGGTCCATACCATTATGGTTTTATAGATATGGGTCAAACCCATTTCCCCTTATTCAGTGTTAATTAAATAATCATAATTATTATAATTTAATTTAAATTAACAATTAATTTAAATCATAGATTAACTTTTAATCCATTTTATTAATGATTAACTTTCAATCACTTAAATTATAGATTAACATTTAATCTATTATTGAGCTTGTATTTCTTATATGAGCATTTCTACAGATTGCTCTGGGATATTCTAACCCTGACTTACCCAATATTATCCCATTGACACTAAATAGGAATTACATCAGAATTGCAAGTGATGTGAGATATCCATGTTGCAATTGAATCCCAGTGTGAGAACATTAATCATTACGGATCCTGCCATATGAACTTTTTAATTCAATTGATCATTCCAATTACATTATCCCTAATGAGGCTACAAGATTATTTGTACTATCTAACTCATAGCCCATTTTGCACATCATCTGGGTTTCCAAGACATTTGATTAAGCCATGAGAAACATTTTATCATGTAAAACACTTTGATAAAAACCCTTTTATAAGTATAATATATTTTAATAAAAATATATTTCAAACTTATTTTGTTTCAAAATCACCTGCACATGATTTAAGCTTAATCAACTGTCTTACCCGAAACTTGGATAATCTCTCAAATTAATGAACATGAATTTCTTGTTTGAAATTTATCATGACTCGAACAACTTTCTGACTATCCAACTATCACTGTTTCATATTCCCTGAGGTAGAGAGTACTTTGGTGGAATCAAAACAGTCAGATTACTTCTCAATTATAAATGAACTCATTAGATCTAAGGATCATTGAAACTGTTCAATGTGAATGAGAGACCAACTATCAGATAGTATGTTTATGCAAAAGGTCTCTCATTTCATGCAATCAATCAGTGTATATTTAAGTACCCATATGTTGATGTGTAGTCTCCACTACACTAGTTTGAGATAAAACTACATCTCAACCATTGAGAACATCTTAGCATTGTGGCAGTCATATAAGTGAAGTGTCTAGCTTCACCCATAGATGTGACTATATATGGTATAAGGAACTGAAAAGCTATATCTGCCTATGATAGTCCCATCACATATCTTTCCTACAATATAACCTAGGGACCATTGTTGATATCTCATATTGTATAGATTATCTTATGATCATAGTTAATTATCCATAATGAATTCACAATAGATAAAGAAGAAGTCTCTATTAATCAAATTAATAAGAATCTTACAATCTAAATGACTTTTCTAAGCATCATGTCTAACATTAATAGCATTCCATAAAGAATATACAATAGTAAAGACAAACATCCAATATATATATGAAGAGAAATAGTTTGCATCTATAAGTAAGACAACTGACTCGAAGAACAAACGAAAAGAAAAAGAGATAAACTCTTTACATCGGACTCAAGAAAAGAAAAGGAGTGGAACTCCTTACAAATGACTCAAAAAAATATATAGAAAAACCTATGGTCGGAACTTTATCACTCAGGAGGAGGAGGTGGTGGAGGAAAATGAGCAGCAAAGGTAGCCTGCATCATCTGCTGAAAGTCAAAAATCTGCTGAGTCTGCTATACAAATAACTGATCAGTCCGGACCCAATGTTGTCTTGCCTCATCATAAAAAACATCAGTCTGCCTCCATCGCTGAGCTGACTGATCTCTGAACTCCTAGATCTCTAACTGCTGTGTCATCTGATAGTTACACTGAGCCTCCCATCTCTCTTCCTGCACAGCATGGTACGCCAAAAACTCATGACAAGTCATGTAAACCGGGGCCTCAGGCTGTGCACTAGATTGCGGTGGTGGGGGAGGCTGATAATGAGGTGAAGGTGGGGGAGGTTGAAAATCATGGGTAGGAGGGTAGGGATCAGCTACAGGTGGATGGGTCATGTCGACATCAGGCTGGGCATCTCTAATATCCTCCTCCAGATGCTCTGCAGGAGGGATCCTTTTATTTGTTGTCTTCTTCAGTGCATTATAACTCTTTTCCCAAGGCCTCTCTTCAAAACGAACAACCCTAGCTTTAGGCTCATCCTCACTGATAACATGACCCTGTGCCCTCAAAAGCTGGGTAATAACATTCCTGAAAAGCAAGTGCCAACTCGCACTACCCTGCTTTTGGGATGTCTTGATCAAAGTCGATATTAAAACTGTTTTTAATATTAAAAAAACTTTAATTTTTTTTATTTTCAAAAAAGAATTATGATCTTTAAAAAAAAAAACCAAGGATGGGTGGGTGAATCTTAACCACGGTTAAAGGGTGTCAAAAGGGACTCGTTGCGACCTCAAGGGTGAGAACCGAATTTTTAAATAATAAATAAATAGTGTTTTGGAGTGAGAATAGTGTTTTTTGAAAATTAAAGGGACAATTTTGGAAGTTTATATACTTCATCACATGACATCGGCATACATAAGCATTTCTATGAGTTGACTAACGGTCAACTCATGGAAGGAATGTGAGTGCCATTATTTTAAAAAGTAAGAGTAACTAATGTATTTTCTAAAAATTGAGGTGTCTATGTGTATTTTCGTCAAACCTCAGGGGTGTAAATGTATTTTCTCCCGGATTGAATCTAGCTAGCCCTAATTAAAAAAATAAATAAATAAAATCTAGCTAGCCTATCTAGGATCTTGTTAAAGACCCCTTTAATTTATTTTGAATTTGACTTTAATTTAATTTGAATTTGGGGCAGTAAGGGAGCTCTTTGCTGCCATGGTGAGGTATGTTAAAGACTCCTTTAATTTAATTTGAATTTGGGGCAGCAAGAGAGCTCCTTACTGCCATGATGGGGTTTGTTAAAGACTCCTTTAATCAAATTTGAATTTGGGGCAGCAAGGGGGCAAGGGGGGCTCTTTGCTGCCCTTCAGTTGGTTATGATCCATGACGGTAAGAATTCACATGTGCTTTTACACATGTGAGGTGATCACGACCCTTCAAGGGTTGTGATTTGATGCGTACGGTGCACATCACCCTTTGTATGGGGTGTGAAATAAGTGATGAGATTTCACCACTTATAAGGTGCCTTACATGGTAGTGGAATACGAGTATCAATGCTACACCAATCAAGGGAAAAGGGGTGACGAGAGAAGGGGCGTCTCGGCTCACATTTTCTTGCAACATGTCCCCTTCTGACCCCATTTAACTGTGGTTAATATTCATCCATCCTTAGGGATCACCGGTTTTTAGAAAAATAAAATTAAAAAAATTTAACTAAAGGGTTAAAAAAAAATTAACTTGAATTAATGAGAGTTGAACGATCGGTTATGTGAGAGCGAGAAGGAATAGTCCCCTCCTCTGCCGACGAAGGACTATTGCTCATCCATCAAATGCGATTGTTTACCCAGATTGATGCCTCAACCGCAGGCCCATTGACACACCTTAGAGTATAGAATAATGTTGTAATTTTATTAAGCAAATGAGGGTAAGAATGTAATTTACATATCTGCAGGTAGATATATAAAAAAGGGTGGTGCTAGATGCACCCCAATATTTACTGATATACACCAAACTTAACAAAAATTTAATTAAATACTAAAATAGAAAATAAAAGGACAAAAATATCCTTTTCTCCTTCTTCTCCCTAATCGTCTCCCAAAAACCCCCTATAATTCCTCTCTACCAAAAGAGGGATAAAAGAGATAAGTTTGCCAAGCAATAACTAAATCCAGCGATTCCCCTAATTTAGGTTTCAATTGGCGGGGCGTAGACCTCAGGACTGAGGTGATGAAGAAAGACAACGAGGAGGTGATTTGAATGTCTTTGATTCTATCGAATACATGTTTGGTTGCTGGAGCTTAGCGGTGGTTTATGACTTAATTCCACCTTTCACAGATTGTGGTGGACTGCCAAACATAGTTTTCCCCCATGTTCTTCAAGAAGTTTAGATGGGTTCGTCTCTTGGGTATGCCTTTTCACTTATGGTCATGCTCCCTGTTTGTGGCTATTAGAATTATGTATGAGAATTTTGTAGATATTGATTTAAAAGATGCGACTAATGTTGGCGCTCTCAATGGCGACCTCAAAATTTTGGTTGAGGACCTTCGTAAAATCCCAAGATCTGTTTTGTTTCGTTTGGTGGTTGTGTTGCTTCGAAGGAACCAAAGATGACAATCCAACGACCCAAGGCCTCCAGAAACCTCTGCAGAAAAACTGTGATTCTGGAATCTGGCTACTTTGTTTGCGAGGGTTACAGAATAAGGAAGAAGAGATAAGGGTCTTTTTTGTCTTTTTGTTTTTCTTTTGGTATTTAATTGGATTTTTCTTATGTTTTGGTGTATACAAGTAAATTGTGGGGGTGCGCGTAGCACCACCCATAAAAAATCATCTTATCAAACCCTGGAAGGAACCCTCATTCGCAAATCGCAAGGCGGCCACCCGAGAAGGAACCGTCGTCTGCTCCCGAGAGCAACTTCCGCCGGCGTTCGCCTGAGTTCCTCTGATACGTTATTCTTCTTCCTCAGGTAAGTCCGCCGTTCAACAGGTTTCTCTTCTCCTCAAAAATCGCAAGCCCTAATATTCTTTTCCCCTCTCTCTCTCTCAAACTAGATCTAACCCACGACATGTCGAAAATCGAATATGTTGGTGGCGTCAATTACATATTCAGAGTCGTCCATAAAGCCGAGTCCTCCTACATAACATGCGAGGTATGTATTTTTCAAATAACAAACCCTTTTTTCTTTTTTCCTGTTTCTGTAAAAATTAGTCAGATTATTTTCCCTATTGTAGAAGAAGTCGCCGGACTACGTCCAAGATCCCTTGCAAAGGCTTCCGCGCATAACACTTAATAGTGGAAGTACCTTTCGACCAATGGTTGAGTTGTTCTCTGTGCAAATCATGAACCTCAACAGCAGCTGCAACATCTTCGGCACCATCAGACACGTCTCTGGAATCCAAATGCAATACCTCTACAACCGAAAAAGGGAGGAATCCGAATCCATTGACCCCGAAAATCCTCTTTTGCTGATTGGTCCAGTTCAAGCCATCTCAGGCTACAGGGACTTCGGCCTCCTTGTGGATCTCACGGTCATGGATAAGGACAAAGATCTGCCCCTGGTCACTCGTGGGCTGATGTCGTGGAAGTTTAGCAAAGATCCGCCCGGACATTTGTATAACCAACCCACATCCTACGAGGTTGATGGCGACTATGGTGATGATTATGCTTCATGTTACGTGAGAGTGAACTACATGGTGATAAAGCATGGGGTGCAGGCTACTTTGACGGTTATGCTCATAATCGGGGATGGGGAAGATCCCTCCCAAGTTTATGGACAGATTACTGCTTGCAATTCCACCTTTTCAGAAGGAAGTTTGCTTTTCCAAAAGAAATCGAATGAGCACATTGATGTAAGCCCTGAGCAGCTCATTCCTTTGTCAAGATCCGTAGTAGCCGTGCCATTTGACACCTTCCTTATTGTTCGAGCTGATCTGTCCATTTCTTCCGATGTGATTGCCGAGGGCATGGCAAAGTTCCGCACTGAATTTACCGGTACATTCCAGGAGAATATTTGTGGCAAGGGCAAGAGTGAGATCCTAGTGAAGGTGACTTGGGCTTAAGATAGATATCTTGGTACTGATAGTATGAGTAGGAAGTAGTTCTTGTGTTGGTTGTGACTTGGACGTGTTTTGTTATGTCACTATGTTACATCTATCTTGCAAGACTGTTTTCCTTCCTAAGAATTGATTGGATCTTGGTACTGACAGTATGACAAGTAAGTAGTTCTTTTGTTGGTTGGGACTTGGATTTGTTTTGTTATGTTACTATGTTATTACATCTATATTGCAATACTGTTTTCCTTCCTAAGCATTGATTGAATCTGTTATGTTATGTTACTACTAGACTGTTTTCCTTCCTAAGCTTTGATTTGATCTGTTTTGTTATGTTACTTTGTTACATCTATCGTATTAGGCCATTTTCCTTCCTAAGCATTGATTGTATTCTTTGCAATTCAGTCTATGATTTGTTACAATTGATTTGTTAATGCCTTTTATTCGAGTTCAGAAACCTTAGATCTCATTGAAAAATTAGGGTTTCGGTAATGTTTCAGCATTTCTGAATCTTTTTTGATTACATCACAATCTTTTCTACACTTGGATGAATCTATGGTTTTCTGGAAAATTTGTTCTTTGGACGTAACTACGAGTCTTTATGAATTGATTCTAGAGTTTTGATTTAATTTGCCGTGGAGATATGAAGTTACTTATAGTATAGAGTTTTAAGAGATCGAGATTTTTGGAACAAATATTGGAGCTTCTTAGGGTTTTGAGTGATCGAATTGTTTCTCTTGAAAACATCATTTTATGCAGATAATTATGGTTTTAGATGAATGTAGGAATCAATTTTCTTTCTTTGTTTCGCTTTTGAAACTACAGGAAAAAGGGTGTGGTAAAGGATTTCAGATGAATTTCTACGTGTTTTATAGACTTTCTTAGGGTTTTTTGATTGAGGTTTAATACTGTCATCCCTTCAGTAGATCTAAGGTTTGTAGCTGTGAAGCTTGAAGTCCCTTGCAATTGTTTTGCTTATGGTTTATAGAGAGACGAAGAAGCCAAGGGAGGGCCCGTGATTCCCAATTTAGTGTTGTAAAAAAGAAAGAGTGAGGGATAGTAGAAAAGGAAAATTTTGTGCAGAACTAAGAAAAGTGATTGAACATAGACTAAACACACTATAAGCTATGAGGGTTCCTTCGCTGGATACAAGTCACCACAAGTACTGACATCTCAACCGCATGGTGCCATAACTCGTCACTAGAAGCAATATTCCGACAACATATATCCAGGAGTAAATATTCATACCAGCCTGGCTCAGAGGATTTCTTAATTTTTAGCGAGATGTATAAAGCTAAGCATATCCTGCCCCTGAAATCAAGCAAAGTAAAGTTTATTTTTTTAAATCTGTAGTAAGGTAAAAGTTTATTGCTCAGCAATTTTCTATAATAAAATTTCCAAAAAAATATTACACGAAATCAAAAAAAAAACTCGAAAACAACCCAACAAGACAGACTATTAAGCAATGACAGTGGTTCTCTATCCCAAGAATATCTTATTTGTAATATGCATGTACAGACACTAATGTATATACACTTACAAAAATTAATCTAGTTTAAGTACTCCACCAAATCAATCATAAATTAGAACATGTCTCCCATTGGTACCTAGTATAGGGTTTATAAAATAATTTCCTTTGTAGTATATACAAGACCATTCAGTCAGCAAATTCTAGTGGATAGATACTAAGTAAAGAGTAGTCTGCAAACATCAAAAAATTTATGACCATGTGATCTTTATTGGGGTGAGAAGGATGGGGATAGGTATGAGATAAAGAAGGTGGATTAATGTTTGTATTTCTTAAGCTTTGTTCTAAATTCTCACCAATGTTTCTCCATAAAGTTTTATCGGAGATGCAAAAGCCTTAAGACAAGATGTATGGAATGTTTCAAAATAAATACATCAGGGGCTCTTGTAAAGATTCTCATCCTCATTGGCTTTGTTTGAGATGGTATCCTGGAAGGTGAATCGTAGGATATATCAAATAGAGAGTAAGCCCTTTGATTTCTATGAGGAATGTGGTAGTTCGTCGGGCCTAAGAGTGGTGGAAAGGGGGTGAGGATATTCCATCGAAATCTTCATCGAAGACTAGGCGAGAAGTTGGGTGCATAATTTTTTTTTAGAATGTGTGCTGGCCGAAGAGGACTCTTATCGAATGGCTCATTTTGTTGGCAACTTTAGTACTCTAATTATTGAACGTAAGAAGAATTTCAGAGGGGCGTTCATCTCTCTTTGGTTCCGTCATGCTAGTGGGGGTCGGAGCAGGTGGGTCATCTTTCCTCAAGGGTCTAAGTGTGAGGGGTGGCGAGGTGTGGCGGAAATCTTGAAGATTCTTTCCCTTTCGAAGGCTTCTCCAACTCAGAGTCTAGCAGAGTCTAGCTGGCAAATCTAAGGGGGGCCAAGCTTCGGTAGATTTTGATGTGACTGGATTATCTTCGAAGATCCCTCCTCCTCCCCCAGGGTGGTGGGATTTGGCTTTGATATGTGTTTTTGTCAAGCTGAAGGAGAGCTGGCTTCAGTTAGAACGTATTATTAATGATTTTTTGCTGGTGGATGAGCAATCCCCTCACATCCCTTTAGGCTCATCGAAGGGTCTCATCGTTGTCAAGAGTCTTTCCACTGTGAGAGATCTCTGTAGGTGTGACCCCTGGCCTTTACCGAATGGGGGGTCCATTTTAATCAACAAATGGTGGGCGTCTTCTAATAGGGTCCCAGGTTCTCATTTTCATTATAGCTTTTGGCTTGAAATTCATGGTATCCCTTTACATCTTTGGAAGATGGAGACGTTTCATTGTGTTGGGGAGATTTGTGGGGGCCTTTTGGAAGTTGACCCGCGTACCTTATCCCGGGAGGAGTTGGAGTGGGCGCGTATCTATATTAAAGAATCTTGGCTTCATCATATTCCCCGCGTGATTCGGCTTCCGGGGAGGGGGTCTTCCATTGATCTCATAGTTAAAGTGTTGCACGAAGTTGCAGGAGATAAGGCCGGAGTTCCTGCAACTCCGATCAAGCCCCTTCAGTCGGTTGATTCAAAATTTGAAATCAGCACGACGATTGCGTGTGAGAGTGGGCTGTTGACTTCAGTCAGGCCCCTTCAGTCGGTTGATTCAAAATTTGAAATCAGTACGACGATTGCGTGTGATATTGGGCTGTTGACTTCAATCAGGCCTACTATCCGCAGACGGCCTCTGTGGTTAGTGGCCCTGTTTAGGAGCTTGGGAGCCTAGGGGCTGTAGGACTGTCAGTAGTAAGGAGTGGCGAGCAAGGGATTCATACTCCAGAGGTTGGGCTTTTTGTTGATCAGGATCTCCCACCTAACTCGAAATGGCAGCGTGTCAGGCGTAAGCGCCAGCGTCAGTGTCAGCGAGCTATTCGGAATGCCAGAAGAAAGAAGTGGTCTCTCCCCAACCTCGTTGTTGAAGAAGATGGTGGATCAAAAGTTGCTAAATCGGGGCTTTTAGACGGAAAGGTGTTTTCGGGTATGGATGCCAGCTGTGCGCTGGTTCCCTCTCTCACCTCAGGTAAAGGAGGTGGGGCCCTCGAGGGCCGGGTAGAAGTATCGACCCCCAGCTCGATCTTTTCTTAGCAGAGCCGAAGTTCTTCACCTGTGGATTGATTACTGACATTCTGGGCAGTTTCCATTTTTTGAGATTTTAACCATGGTTAAGCTACTGGGGTGAGCCTAGAAGGACCAAGAATGGTAGAGGGAAGTCCTATGGACCAAGTCCAGGCCCTGGAATGGACCAGGGCACACTCAAAATGGGTCTAGAGTCACTGTAAAGGGGAAGCCCATAAAATAAATTGTGCCCATGGTGTTGCACCATATTGCTTCCAGGGGATCCCTCATAGGCTGAGGGTCCCCAGAAGGCTTGGAGAGCTGGGGAAGGTCTGTGCACTGTATGTGGAGGTGTGAGCATTGACGAAAACACCTAAGGGGGGTCCCCTTACCTATGAGGAAGGTAGGGGGGCCCCTACTCTCAGTTTTAACAGCAATCAAAGATCAAATAAAGTCCCCTGGAATTGGACCAGGGGCTTACACTAATTTAAAAAGGGAATAGAGGGGTAGGGGAGGACCCTACCCTGCTGGTTGCTTCAGGCGGAGGCTGTGGTGGCCTGTGGTGGTGGTGCACGGCTGGGGAAGGACTTGGAACAATCCTTGGGGACTCTGGTCTTGCCCTTGGTGGAGAATAAGGCTGGAGCAAGGGTGTGGCAGGGGTTCTTCCCTTGAGAATTTTGGATTTTCGGAGTTTCTACATGGGGAGAGTTGGCATGGGCTTTAAAGGTTGAGGGAGACTTAGATTTATAGGAGAGGGAGTTGGGGACCAATAGGGGATTAATACTAGGGTAGGCGGAGGCTCAGAGGGGAGTGGGGTGGCCAGAAGGCATGCCTGAGCACTGGGGAGGGCAGGTGAGTGCTGTGAATACGTAAACTGAGAATGACGGTAATTCCAGTATTGCCATTCCCTTGCAAGGCTAATATGAGAATGACGGTAGAAACTCTACTGCAATTCCTGGATTTTTCTGAAACTGGGCCTGCCCTGTGTTAAATGCTCACGCATGCGGTCCTTTTTGTACCATAAATAGAATGTCGGTAGATGATTTACCGACATTCAGAGATTTTTAAATTTTGAGGGCCTGGGCCCTCCTATTAGGGCTTGGCTAGGGTTCATGGGCCCTGTACGGGCCCAGGGTTGTTTGTCCAGGGGTTTTAGGTCCTAGGGGCCTTGGGTAGATGCTGCATAGGCCTTGGGCCCATGCCCTAGGTTTTTAAGGCTAGGCTAGGGTTCACCTAGGGTTTAACTAAGGTTGACTTAGGGTGAACCTAGGGTTAGACCCAGTGGTTTGACTAAGGTTGTCCTAGGGTTTAAATAGGGTTTAACTAGGGTTAATGGGGGGGGGGCTGTAAAAATTGGGTGCTTACAGCTGCCCCTCTTTGTCGAAGAGTGCCAAATTGACAATTGAACGACAAAGACTGGAATCGCCTTATTTTTACACGAAGGTGAGATTTTTGGAGAATGCAATATGATGTGCATGCATACTGTGAAAATGTGGGCGTGATGTACCTGCCTATACCTGTTGGGGATATGAGTGACTTGGGAAAAAAGGTGGTTAAGGCTCATGCTGAGGAATGAATGTTATGAGAAGATGACATGTCTCGGAGGCACTAGCCGAAAGAGGAGAGACAGGCATCGCCTAGAGGCGCCATCCAAATCGATTGTTATGACATTACCTGGAGGTGCTAACTGAATTAATCGAAGGTAGGGGTGTTAACGAGCCGAGCCAGCTCGGCTCGACTCGAAATAAATCGAGCTTGAGCTTTTACTTTGGGCTCATTGAGCCGAGCCAAACCGAGCCTTAAAAGTGAGCTCGAAAAATAAACGAGCCGAGTCTGAACAATAGGTAGCTCAATTCGGCTCGATTAATTTTATAATAATATCCTTTAAAAGTTAAATTTATATTATATATTTTGTATACCTTTTTTCGGTAAAATATATTTAGTATACACATTAACATAATTATTTCTGTTTAAGTTTCAACTCAAGCTTTCACGTGAGTCACATGACATCCTAAAGAAAAAATGTCATTTTAATTGAATTTAGTGCTTATCAATGTATTTTTTTTAAAAAAAATTATCAAGCCGAACCGAGCTCGAGCTCAACGATTTGTGGACGAGCTGAGCCAAGTCGAGCCTGAGCCTCTGTAAAATTCCAACGAGACGAGCCTGAGCAATGCCCAACTCAGCTCAGCTCAGCTTGACTCGTTGACATCTCTAATCAAAGGATACACGGGGTGTCAAGAACACACGGGGTGTTGCGAGGACATGTAGGAGGTGTCGCGTTCTGACAAGTTTGCCAAGGGACACACATGATGTGAAGGACACACGGGGGTGTCGAAAGGGGGACATGCAGGAGGTGTCGCGGTATGACGGGTTTGTCAAGAGGCACACGGGATGTCGAGGACACACAGGGTATCGAAAGAGGGACATGCAGGTGTTGTAGCGGTATGACAAGTGAGTTGTCAAGGTACACATAGGATGTCGAGGACACACGGGGGTGTCAAAAAGGGGGACATATAGGAGGTGTCGCAGTATGACGAGTTTGTCAAGGGACACAGGATGTCGAGGACGCACGACGTGTCGAAAGAGGGACATACGGGTGGTATAGCGGTATGACAAGTGAGTTGTCAAAGTACACGCAAGATATCAAGGAAACACGGGGGTGTCATAAAGGGGACATGCAGGAGGTGTAGCAAGTGAGTTGTTAAGGTACACACAGGATGTTGAGGACACACTGAGGTGTCGAAAAGGGGACATGCAGGAGGTGTAATGGTATGCCAAGTGAGTTGTCAAAGGACACACCAGATGTCGAGGGACTCATAGGGGTGTCGAAATAATTGTGGCATGTCTCGGAAGCACTAGATAGATTGAGATTGAAATGGCATGTCGCAGATGGTTTTCCCTATTGTAGATGGAGTCGGAATTGCCGGAGGACCTCAACGTTGAAGAGCTATTCAACCAGGGATATAATGGAGGCATCCCTCGACCACTGGTTGAGGTGTTCTGGGTGCAGATCTTGGATATCGTCGGCGACCTCTATGGCACAATCACACTCACCGATCCATCGGGTAATCAATACCTCTACAACCGCACAAGGGAGGAATCCGAATCCGTCCGCTCGGGCGATACTGCTTTGCTTACTGGCCCAACTCGACCCATCATAGGCGACTGGATCAAGATCCTTGTAGATCTTATGGATAAGGACATCGACCTTCCCCTGGTCAATTCGGGCTGATCGAGTGGAACAGTACCGTAAACGCCATAAATGTGCCCATATACGAGAATGTTTTAGGCGACCATGGTTTTGGTTCCGTTAGAGTGAGCTACATCGTGTTTTCGGATGCAGTGGAGGCTACTGTGGAGGTTACGCTCATAATCGGAGATGAGGAAGTCCCCGCCCATGTTTATGGATCGATTAGTGCTGGCACTTGCAACTCTTTAGAAGAAAGTGTGCTTTTCAAAAAGGGATCAGATCACATAGATGCAAGGCAGCTCATTCCTTTGTCAAGATCCTTAGTAGCCGTGCCATTGAACTCTGTCTTCATAGTTCGAGCTAATCTATGGGATTACAAAGCCATTTCTTCCGATGTGATTGCCAGGGGCACTGCAGAGTTCATTGCTCAGTTATCTGGTACATTTGAAAAGTGCATTCATGGTGAGTTCAGTGAGATCATAGTCAAGGTGACTTGGACTTGAGATAGATCTAATTACTGATAGTATGACTAGTTTTTTTTTTGTTGGGACTTGGATCTGTGTTGTTACTAAAGGGTTTGGCTGGGATTGAATGAGCACATAGATTTAACTACACATTTATTTTTTTGGAACGTGAAATTGGCGGCAGTCCCTAACATACTTCATTGCGATAATTGTTACAGCATTTGTTTTGTCGTTTCAAGATGGTATGTCCTGCTATAATGCTTCATCTCTCAAAAGAATGTTTTTTTTTTTTGGTTGAATCAAAATAATGTTCACTATCTGGGAATTATCTTCCTTAATCTCATACAATCTATTTCTATATTTCCAAAGAAGAAAAAATCCATGCATGTTTTCAGATTCCAGTTCTAGATATCATCACCAATTACTTTCGCCAAATGGATGTTGTCAACTAATCTAAAATCTCCATAATAATTGTTCATGCCATCAAAATTGATTCATTTTTATGGATTCGAATTATTCAGTTGAATTCGACACTTTTATGGATTCTATACTTGGTGATCTGAATGGAAATCATGTTAGAATTGATGTGGATAGTCTTGTGTCTGTTAAAGTGAGCAATGTTTCCTCCATCAATTTGGTGTTGAACAGTGGGGATAAATTACAGTGATGGATAGATTGTGATGCAAGTTCGAAACGCATCGAAGTTAGGTTGAGTAAATTGGGTACAGTGAGGCCGTTTGATCCATTGCTCTCATATTTAATTGATTTGTCTGAAATGTGGAAGGAGGAAGAGGTGTTGGTGGGTCTAAGCTCGTCCAGTGGAAACTCTTCCCAGACCAGTGTTGTCTATTCATGGAGCTTTAGGTTAAGACGTGTTCCATCTTGGATGCATGAAGCCATTGGATCCACGAGTTTTCTCTGAGCACAGTAAGCCTTTGACAATCCACGATAATAGTGTTTGTCTTTTAAGAATCCTCAATGGACTGCTTTTTGGAATTGGGTGTGGAGCATTGGCAGCATCCATTGTGTACGTTCTGTGGTCCATCTTTGTCAGCAGGCGACTGTTGGTGCCAGCAGAGTATCCTGTGCATCCAGTGGAATTCGCGTACGAAACGATGAAAAAGCCACCAAAGATGGTAAGAAATAGAGGGTTAATATGAGATTCTGTGTTCTTAGTCTTTTTTTTGTACTGTAATTTCTAATGTCATATATCGTTATAATTTGATGGGCAGTGTTGTTTCTGTTGCATATTCTCTTTAATGGAAGGCATTGATACATAGCTTTAGATTGGGACTGAAATTCTATTTGCAAGTCTATAGCATTTAACATATAACATAGAGAACAACCAATATCATTAGGATCAGCTACATTATTCACGCCTCCAAGACCCTAGTAAAGCTTTTTTAGTTCTTTCATTTTTAACAAGGATACTATTTCATTTAGAAGAGAGAGAGAGAGAGAGAGAGAGAGAGAGAGAGAGAGGAAACATCATCTACCCGAGGGGAAACATCATCCACTAAGAGTCAGGAAGAGCTAGCAGCAAACTTAGTGATACAGTTGACTGATCCGTCGCCTCCCCTCTGGACAAAGGAATAATAACCATAATTACTAAGTCGGGGTTTGGGGAATTATCTGTTTAGCAAAAAGTTCTTGTGAAAAGTCAGCAAAAATTTAGAAATTAATTGGGAAAATGTCGGGGAGGATATAAAAAAAAAAATATAAAATAAGATTTGGGAAAATGTGAGACTTTTTCAAAAAGTTGTGAATAATTCGTGGAATTCATGACTTTTTGAAAAAGTTGCTTTTTTTCAAAAGTCGTGATAACTTTATCAATTAATCTTTTGACAAAAATGTTGGGTATTATTTGAGATTTTTTGAAAAAAATCAGAGAACTTTGTAACTATGATTATAGCCTCGTTACAGAGAAGCTAACAAGTTTTTTTTACTTCCAATATAATATTCCAAATCTCGAACAGGACATAGAGATCTTCTAAAACAGCATCCATAGTGCACATTTTGCATCTCTCAAGCACTAGTAAAACCCTTTCACCAACTTGATTTTTACAATCTAGTTTGCAAGTATAGGAAACCCTTATAACCCATAGTACCATATTGACTGAACCATAGTACCATATTGACTGAACCAAGCTTTAGGCTTTGTTTGTAGAAAATTTCTAATGAATTGGATTTGGAAAATTGTAGGGAATGGGAATTTTCCATGTACTCTGGATGAGCTAAGCTAAGGTCCGAGAATTTGAAATGAGCGTGGTGCAATAAGGCGTCTAGGACAAGCTGTGTTTGAGGTAACATCCAGATGGTCAAATGTGTCATTGCTTTCATTTGTGGAGAGAAGGGCATTTGGCAAATGACTAATTCAAAAAACAACATCCAAAGAACATCTTATGACTCTTTGCCTTACTCCTAATGTCCAAAAATGTTCGCCTAGTTATCAATTTTCCGAGGTTTAGCAATCTCTGCTCCGGTGTTTGAATGTTGAACCACCTCGTGATTGGATGGAGCCTCCTGAGCTTGAATAAAAGCTTCACTCCAATAAATGTACCTCCTTTCTTAAGAGAACAATTGAAAAAGCAATGGAAGAACAACTCAAGTAATGAAGTAATGCATTCTGTTGTGTCATCAAGATACATAATGAAGTAATGAACTATGTAATTAAGGCATTGCGTAATTTTCTGATTCGATGTCTATCGGAAATGGAAATGAATTGGGGATAATAGTAGAGACTATTTTTAAAGGAAAATATGGAAATTAAAATCATACTTAATTTTGCTTCATTGAATGCATAATGGAATGTGGCAACAAGAAGATTTGAATTTCCAACCCTAGGTATTTGGGATAAGGTGATGATGATGATGATGATGATGATGATGATGATGATGAGTAATGCTTGTTTCAGAGATTGTGCAGTAACTGAAAATGATTGAACATAAAATTTTGGATAATTAATACCTTGCACAGAAAACAGATGGTTTGCTCTTTGTATGAGTTTTTACTTTGGTTCAAGCACCCTGCAGTCATCAGTGATGATAATTTTTTTGATCTATCGTGTGCGAATTTTATTTTAATTATTTATATACTTAATGAAAAGAAAAGGGGCAGAGACTGCCACAATGCCTTAAAAATTGATTTGAGATTAAATATATGAAACATATATATTTTTTAGAAGCAAGCACAATTTTACTTTAATGCTCATCGTCCACACTTCAAGTTCTGTCCAATATAATCTGATGCTGAACATCAAATATTCATGCATATTAGTGTCCAAGGGAATCAATCTAATATCTAGTCTACCTTTTCAAATGCTTTGCTTTCAATGAAAAAGTGACAAGAAGAAACCATCTTACTGGGATTTACAGTCTTTTGGACATAGTTATTTGAGTCAGCAAAAGAAATCTTCAACATTGCAGGCTGTAATATTTTTTCCTGAATCCCACTTAACGAATCAAATGGCAACATCATTTCCTAACCTGATCAGCTTCCTCATATTCCCCCCCCCCCCTTGCCCCTGGGCTCCGCTCATACTCATTCCCATAGACCTAAAATATTTCGTACCCGCCTACATGCATTCTCAATAAATTCCTATTTCATACCCGTCTAATTATTCTCCAAAAATTTATCAACGATTAGTAACATTTCCAATTAACCAATTGCGTGCATCCTACAATAAAATTCCGGCTTTGCCACACAAACAATAGAAAGAATGAGAGAACTTACAGTTTCGAGAGTAAGCTTGAATGTGCGAAAGCAAATATCGTAAAGGGCCTCATTGTCGAGGGCCATGCACTCATCTGCATTCTCGACCAGCTGATGAACAGACAAAATGACATCTAAGAATCTATTCACCACTGGAATATCCGAAGGATTTGGTACCTCCGATGTGGAAATATACAAGGCTGCTAATCGGGTTGAATCTTTCTTCTTCAACCCCTGGAAATGGAAAGGAGGTCCACTGACTGTCTTAAAGTTAACTATCTTCCTGAAAAATCGACGTGCCCATGGTAAGCAGAAAGTCAATCCATACCTACTATGACGTCGACGTTTTGGAATTCGAGAATAATTAAATCGGCTAGCATCTCTCGTTATCCATTCTGAATATCACTAGTGCGATAAACCCTATTTGAAATGACTGAACTACCAACAGGAGTAGCAATGAATAGTCATGGTCTAATCAACTTGGTTTCATAGGGAAGTCTTGTGCAAAACTAGATATGACGAAGGAGTGAGTTGATCCGGTGTCAATCAAACACATGGGCTGAATAGCTGTTTATCAACAAGGTGCTTGCATGTTATACATTACTAAGCGCGTCAAACAAATGCACAAACATATCATATAATAGTATATCTACAACAATCATAGAGTTTTCATACTTAAAATAATAATATTAAATAATAGTAACTTTGGTTATTGTGCCTTATGACGAAAGTCTTGAGAGCAAACAATGAACCATAATTCCAACTTAAAAACAATCTTAACCTAGACGTATAACGAATCTAAAGTCTAAGCGTTAAGAACTTAAATCCTATTCACTCAAAGTTTTCCTTTTAATACAACCTATTTAACCGTCAAGCCTAAGCCTAAAAGAAAGCCTAATCTCTTAGTTCTGATGTTGCTTTTCTAGGTTGAAGAAATCCCATTGTTCCTAGTGAACCTAATGTCTTGTCTCAAACTCTAGTATTGGACCCAAAATATCATAGGTCCAACTTGGAGGACAAACTTAACCCTAAGGACTCTAATGCCTTTGCTCTAATACCACCTCTATAGCGCCCCAAGATCCCACATTGGTCATAATGGGACCTTGGACTCGTGACACTACGTGTACCTGCTTACTCCATACATACAAGGCAGAACTAACAAACTAGTCTATAATTTTGACAATAATAAAATTTCGATAATCAACTAAACCATCATATATAATAATCTGTGACCAATTTAAACACAACTCACCGTATGAATTATCCATTGTATACCATCATCAAGCTTACACTACGTGAAAAAGGCTAAAGTAAGACGCTAACATATAGTAAAGAACGACTGCCTTGGGCAGTACTTATATAAAACGACAATTATTTGATAAAAAGCACAGCTCGTAACAGATGGGAAGAGATTGCGCTTACAACGACAGCTAATCAACGTTTTATTTTCTTTCCGTTAAAAGAGGTTACGTGCATACGGCACTCTCTCTCTACGCGCCATTACCTCTCTCCCTTTCGCAGCTCTCCTCTGATTTCTCTCCTCGTCTGCTATTGGAGCGAAGAAAGGGTTTGAAAGTAGTTTCGATCTCTCCTCTCTCTCTCTCTCTCGCAGTTCTCCTTAACGGAAATCTCCCCTCTTCGAAAGGGGTTACGACTGGATCTTCCCTTATCTCATCGGTGGCTGAAATTTCAGGTGAGATTTTGGGGCTTCTTCCTTTCTTTTGAGGTTTTGAGGTTTCGAAAGGATTTACTTTTTCGCTTTTTGCTCAACGATTTGATTTTTTTGTTGCTTATTATGATTCAGTGATTTTGTTGGGCAACATTTCCCTCTTTTCTGAACAAGAATCGATTAGATGAACAACATCCTTTTCGGCTGAAATCTCAGGTGAGCGGTTCCAATCTTGTTAATTCTTCAGCATATCTTCAACCCCATTCCAAACTCTCTCTTCCTCTGTTCTCCGTAGATGGGTTTCGTGAAGTCTTTGCAATTTATCTTGTGATTATCTTTATCTACAATGTGATGCCCTAGTTTTAGATCTTGTTAGGATCCTTGAGAAAGTAAAGATCTGCATTTAGCCTTTCCATGATTATGAAAACCTAAAGTTCTTGTAACGCCCCTGAAACCAAAACAGTAACAGAGATGAGTATCTCAGAAAATATTATTTATAGCTACAAAGAACCAAAGAAAAGAAATGGAGAAAGCACTATCCCAAAGAATTCAGTAACAGTGAAAATAACTTTTAAGATCAAACCAACCATAACCAAAAGATCCAAAACCCATTTACTGTGCCCACTCACTGAAAGATACTTATTCTATTTCTGCTTTTCTGGATAAATTTAAAACTATTAATACAGTTAAAGAAAGAAACCAGGAGCAGGATAGCATGGCAGAGCAATAAAGGCCTGGAAGGCAACTATAAAATTGAGTATGGCCCAACTTGCTTACTTTGTAATTTAAAACTATTAATAGTCATTTTTGGGGATTGACTATTAATATTGTTGATGGGTGACCTCCTGGGTAGTGGGAAATGTTGCTTCCATCTAATGTTAGTTATGTTGAGTAGAGGTGTTTTTAGAGGGAGTGTACAGTTCTGGAACATGGGGTACCATCGACAATAGTCTTTTTAATATTTGAGGGTTATTTATGTTGGTCATATATGTACTTAGCAATTACTTGTGGATTTTAAAGCTTTAAATTTCAGAGTTTTAATACCCCTAAAACATTCCTCATTACTAGAGTAAAATAGTACATAAAATAAGCCTTAAAAGAAAGGTAAAACAGCTCCTAGACGGGCCTTAAAACCTTGAGAAAATATGGATTATAGATCATAATTCTGAGTATGGAGAATCTGGGTTTATTAAATGCCTTTTGCAGGTCAGTCTGAGGCTTGAAATAGCTTCTAAAATCCAAGTCCAACAACCCTTTTATTTCAGAACAAGCTGAGACTTAAAAAGCCTCCAAATCTCAGGTGTTACTTTCCCTTATTTCAAATGAGCTTAAGGCCTATAAAGCCATTAAAATGCAGTCTCTAAAGAAACTATTTATTTACTTAAATTAAGGCTTTAAAAATGCTTTAACAATTAGGTTCTTTTGCAGACTAGTTTAATGCTTGGAAACCTTAAATGGAAAATGAGGTCTTGAACATCTGAACTATCTGGTTCTTAGAGAAAGAAGATGTAAAGCTATAATGCATAACAATGAGCATCTTAAGTGTTCAGATTTATAGATACAGTATCTTGTTTCTTTTAATTGGAAGACACAAACTGGTTCATAGACAAGCATCTTCTTAGGTCCTTCGGGACAACATCCCAACAATGTGACCAAGTTCTTGTGCTGAAGTTTCAATAAAAGGTTCACTTCATTTGTGAATTCTCTCGGTCCTTGTCTTGAAGTCAAGGACAACTTCTTCACCACTACTTCTTGACCATTTGGCATCAGTCCCTTTAAAGGATCTACTAGTTTATTGTTACACAGACTTGAAGTTTAAGTAGCCACCGGATGCTTTTGTAAGAGTATTTGATAAAGCTCTGAAGGTTTAGTGCTATTGTTGAAGATGCTTGAAAACTAAATATGCCATTTGTATTAGAGGTGTGAAGCGGGACTGTTATTTCAAGAGGTTGAAATCTGTTTTGTAGGATTTTTTCATAGGGATCATCTCGAATCAGTGATGCGTTAAAGCTAGTTTTGGTTGGAGCTTCGATTGGGTATGGTGATACCCTGTCCTATAGGTTCCATTTTGATGTCGATCTATTTATTACGGTTTGGAATATTAAAAGTTCTCTTTCTCTAACTCTCCATCTGTAGGTGTTTGTGTGGAGAGTAGATAGCATAAGAAATGGAATCTGGTTAGACTAAAATTTGACTTAGGCAAGCTATTAAATTTAAGCTATCAAATGGTGGGTCCCTAATTGTGTGCATCTAATTAATAGATAGGTCCCTTTTTACCATAACTCATAGGTTAAGCTCAGTGTTAGCATATTTTCTTAATGGGATGATTTGTAGTCAGTGTTAGCATATTTTCCTAAACACTTTGATCTCTTTGATATCTTGACGGATTTATGTCTCTCAACGGGTCACCTATTTGATTGCATTTTGAAATGTTCGCTGAGGATTTCATGTGGCTGTGAGCCAAAGTTCAAATCATACCAGGGCTGGTTCTGTTCAAATTTGTTTTGAGTTTTGACCCTGATGCAGCAAAACCTACTCCCTGAGTTTCTAAAACTTGCTCCTTAATGAATGATGGTTGTTTTCTTTGTTATTTGATGGAAAATGTCTCAAGGCATAGACTTGTATACCAGGTTAAAATATCAGTTTAAAAGTTTCTTCTAATTTGATACATTGAATACCTGGCATTTCATAATGATTCTCCTTGTGTTCAACATGTATATTTCTTGATTGGCATGAGGCCTTTGATTTTTGATGAAATCTCGAAGGTAGATCTTGAGAGTATGAGGGATCTGGATATGGATCTCGATTTATTTATTTCAAGGTCTTGAACTAAAGCAAAGCTGGTGACGACACTAGCGTAGATTTTTGCTGCAAGTAATGGCAGCAACCTTGGAGCTAATGCTCTGGCATTATGCCACATTTTCTTTTCATCTAGCACTTCCAGATTTGCATCTATGTACCTCATAGGCCATTTAAGATATTTATTCTAAATTGTTGTCCTTGTCTACCTTTGATTTTGTTTAGAAATGAAATTTTAGTTCATTAGAAAAGCTGCAATAAGGATGCAATAGTTTTCTTGTATATCCTAGCTTCTCTCTTGTGGGTCCTCATTTCAGTATCATTTACATGAAAAATTATGTATCAGTAGAGGATCTCAGTAAAGGGATTCCACAGGATCATAAAACGATTCTTAACAATGAGATTATAGTTCTTCAGGCATGGATATGCCTCATGTGTTATTGTTGTCTCTATCTTGCTGACTGCATGAATTTCCTCTCAAATATTTAGCTCTCTTTTTCAGTGGATTGATTATTCATGGAACAATCACTTTGAATTTATTTCAGAGGAACTAGGGTAACCCAGAGATAGCATAGTGAAGATGGTCTGAAACATCCACGGTTTCTTCATTAGCTTTGAGTATAGATTACGACCAAGAATCAACTTTTTTAGGAATACCAGGATGTGTAATATTGACATCTTAAAAGTTTTGTCAAGTATTACTATTACAGGTCACACTTTTCATTCCAATACATATTGAAATTTTTGGTAATGATTATGGCTTGTACTATTGTAGCTTCGCTTATTTCTAGATTTTTTTTATATGATGTTATCTGCAGACCAGCATGAGCCTTCCATGTGCCAGGCTTACTAGTGTTATATAAATCATCTTTACATGATAAAGTTGATGAACACAGTTTTTGTTTTGTTTTGTAGTTCTGTTAAGGCCCCATCTTTTTATTGAGCTCTTTTTTTTATTAGTTATGAACTTGTCTGCAACACTCGTAGATTTAGTTGTACAAGCAATAACTAGGAGTTATTCGGATTACTTATTTGCCCACTTCCGAACAAACTGCTGACATCTTCACCAAGGGACTTTCTAGCCCTCGTTTCAGCCTTCTCAAGACCAAACTTATGCCTTCACCGGAAACCATTAGTTTGAGGGGGAGTGTTAGCGTAATCAAAGGAAACCACTAAGATGGTTAGTTTCCTTTGTTACATGGATTCTAAAGATCTTGATAAGATTGCTTAGCTGTAGATCACAGATTGCTTAGTTGTAATTAATCTCTATATATACATCAAAGGAACCCCAAAGGGTACGAATCTTGTAATACCAAAATCATTCTTATTAGATTATAATACCCCCTACATGTAAGGATATGAAACGTTGACCTAGAAATCAATATTTTTTTTTATTTTTTAAGATATAATAAATACTGCCAATCTCTGATTCATGATTAAAGGTGATGTAACTAATGAGTAAACTATGCTTTTGGAATCCCTAGTATTATACACTACAGGTCTCTCTTCTCAACGTTTCTACTTCACAAGGTAGGAAAGAGTATTTCATTTTGGATGTCCCCCAACCCAAACAATATACTCATCTTCTTCCTTTAACCAATAAGGTAATAGATTCAATGAAGAAACATTTTCCTGTACCAGTGTTTAGGCTTTCTTGTCTGCACCTACAATCCATCCAATGTTTGGGCTGTACAGCCTGTACCAAGTCCTAACCATATAATCAATGTCCTAAGATTCTTGTTATACTCAGCTCTTAAGCAAGCAGAGAATACCTATAAGAGCAGTAAAATACTAGATTAACTCAGAGAGAAGTAAAGTACTAGATTACCTCCAAAGTACTTTACTTGCTTAGAAGTAATCTGTACTTACTTAAGAGCTGCTAGTTGTTCATTGTTGTCCTTGAATATTCACTTTGGTAGTAGCAACATTCTTCTCCTTATATTTGATTGTTGACATAGAGGTAATCTGTACTTACTTAAAAGCTGCTACTTGTTTCATTGTTGGTCCTTGTACTCACTTTGTTGAGAACAAGAATCTGCTCTTTATATTTGGTTGTTGCCATGCCCTCACTAGTTATTTTATATTCTGCATCATTCATCCTTTACAGAGAGCGACATTGGAATGGAGAAACCCCTCATGGGGATACTCGGTAATTTAATTATTTTCTTGAGACATTTTAAGTGTTTTAAGTGTATGATATCCATGTCGAATTGTCAGTCGCGATAATGGGGCCGTGGAAAATCACATACTGGAAGCTTCTTTGGCAAAATTACCTTGATTTCCATTTTTTAAGTGACCTTATTCAATATTCATCCATACATCTTTTGCTCCTTCTGTCTATAATAGAAAATAAAATGGGGTCACCTTCTTCCTCCATAATCAAACATAAAGTGATTACTATCATCACCATATAAACAAAGGGGAATATTTGTCACAAAATCATTTTGTAACATAAAAACAGTTTTCCCTCGCTTATACCTGCAAAATGGCCTTGGAAGTTATTGACTCCTCATTCCCATGGCTTCAATCAGGCACTTTGACGGGAACTCTGGCAGTCATGCTTGACTATAATGCATGACTAATTTCAGGTGTATAATGAATTGACAATAATAGGGTTTAATACTACTAAATGATTATTTATGCGATCTTCACCCTTTTTATGTCCATGGTAGCTCTGTTTTGGGTCAATATCATCGCGGCATACGCCTTGTGGATGATGATGACATACCTAACAAAGGTTTGGGAGCTTAATTTCACCCACGCTAGAGCGATTGTGAACGTGTTTGGGGGCTCAGTGAATATAATGCTTATAGTCATGGGCTTCCTTTGCCAAAGATTTCAGAGAAAGGGAAAGGGGAGAGAGAGGGTGTGCCTCTTTGTTGAGAGACCAAGGAAGGGAGCACGAGAGAAGATAAGGATAAGGATTTGAGGGAATTGTGGAGATATTAACCCTATGTTTGGTTGTCGAGAAAATAAGTGAAAACATGGAAAGACACTACGTGAAAAAGGCTAAAATAAGACACTAATATGTCGCAAAGAACGACTCCATGGGGCAGTAATTAAATAAAGGACGGTTATTTTGATATAAAAGACAGCTCATAACAGAGGGGAAGAGTTTGCGCAAACAAACGACGGGTAATAAACATTTTATTTATTTTCTATCGATAAAAAGGGGTTACGTGCATACCCCACTCTCTCTTCTACGCGCCATAAACTTTCGTTCTCTTTTATACCTCTCTCCCTCTTTCTCTCTCGCAGCTCTCCTCTTTCCCTCTATCTCCTCTCCTCTGATTTCTTTCCCTCATCTGCTATTGGAGGGAAGAAACAGTTTCACACTTATCACATTCTTTCATTCATACTCTTCTTGAGCGAGAAAATCAGATTTTGTAAGTTTATCGATTTTCAATAATTCTTCTAATTTTTTTTTCTTATCTAATATGATTTATAGTTCTCGATTGTTTGATTCAAATCAGTTCTTCAATTGTAGATTCCAGACCTGCAAATGGAGTTTTGAATCTAGGGTTTAAATATCTAGGTTTTGTTTGTCTCTCTATTGCAGATCTCCTCAGCGAAATCTTCCCCTCTTAGAAAGGGGTTACAGCTGATCTTCTCATCTCCACATCGGTACGGTGGCTGGATCTTCCCTTCTCCTCTTCGAAAGGTTAGTGTTGGGATTTAAGTCACTTTGAAGGCGATTCAATCGGAAGCTGCCCCATCCGAGAAATTCACAGGCGAGAGAGCTACTACTAGAAGATCAATACCAGTAAGTGTTACATTTCCTTTTTCTGTGAATCTCAAAACTAGGGTTTTGGATTTGATGATTAATACCAAACTAACAAGGGGAAGGGGAAATCGGAATCCTAGATCATATCTCCTAGTTTCTACTCTGCTTTATAATTTGATTTTTTGAGTTTGATGTATTCTGTTTTTGCGCAGGTATATAATTTGTTAGCATATTTTCTTAATGGGATGATTTTTAGTCAATGTTAGCATATTTTCTGATTTTTTGAGTTTGATTAATACCAAACTGTTGTTGTTAATTAAACTAAGCAACATCATATCCATGGTCTCAAAATGTCTATTACAACCCTCTTTAATAAAAGAAATTAAGTCTAATAGTAAGAGAAACGATCCAAGTCCCCCACTCCCTCCTTGGGAAGCTCACATTCTTCTTCCTCTTCCAAGTACACCTCCTCAGTCCAAGGCTCCGCAGAATGGTCCGGTTCCAAACTTGCCGACAACAACATATTTGGTTGAGCACAAAAGTGCTCAGTGTATATGAAGTCTAACTAACATCAGAATATCATATGTACATAATCCATATCATAATTCATGACAGAGTTACATAATTAGAGTGTAGAGCATACCATGCCATTATATTGACTCGTGTACTTGTGTGACTCTTGGACTTGTACATGTGAGAAGCATGTGCATGACATTTACGTGTTTATGATAAGATCTTTGTTCATGATAAGTAACATATCCCGACAACGCATTATGAATAGCATGCTCATGATAAGTAGCATGTTCCGACAACGCATGATAATTGTGTTATCCATGATAAGTAACATGTTCCGACAACGCATGATAATTGTGTAATCCAAAGTAAGTGGCATGTTCCGAAAACACATAATACATAGTGTGTTCATGTCCAGTGCATGTTCTTGTGAGACCCGTTCAATCCATTAACCCATTCAATCCATCATCCACTCATAAATCACCATTCCTCCATAATATTAACTCATTCTCCACACACATTCATTCACAAGCCATAACAATTCATCCAACCCTTCCTTCATCATTTCCCATCCTCCATTTCACACATCCATAACCTTGAACAACCATTACCAACACAATAATAGTTATGCCTAATAGAATCACAACCACATGTAAAATCCCCATTTCATGCCTCAATACCAATATTTCATGCATAAACATGTAATTCACATATTAATCTTCATTTTTATCTTGTTAGAACATTCAAAATCATAATAGAGTTATATTAGATACTATATTGACCTTTGAGATTGTCGTCCTACGATCCAATTGCTAGAGAATGCTCCTAGTGGCGATCTTCAAGCCAAATCTTCATTTTCCAAGTAAAATCCCTCTTCTTCAAGCCAAATCCCGCTTGAAACCCTAGTTTTCCATTCTTTCTCTCCCAAATTAAGTAGTACCCTTTTAGACTCTAAAACCCTCGAATTAGAACGCCTATTTATACTGGAGGAGTTTAAAACCCTAATTTCTGTAAGTTCCTAAAATTTCCTGTGCACGTGATCCTATCGATCGGAACTTAAGTGCGATCGATCGGAGTTATTCTGTTTAGTCCGATCGATCAAAGCATACAGAACGATCGATCATATCGATTCAATTAGTCCGATCGATCGATCGAAGCCATTACAGTGTTCCTGATGATTTTCCTAACATTGTCTGATCAATCGGGGGTGACTTCCGATCAATTGGAGGTTCTGTTTTTCATTTGATTCTCCGTTAAGCATTTAAACACCCATACTATTCCATTAGTATCAAACACATAATAAACATGTCATTGATAATTTTTACCCTTATTAATTGAGATAATGACCTAAATACAAATTCGGGCCTCTACAAAAAGATTTAATACAAATTTCTCAAGACAACAAAGGAAGACCAAAGGACCAATTTCACCCAAGGTACTCTCCCAAGTCAATGTTTCCTCATCGGATTGAGCACTAATGTAAGATTAATTATCTTGTACTTGAGCACATATAAGTGGAGGGAGAGTGAGTCCTCAAAAACTCTCAAATTCTTCTCTTTCCAAATCGTCTATGAGATGACCCTGACATAGCAGCCCATATCACCCTTCGTGCCCCATCCATACTCACCGTAGCCCATTAAGATAAAATGTTTTGAAAGGATGAAGGGAAGACTCAATCCAATCTTAGTCGAGATAGAAAATATTACTAAGGTTGAGGAAGCAAATTCAAAGTAACAAAAAATACCATTAAAGAGGTTTTTTTTCTCGAAAAATCTTCTCCACTGAATTTTTGCATCGATCTTCACCTCATTTGGTTAATATTCACCTAAGAGACTCAAATATAGTGAAAGATGGGGAAAGAAATCGAATCCTGAACAAAAACTCAAAATACCGAAGTGAATTGTCGAATTTTAATTTAAAATCTCACGATATTTATGAAATTTGTGAAATATTGCAAAAAATTGATGAATGTTTAGCAATTTTTTTTTGTTTGTAAAACAATTAATACACTACATCAGAACTTACTTGCGAATAAGTGATAATACGGACAAAGTATCGATTTTTCACACGAAGTTTCAAACCTTGGGTTAAGCTGGTCCAAGACTGCAAGCTACTCATCTTTCTCATAGGAAAACCCTGTCATCATCGTCCACCACAGCACTACTACTTTCGGCACCTACAACTCCCATTGAGGAGGTGGCCCTCTGAATTGAATCGGGCAAATTGATGCTTGGTGTATGACATAGTGCAAGTGAAAAATAAATTTCACTGCACAACCTAACCACTTTTATGCTTTATTATGGTGTTTCTCCTGTTGCAGTTCTATGTCACAAACTACTTTTTATATGGATCAAAAGTCTAGAGCAGTTGGTGTTTCTTATTACTATTTTGTAAGAGTGATTGCCTTTTAAGGTGAAAGCATAGTTTCCTGTTTAAAAATAAATTTATTTTGGTTAACATACATACCTACACACACACACAAACATGTACTATTAAATTTTCAGCCTATCAAATAATGTCACTGCTCATTAATATTTTATTTGAAGACATCTTGCTACCGTACATTGCCTTGTCAATCATTTGTTGCAGAGCAAGCAATTGTTTATTAGGGTGGGTATGGAGGAGGTCTTGGTGGTGTTGGGAGGTAAAGTAGATTATGATGCTCTTTTATTTGAATTTAGACATGGATTTTGTTGGGGTTGATCCCATATTTTAATGTGGTGGTGATATGGGTCACAACTGAAGGTTGCTGGTTTATCCCAGCTTACATATGGAAGAGATTGTTTGATGAATTTTTTTTTTTTTTGGTTTTTCATTGATCATGCTATTACTTTTAATGGACCAACATGTTTTCTTTTCAACGCCTGTTACAAGTGTTTGAAGGATAAAAGGCAGTTAGTTCATGTTTACTCTATTACCTGGTACCTGATACACTAACATACATACCTCCCCCATATTTTTGTGATTTGAGCTAAAATGTCAAGAGGCCTCCACCTTTTGGAGTCGCAGTTTTCTTGGGTAGAATGAAGGATGTATTACCAACAGCATGATTTTCAAAAAAACAAAAAAAACAGCATGATGGTCAATGCGGCTAAAGTGGCTGGGGGTTGACACCAAATACAAAGTAGGCTCCACATAGGAGATTTCCTTGGCCCCAAAAATGGCTAGTTCAGAGGGATTGGATTTGGTCTTCTCTCACATGACCATTTTCATCTTGCCTAAGTACACAAACCGACATGTGGCGATAAAAAGGGGAGAAGTCATTTTATTTTCTCCTCTGTCATTTTGACTTCTCTCCATTTAATATATTTCCCCCTTTTTACCACCACATGTGAAAAGCTGAATTTAGACAAGACGAAAATGTTCTTGTTAGAGCAAGACCGAATCCAATCCCTACTTCAGATGATTTTAAATTCATTTTCTTGGATGGACAGATGAAAAAGTAATACATTGGTTAGAAAAGGATGAAGATGAATTGGTTGATGGTTTTAAATCTAGAATACCTAAAATCTCCTTAACCCAACAACCAGAAGAGTTGGTAACTATAAAAAACTGTCAATGGCATTTATGGAATTGCAGTATATTCTCGTAAGTAGATTGTTCACTCTCCTTTGGACGCGTCTCCGTATAGTCAGTCACATCAGCGGCCATATATATTCTTCTGTCCTTGCCTTAAAACTTCTCCCTTTAGTCAGTCACAACAGCGGCCATATATATTCTTTTGTCCTTGCCTTAAAACTTCCTTCACGTGGCTGGCAAAAGGGTGGACCAGTGGTTTCTATGCCTTTCCCCCAAGGGGAGGTCGGGTTTCATTTCTTACTCCCTTTGGGCGAGCCTCCCATGGGTTCTTACCTGGTGTGGCGGGTTGCAGGCTCACGTCGTACCTCGGGAATTAGTCCTGACCATAGTTGGTAAATTCGTGATTAAATCACGAATGAAACATGTCATTCGTTTACCGTTTCGTTTCGCCATCCGATTCAATCATTCGGAATCGGTGAATCGGACGCGATCCTTTAAAGCCTTCCGAATTAGTCACGACGGAAATACGAATAGTAAGCGAATGAATTAAAAAAACATTATTTTATATATAAATTCATCCAACTCGCAACGAAAGTCGTACATCACTGCATCGCATTCTCTTTTCAATCTCCCTAAGTGATGTATTGACTTCATCGTCGGATTACCGCCGCTCGAGTCTCGACTGCCAGAGGTTCTCTCTCTCTCTCAATTACACCACCAGCTCACCACCATCTCGTCGTATCCATTCAATCCCTTCACTGCTTCAACGACATCCACACTGAAACCAGAAGAGGCCATGCCAAAGACTAAAAAGGCCACCAACCTTCACTGCTTCCGGAATCCATTAAATCCCTTAACTGCTTCGAGCGGAAGAAACCCCATGTCAAATCGGAACAATGGGTTATATATTAAAGACTAAAAAAGCAAGGCCTTCTTATAGAGAAGAGCGGTTGTGGTGTGGTCCAATCTCACCTCAGTCTAGGTCTCTAGGAAAGAGCCAACGATGGGGTACCTCAATGGGAAAAATTCTCTGGTTCCCATCCCACTAGGAATCCATTTTCCAACAAGGAAAAATTAAGAAACCAAACATATCTCTCTCTCTTTCTCTCTCACTAGGACCGAGACTGTCCTCCATCGGAGTTGGCTATGGGTTGTGCTAAATCTGTTTGTGAAATTGCCAAAGTAAGTGTTATGGAATTTCTTGGTTTGTCCACGTATCACTTGCTCCTTGATGTTAGACATATATGCCCACGAAAGCCATTCCAGAATTGTATTAATCTACTTAAATAATAAAAGCATATTTTATATTCACACATTGTCTTCTACATTGGGTAACATATTAAAAGTATCTCATTAGATGAGACTATTTTGTCCCTTAGGTAACATTGTAGGAAAATCATCTAATTGGTTAATAACTAATTGCTAAGGAGATATTGTTTTCCGATTCCTTGTAGACCTAAAATTGTTCTAAGTTATTCAGGATATATGGACAATGTATTCCTACTAACTTACACATTTTTAGTTCTATATGATGGAGTGATTAATCTCAATTACTGAGAGAAGGGTCTCTTGACTAAGATGTGGATATAAGTAAGAAATACTTATATTGCAACTGGATCGCTTAGTGGATACCCTTAGAAATATACTGTCTTTATATTTAGGGTAGTCCATTTGATAGATTGTCCTTAACTTGAGAGGTCGACATCTTCTCTAATATTTGCCTATAGAGCTTTGATGTAGCCAATCGTCAATGTCTAACACACCGAACTAAATATGGGCTTGTTGGGTTATGTACGCTATATTAGAAGAAGTGTGTGTACGCTCAACGTGGATTCCACTACTCTTACAGAGTAATTAATATTGAGTTGATACTTGTCAAACCGGACTTGAAAAACCCAGCGCTGGTATTAATTGATGAAATGGTTTTATCGAGGAGTTTATTTTTTGTATAAAAGAATTGTAATTATTATTATTATTTCTTTTAAAGAATTTCTAAAATGTTTTGAAAGTCCAAGTTTGACTAAGAGTATCAAAGAGAATGAGTTCTCAATATAAGCCAGGGATTAAAGACAATATTAGATATTGTCCTGTAAGCTTATAACAATATTGGAAGTGGAGAGACGCATCTGTAAACAAATTTTGAGATAGAAATACTTGCAAGTAATTCTCTATTTTCTAGAAGTTAATCACATTATGTTACTGGACATTATTATGATTGGTGAAAGTCCAGGGATATAGATGAAATTCTATAATCCTAATGGAGGTGTAGGAAAGATATTTCCTAATAACAATGTTTTAACCAAAAGGTTGAGTACTTGGTCCCATAACCGGAAATAGAAGATCCCTTTAGATCCCGCACAGAAGGACCTTCTTAAAGCCTTTAATTTAATTATTAATTAAATTAATTAATTTATCTAAGTAATCACTATATGGTATAGTGAAGCTCTAAAAGGTGGAATCATATTAGATGTGAAAAACTAAATGAATAGGCCCCATTGGGGATTTTGATAAAAGATCAAAAAAGACCTTAAGGGTTTTGGAACCCTCAAAGGGGTGTGTGGAGTGGGGCCCACCTAAGGTGGGACGCCCACTTAAAGGAAACCTTTTATTTAATTAGTTTCTAATAACTAATCTTCTTATTAGATAAGGATAGTTAGTTAGTTACAAATTAAAGATTCCCTAATTAATGAGTTTCTATTAGTTTGTTACTAATTAAGATTTCTTATTGGATAAGGATATAATTAGTTAGTTACTAATAGATAAGGTTAGTTTCTATTAATGATTAATCCTAATTAATTAGGAGAAATCAAGAAAGGAAACAATTGATGAATCCTTATTGGATAAGGATAAGGAGTCTTGGATTACAAGCAACCCAAGCAAACTCTATTTAAAGGAGTGGACGTCCAAGGCTTGGAAACAAAGAAAAATTTCTAGATTTTCCTCTCCCCTCTCCTCAATCTCACGCTGTAAGCGGTGAAATTGTTTCTTTGCTTTCAAATTTCCTCAATTGTTGTATGAAGTTTATTGTTTGTTGTGGGAGACTATCCTTCCAATTTGAGTAAACTCAGACTGTTAATTACCTTCCCTATTTGGGGAAGTACCTCTGATTAAGAAGAGAGATTAAAAGAAGAACAAGATATTGAATAAAGTATTTGTATTTATTCAATGAGGTTGCCCAGATCCCATGTAGGCATTACAAGATACCTTATAGAGGTTTTAGCATCAAAAAGAAAGAAAAGAAAGAGAGGTGGCTTTATTGAGGGTTCACCTGGTATTCTCCATATGGGGGAGATCCTTCTTCACCCTCTTTTGCTACTATTGATCCTGCCAAGAAAGCTCTGCTCTGTATGCTGTTGTGCTTTTCGAGTGTCTTCCTCTCTTGTTCGTCAGGGTTTCTCTTGAGAAATCCTCTTCTTATATTTTTTGGAGTGTCCTCTTCGGACTCTCCTTTGACTTCCTATTTTTTAGGAAATCTAAAGAGGCTAACTCTCCTTAGAGAAGGCCACCTGTCTAAGATAGTTGTGTTTCTCTTATCTTAGAGAAATCACTCGGATAGGAGTCCTTTTTGAAGGAATCCAAATTGGCTTCTGTTTTTGGGGAGCCTGGGGACTTCCAACTATCCCTTCAAAAAGGGGAAAGATCCTTATCTTTCTAGAAAATGAAGAGATAACTTCCCCTTTTAGATAGGGTGCCATATGACACTCTCTCATTAGAGAAAGATAGGGGATCTCTATCTCAGGATCCCCTAAAGCTGGCAGAGAGTCCTTTTATTAAGGATTCCTTACCACATGGTAGTAAAATAATGGCTGCCATCTGGGAAAGGACTGACCTTGGTTAGTCCGCACTTAAAGAGGTGAGACACATGGTCTCACCTGAGGTCTAGGTCAGGTTTAAGCATATTTGGACCGCGGATCAGGGTCTGATCTTCGTCAGTCCGCGGACCAATACAGGGTAGGACCATGGGTCTAACCCTTGGTCTGGGTCAAGTCCATGACCTTTTATGGTCACAACTGGGCTAGTCATTGACTGGCCTGCGGATGGACTCATTGAGTCTATCCGCCAGCTTAAATATGGATTTGTCCGCGAGGGTAAACCCCATCCACATGTCAGTCCCCTAAGGACTGACACAAAAGGTGTTCGTGGGGCATTAATGCCCTGCTTTTTAGCATTTAATGCTAAGTGGGCTGGTGGTAAGCCAGCCCTTGGCTAGTTGGTGCGCGTGCCTTTGGTATGCACAAAGCCTAATCGCCCATCTAATGGGTGGTGATCCTGTGTAGGCAGGTACACCATACACCCGCCTTACGGGCGGTGAGATTTCATTGCCTACAAATGCCCCTCAGGATCTGAACGGTTGAGAATGTTCCAGCCATTTAGATCTTGCCATATGACAGTGGGTATGGGGAGGCTTATTGTCTCCTTACTCCGCGGGCTGTACCTTAGCGGATAGCCCACTACATAGTAGTGGGTTCCGAGAAACCTTCCTGGTTTCAAGGAGTCCCTATAATGAGGAACTCCAACAACCTACGCAAGAGTGGCTGGATAAATTCCAACCATCTGGGTCATTCATTTCAAAGAAATGGATGGCCTGGATCCAATAAGGGGTCCTCTATATAAAGGACCCTTAGCCTTTGGAGAAGGCATTTCGCCTTCTCCTTCTCTAGAATCAGAGGGAACTCTGGTTCTTTTCCAGAGCTCTCTTCTCTTTTTAGAGAAGAATTTCCTTCTTTTTTTACTTCGATCATCCCTTTTTAAGATATGTTCGATCCAATTTTCAGGGAAGAAACCCTTCCTTGGGTTTCTTGGCTCTTCAGAAGAAGGGGATGAGAACTTTCCTTATCCAAAAGTTTCGGAATGTCTTTTATGGACATTCTGATAAAACTTCCGGTGCCATTTACCGGAGTTCTATGGTTTTCCGATGAGGAAAACCTGAAGGGTCATCTAAAAGATAACCTTCTGTCCTAGACTTATTTGCGGATTGATTCTGTTCACGGACTTTTGTCCGCGGATTTTAATTTAATATCCGCGGGTATCATACTTGCGGGCATTAATTATTGTCCGTAGACATTTTATCTGCGGACTTGGACTTTTCCAAATTTTGGTTAAGTCCAAATGTTTGTCCGCGGGCTTTGGAATTTTTCCAATTTTTGGTTAAGTCCAATAGTTTGTCCACAGATTTGGACTTTTTTTTTTTTAAATTTTGGTTAAGTCCAAAAGGTTTATCCATGAAATGTGATGATAGTTTTTTTTATATTAGTAAATGATATATATATGTACCTTTACTGACTTTATGCTTTCTTTCTTTTACAGAATGAACCTTTCATCACAGCATGCTTTGAGATGGAATGTCCCTGACTAGTCAAAGATTAACGAATTTGGATTTGCCTTCATTCATTATTTGAAGACTACAAGGAATCCTGAACTTGTCGAGCTGTGTGACTTGGTGAAGCAGATGGTTGCAAAAAATGCTTTCATATTTCCTTACAACCTTATCATTAGTTTAATGATAAGACCACATAAGGACAAACTCGATATCTCGGAACTTGTTAAAAGTTCAGATGTTCTTGACGGTGAGCTTGAGCATGCGCTGAAGGGAATACATTATATTCTATCAATCGATCCTGATGAAGCTAGCCTGGGTTGCTTGATGCTGCTGAACAACCACCTCATTGATGTCGAGGGGCCTGCTTTTCAAGGTATTGCTTATTCAGCTTTGTAGCTTGCCGCGGTTGATAACAGTGAGAGGCAATTCTTGGCTCTGCTTTCAGATGTCATCTCTGCTGCTATTGATGGGCTAGAATCCTCCCCTAGAGATGGATCAGCACCAAAGATGATGGTGAAGGAGTCGGACGTGAGAGGAATTCTATTATGAATAGCATCTATCAATACGACATTCGGACCTCAGACCTTATATTCAAGGCCGTATTTTTCAGATCCAAGAGCTTGTTGGGGCCAACAACATATTCTCAAGATACTGCTTGCTTAACTCGAGTGAGTTCTCCAATTTATGTGGAGTTCCCTCATTTTGTTACCCATGAATAAAAGACTTTATTCCATTTTGCATCTTGTACTCCTTTTTTTTCTTGTTGATGATTTCCCCTTTATATTTTGAGGAATTGGTGTTCTTTTAAAAGAACAGGTTGAACCCATTTTTAGGCTACCTACGTACCCATGATAGGATCAAGCAAACGTAGTTCCAAATAGCGGCGATTTTAGACTCGTAATTTACGAGTAGATAGTTTCCATTCATATCTAGGAAGGTTTGGACTTGTACTTTGAAAACAAGTAGGTAGTTTCCGTTCATAACTAGGAAGGTTTAGACTTGTAATTTGAGAATAAGTAGGTAGTTTCCGTTCATACCTAGGAAGGTCTAGACTTGTAACTTAGGGGCAAGCCTTTGAGAAATGATGAATCTTTTTAGCTCGTATTCCGGAGCCTGTCAAATTGCTCTAATTTTTGCCTAAACTGACTCTTGGAGTGTTAGTTTAGCGAGCTTTTTGTTGCCCTAATTTTTACCTAGACCTTCTTCTTGAAGTTTTGGTCTAGCGGGCATTTTGTTTTGACTCATTTTTTTGTCTAAGTCTTTAATGCAGATTTTCAACTTAGCGAGCCATATTACCCTAACTTTTGCCAAAGCCGTCCTTTTGGATTTTCAACTTAGCGGGTATTTTGGTGCCCTAATTTTTGCCTATACCATCTCCTTGAAGCTTTAGTCTAGCGGGCTTTTAGAATCTTACATTGGCCGGAGGAGATACTCCATTATCCGTCCATTGTAATCGGCAGATATGCTTTTGATGGTAAAAAGTACTTCCTTAGAATTGTAGTTTCTTATTCGTGTACCAGATAGCGGTTTTCCTCATTTCACCCATATTGAGGGCAATAGTGATGATTTTGGATCCCAGGGGGAGGGTGTTCTTTTAAAAGAACTGACTGAACCCAATTTAATTTTCTCAGGCTGCCTACGTACCCATTTTAGGATAAAGTCAAACGTAATTCAGAAGGGCATTTGGATTTGTATTTTGAGAGTGAATAGGTAATTTCTGTTCATACCTAGGAAGGTTTAGACTTCGACCTTGTATTCGGGGGGCTTTTGAAGCTTTGATTCGTCATTTGATAGCGAATAGGCAGTTTCTGTTCATGCCTGGGAGGGTTTGGATTTCGGCCTTGTATTTGGGGGGCTTTTGAAGCTTTGATTCGCAATTTGATAGCGAATAGACAGTTTCCATTCATGCCTGCCTGAGAGGGTTTAGATTTCGGTCTTGTATTTGGGGGGCTTTTGAAGCTTTAATTTGCAATTTGATAGCGAATAGGCAGTTTCCATTCATGTTTGGGAGGGTTTGGACTTTGGTATGGTATTCTGGAGACTTTTGAAGCACTGTGAACCTTTTTAGCTCGTATTCAGGAGCCTGTCAAATTGCTCTAATTTTTGCCTAAACTGACTCTTGGAGTGTTAGTCTAGCGAGCTATTTTTTGCCCTAATTTTTGCCTAGAACCTCTCCTTGAAGTTTTGGTCTAGCGGGCATTTTATTTTGACATAATTTTTTTTTGTCTAAGCTGCCCCTTAGGGTTTTCAACTTAGTGGGTCATTGTCACTCTCATTGTTGCCTAAGCCACCCCTTAGGGTTTTCGACTTAGCGAGCATAACTCTGATTTTTGCCTTAGCCGCCCCTTAGGGTTTTCAACTTAGCAAGTCATTTGTGCTCTAAATTTTACCTAGACCGTCTTTAAAGTTTTGGTCTAGCCAGCGATTCGATTTCTAGGAGTAGTATTGCTTGAGGAATCTTGCATTGGTTGGAGGGATAATTCGCTCTCCATCCATTGAGGTCAGTAGGTACGCTTCGTTAGAATATACCTTCTCGATGACATATGGCCCTTCCCATTTTGGTTCGAGCTTTCCCTTGGTTCAACGAGTGATGATGATTGGAGTTCTGACAATTAAGACCAAATCTCCTGTTTTGAAAGACCTTAGTTTTATTCTTTTGTTGAAGGCGTTAGTTAGCATTTTTCTATACATCTCTAAACTCTGTTGGGCTTAGAGACGACGTTCATCAAGAGTTTCGAGCTCTGCAAGACGAATTTTAACTGAGTCTTCTTTTGTGATTGATTGCTGAATTACCACTCGTAGGGAGGGAATTTGAATTTCAAGGGGAAGAACTGCTTCACCGCTGAGAATACGGCATGACCTGTGTCGGAGTCCGATGAGTAGTTCTGTATGCCCAGAGGGCTTCGGGTCGGTGCTCGTGCCAATCCCGTTTACTTTTATCCACAACTTTCTTAAGGATTTTGCATATGATTTTGTTGAAGGCTTTGGTGAGACCATTCGCGGTTATATAGTACTGGGTTGAATGGTTCTCTCGGATACCAAATTTGGCATACAACTTGTGTATAGGGGTGCTTCGAAAAGGTTGCTCATTATCCGTGATGATACTTTCTAGAATCCCGAACCGATATATGATGTTGTTACGGATGAAGTCGGCCACTGAGTGGTGTTTGACCTCTTTGAGAGCGACGACTTTGGCCCATTTTGAGAAGTAGTCCATCGCAGCTAGGATGTATTGATGCCCAGCAGATGATGGTGTGGTGAATGGTCCTATGACATCCATTCTCCAGGCCGTGAACGGCCATGAACATGTGGTCATGTGAAGAGGCTTTGGAGCTCAATGGATAAAATCAGCATGAAGCTGACAAACTTTGCACTTTCTTGCATAGTTGAGACAATCGGTGATCATCGTAAGCCAGTAGTAGCCTAATCTTTTCAGCTACATTTGTAGCTTGGGCCTAGCTTGGTGAGCACAGTAGATCCCGGCATAAGTTTCTTTCATGACTTGATCTATTTCATTTTTTGGGAGGCATCTCATTAAGATACCGTCCAAGGACCTTTTATATAAGGTTTCTTCCAACATTACAAATTTTGTGATGCGTCGACAGACTTCAGCGCGTTTGGCACGGTATCTAGGCAATTGACCATGTTGGAGATAATCAATGAAGGGCTGTCGCTAGTCTTCATCTTTTTCTTTGATTTTCACAGAACAAACTATTTCTAAGAGATCTATCTCTGGAAGGGGTTTGAGAGTTCTTCTTTCCCCCACTGTGATAGTCAGCACCCTGCCTGTTGGCAGAGTTAGGGATGCTGCAAGACCGTCCAAAGCATCGGCTTGATTGTTGAGTCCTCTACGGACATGGAAGAGGCTGCTTCTTGGAATTTAGGTAAGTAGCTGGTCCACTCTCTTTTGATAAGGAAAGAGGCTGACTCTTCGCACGGTATATTCACCTCAGACTTGTTTGATGACGAGTTCCAAATCCCCGTAGATTGTTAGTTCATCCACCGGGATCTCGAGAGCCAATTCAAGACCTGCTATCAGGGCTTCATATTCAGCTTCATTGTTTAAACATCCTTCTGTTAGGGCAAAGGAATAGGGTAGTATTGCATTGTCTAGTGTAACAAAGACAATACCAACACCTGACTTGTTTTCATTCCAGTTGATGCGTTTGATTCCATCAGGGCTTCTTGAAGCTCCATCAAAATACATCTTCCAACCTGATTTGACCTGAGTTTGCATAACTTCTTCATTAGTTAGGTCGGTGACCAGAGGCAAGTCCGTAGGGACCGGATGTGCTGCAAGGAAGCCGTAAGGGCTTGCCCTTTCACCAATTTTTGGGGCATGAATTTGATTTCGAATTTGGATAAGATTACTGCCCATTTCGCCGTTCTACTAGAGAGAGTAGGGTGGGACATTGTGTATTTGAGAGGATCGGCTTTGGATATTAGTTTCACCGAATGCTCGAGTATATAATGCCTTAATTTCTTCAAAGCGAAGATGAGGGCCAAACAGACTTTCTCTATCGGGCCGTATCTGCATTCTGCTCCAACCACAGTCTTGCTCAGGTAGTACAGCGCATTTTCTTTTCCTTGGTCATTATGCTGAGCAAGGAGAGCTCCGAGAGATCCTTCGAGCGCTGTGATATAGATGATAAGTGACTTTCCTCTAATAGGACCCATAAGGATCGGTGAATTTGTGAGATAAGTTTTGATGCTATCGAGGGCATCTTGACAAGCTTGATCCCACTGAAATGGTATTCCCTTCTTCATCAACCTGGAAAACGGTTGACACCTTCTGGCCAAATTATAGATGAATCTCCGGATGTAAGCGAGTCGACCCTGGAGTTCTTTTAACTCGCGTAAATTTCTTGGAGGAGGTATTTCGCGAATGACCCTAATTTTAGTAGGGTCAATCTCAATTCCTCTATGGCGTACCACAAAGCCTAGTTTTCCAGATACAACTCCGAACGTAGATTTGAATGGGTTCATTTTAAGCTGGTGCTGCCGCAATCTGTCGAAGAATTCTTGAAGGTCATCCAGATGATTGCTTCATTGCCTTGTTTTGACAACCAAGTCGTCGACATAACACTCGACCTTGTCATGGAGAATATCTCCAAATTTAATAGTCATGGCCCTTTGATAAGTTGCTCTGACATTTTTGAGGCCGAATGACATGACTTTGTAACAGACCACTCCCTTAGGGGTGCGGAAGGCTGTAAGTTCTTCATCTTTTAGAGCCACCTTGATCTGGTTGTAGTCAGAATATCCATCCATGAAGGATAAAGTTTCAAACCCGGTTGTGGCATCGACCATCGTTTCTGTGATGGGCAAAGGAAATTCATCCTTAGGGCAAGCTTCATTCAAACCCGGAAGTCTATACAAACCTGGATCTGTCAGTTCTTCTTCTTTACAGGAACAACATTGGCAAGTCAAGTAGGGTATTGAACCTTTCTTATGAACCCGACTTTGAGGAGTTTATCTACCTCAGCTTCAATTTGAGCAACCAGTTCTGGGCGAGCTCGTCTTTATTCCTGTTTGATTGGCTCGACATCTTCTCGAGTTGTGAGATGATGGATTGCAATTATCGGATCTAAGCCAGACATTTCTGTATAGTTCCAGGCGAAGACATCCTTATACTCTTTTAGGAGACAAAGATATTCCTCTTTTTCTATTTCAGAGAAGGAAGCAGTGACGAATGTTGGCCTTAGGTCTTGTTCTGAACCAAGGTTAACTTCAAGAAGGTTTTCAACTGTTGCTTGACCTCATGCTTCAAATTATGGAGGAGTCGGACGGACTTCCTCTTCTTCCGGTGGTTCTTCCATGATCATTTCTTCTCTTGAAGAGGAGTCTTCATCTACCGTAATAATATTTACGGTCCAAACCAGATCTTCATTTGGTGGAGGATCAGGATTTCGTAACTCAGGATCTCCCAAGTTAGAGCTAACCTGCTTATAGGTAGCTAAAGTCTTGAGTGCTGGCATGATTTCATGCTTAGCTTGTTTTTCTTTTTTAGTGTAAATCTATGCCTCTCAAGCATTTTCTTGATTGCTGGATTAAACACAGGCTTACTTTGATAAGGGTTCATTCTTCTGTCCTTTATGTTGTTCCGGGGGTGGCTTTGCCTGCTTGCCCTGTGGAATGAAAAACGATGGTCTTTTCCCATGTTCCTCTGGATGGAATAATGACACACGGAATGACTTCCGCTGTCGGCCATTTCTGTCATGCAACGAGACTGACCTTAGCCAAGCCATCAATCATATCTTGATGTGCCACCTCAACCCATGGGGATGCTTCTAGGGACTTTGCTTCTTCTGGAATCCATTTCATGGAGAATTTTTTTGACTTGGACTCCTCCTTGACCATGACCATATTTACGGTCTGGTTATGATTTCCTCCAAATACAAAGACTGGAGGATCATACCCAATTCTTGGCGTGTCTGTATCAACATTGTTACTAGTATCCAAGGATTTATATTGCTCCATTTTGAGCATGGCTTCATAAGCTGGTAGGAGAGTTCCTTTGACTTACTCTCCTTCTTTAGGGTTAAACGCTTGGCCTTTGAGGAATTTGGTAGTTGTTTTACCAAAAATGATTTTCTTCCTGTAAGGATTGGCAATCCTGCTCTTTTCATCGGTCCATGAAGAGTTTATCCTGTTATATGTACCTAAGGAATTGAAGAGCATCGGCTTTAGTACTCTTTTCTTGACTGGGACAATACGACTGGAGGTAGTTTCTACCATTGTACAGTCCATCTTCCTCAAAGGGACTATATGATCACCTTTCAGAGCTTGAAGGGGGTCGACTTCTTTAACCTCACAAGTCTGGGAGAGGTCGATTGACTTGCCATTCTCAAGATTTTGGGAAGATTGACCAAAGCTAAGGTTGGTTCTCCTTCTTTTCTTTGAGACTTTGGGGTATATTTGAACACCCTTTTCGAAACTGCAATTTGGACAGGTTCATGATTGCTTTTTGGGCCACTTTTAACTTTTTTCCTTTGAGCTTCTGTTGAATACTTCTTTGGGCACTTTTGACATAGACACGTGCATTTGCGTAATATGCCTCTGCATCATTAAAAGGATCATCATCAGTATCGATCCTTGCTTGCCTGTTCCCTTGAGGGTATTTAAGGTATTGCTGATAGGTGGATGGCACAACCAGATGGTTATGCATCCATTGATGCCCCAACAAGGCGTTATATGATATATTAACATCAATCACTAGAAATGTTGTGGTTTCAGTGATACCCTCGAACCTGGTTTTAAGGTTGATCATGCCCATGGGCTTGTGCTCATTTTGGTTGAAGCCTTGGATGATTAGGTTACTTTCATGTAGCCGGCCTATTTGTACGCCGAGCTTGGACAACATTCTTCTTGGGAGAATATTGACGGCCGAACCTCCAACGATCATTACTCTGGAGATACTAGTTTTATTAACTAGTCCTAAGACGAACAATGACCGATTATGCTGGATACTCTCAGCTCGCATGTCTTCATCATCAAAGGTGATTGTGAAGAGGCAGGAAGTCCCTGTTTCAGGAGGTTGCAGCGGCTGACTTGTAACTTCTTCAGAGAAGTCTTCTGGATTAGAGAGGGCATATATAAGAGACCTTCTCAACTCAGGGGATATCTTGAGAGCATAATAGACGCTTAGCAAGGAAGAAATTTTTTTCAGATGGGCCAGAATATCGTACTTGACCCTCTCATTACCGGGAGTTGTTTGGGCTTGGGCCGATTGAGCTCTAGTCTGATTTTCATGTTGGACTGGCACAAACCTCGATTGTACCTTTCTACCTGACTGGAGGTTGAGTTGATAGACTTTGGAAATCGTCTGATCTATTGTTTCAGACGACTCTCCTTCCAAGAGTTGGACCATGTTCACGGAACTGAAGTCCAGTTTCCTTTTCTTGCTTTGAAAGGGCAACCGCCTTCTTCTTTCACATTGCCCTGTCAGACTTCCAGGCTGGGGTAAAATTTGTTCAGATGCCAGTAAACTATCAGCTGGCCCTGAGTTTAGAATTGCTTCTTATGTTGGAGAGTCCTTGTTCAAACCGATTGCAGCAGGTGAGTCTTGATTCTCAGGCTGAATTGAGGTTTGAACCGATCGTCACATCTGACGATGGTTTTGATTTGTGGCCTCAGATATATTTACCCTTTCTTGAGAGGAATCATATTGCATTTGTTCATTATCCGCCTCTCGTTCTCCTCCAGGTGAGAATCCTTCAGAGAGATCTAAAAGCCCCGTAGGGACCCGTCCTGGTGTGGATGGTCTCCTTTCTGGGAGTTTGATATCTTCAGATTGATCTAACCAATCCTGAAATGCCAGGTGCCTTTCTGGACTGCAGGCTGCCACTTGTCTTGGCATGTTCAACCATGAAGGATCTTCATTTGAGACCGCATCAATGATATAACAAGAGAAGATATTGGATTCATCTCCTGAGTCTGTTGACTGGAGGCTATCATAATCACTGTCGGAGCAGAAATACGGAGGGATGATCTTCATCAAGGTGATTGTCATCAATGACTTTTGTTCCAAAAGAGTATCTTGGGTGGGGCCATTTTCCTTGACTTTCCTTGTCCTTTTCCTTTTCTTCTTGTTTTCAGCTTTGGCTATGCGCTTCCCTTCTTTTCTTTGGGTTTGAACATGCCTCGCAGCCTGAGCTTGCTCTTTAGCATCGGCATTTTGGGCCAACTGTTTTTTCTTCCTAGCTCCTTTACTTTCGAAGAGAGTCTAATCTTCTTCTTTTGATGGTTTGTTGCCCGGAAGGTTACCACTTGAAGATGCTTAATCTTTTTTAAATGGTTCTGAAGCCACTACCGTATTGGATGTAGCTGCCTACGGGAGATCTTGACCAATGACAATTTCTTTATTGTCCAGAATTTTTTGAATGATGTCCTTCAGTATAAAGCAGTCACCTATTTTGTGACTGATTATACGATGATAAGGGCAATATTGGGGATCATCTTTCATCCCGATCTCTTGAGGTCTCTTGCTTTCTGGAAGAGTGATGAGTTCGTTGGCGAGGAGGTCTTCAAACAGATCTTTGACAATGTCTTCAAAGAACGAATATGTTTTATTCATTTTTTCCTCAATGGTAATCTTCTTTGGTGGGTCGAGCTTATCTTGCCATTGTGGCTTTTTGGCTCCTCCTTGAGTTGGTTTAGCACCAATCTTAACTGGTGCTTTACCATTGTTTGATCAATCAATTGGTCTACCGGCATTTGGTGCTGGTTGTGCATTTTTTTTCATTTCGACTATTGTGGTTGTTGAGGATTCAAGGGGATCAGTGCCTCTACCTCGTCTTTTCTTTCCTATGTGGCTCTCCATGTCGTGTGTTTTTGTGCACAGATCTTCGAAACCAGTAAAGGTTTGAGCCATGAGGGCAGTTGACAGATCATGCCAGAAGTTATTGAGACACATTCGGATAAGTTCCAATTGAGTGAAATTTTGAGGACAAGAGAAAGTCAAAGCTCTCCATCGGGCAATGATTTCTGTTACAGACTCATTGTCTCTCTGTCTGGTTTCAATCAATTCTGGCACTCCCACTCTTCTTTGAGTGTTGTAGAATTGCTTGCTAAATTCGTTCTCCATCGTGCTCCAATCAGTTATCGACTCCTCAGGGAGTTTGGCATACCAGGTGAAAGCAGCACCTTCTAAAGATTGCACGAAGAGTTGGAGACAGAGAGCTCCCATTTTGGATGCTAATCCAAACCTCGAGAGGAAATGAGATAAATGTTGCCTCGGATCTCCGATACCATCAAACATTTTAAAAGTTGGTTGAACGAAGCCTAGCGAGAATGGAACCGCATCCATGATGGTTGGATAGGGCTTCACGATCATCCGGACATTCTCTTCTTTTTTCTTTGGCCTGCCGTATTTGATTACGAACAGTCTCTTCAATTACAGCCAGAAGAGATGGCGGAATTCCTCCTATGAGGGTGGCTTGATTTGGAATGAGACCTGTTCTGGATACCCTTGGATGATTTAGAGGTGTAGGGGCTGTGCCTTGATTGCTGCTATCTCCTTAGTACAGGAAACGGGGTCCAGGTGCCGATGCAGATTTGAGAGCTGACAATTGAGTAGCCAAATCTTGTATTTGAGACATCATAGCTGTGATCTCATCATCCTTATACCGGAGCCGAGCCTATAGGGCTGTTGTTTGATCACCTGATGGTGGAAGTGCCGAAGTTGGAGGGTTATTCCTTTGACTTGCGTTCCCGTCCAAATTTGCCATCATGACCGCTACCGGTCAGTTCTGATGCTGCTCCTTGTAGCTGGAATAGATTCGAAGATTCTTCTTCCGTGAAGTAATTGCCAGGCATCCCGTATAGAGGATTAGGTGCATTGAAAACCACTTGAGGTATTTCTGATGCTGCCTTCGGCATTGCTGACTGGACCACTGGTTCGTCAAAATTATCACCTTCGGTTGGAAGGATTCTTCCCAATTCTCTTGGAGAGGTTATTGGGGTTACTTTTCGCTCTGATCCATCTTGGGATTCACTGATGTCAGTTCTTGGAATTGACTGAGCTGGGTCTTGGGCTATTTCTTTGCCTTTGGCTTTATTTCTACGGCTTCTCTTCCTTCTCGGAATCGTTTGGCCAGGAGCTACTGTTTCAACAACTCTTGTAGATTTTGCCTCATCCAAAGCAGCTAAAATGGCAGCGGCCGAGTTCTGGGAATGTTGCCTTTCTGAGAGATTTTGCTCGAGTGGTGTACCGGTTCCTTAGAACAATGGAGTTGTAAACTACCTTGGATCGGGGTTGTTTCTTGTACCAACCACATGTATGGACACACTTTTATAGTGGGGGTACGATGTTCTGGTCCTTGGTTCTTCCCGAACACGATGAGTATGAGATGGTCTTTGCTTTCTAGACCTTCTCAGCTTTGACCGGTAATTGTATGCCCTCTTCGGCGGAGCCAAGGGGTATTTCCGGTTTTTGAGTTAGAGGATTTCCTTAGGAGTCTTCTTCCTTGGAATTTTAAAGGAAGAAGAGCTTATATTTAGCACTTTGACCCTAGGGTCATGTGGTGTTCTGGTTCTTCTTTCTGGTTCCGCATTTGTTCGACCCCAGAATGTGCTGACATCTCTGGACGGAGGTTATTGATGTTGATGACAAATATTTGTCGTCATTGATGTGAAGGTCACTGGGTTAACGCCTTTGAATGCATTTGGACCTAGCCTAAACAAGAAGTTCCTGTCTGCTAGTGCTGAGTCCAGGTTTGTGTTTGCATTAACAACCGGGTGACTTTGATCTCGACTGTTAATGCCCCTTGCGTAGTTTGAAGAAACTTGTAAGTTCGCACTTTCATTTCTTGTTCTGATAACATCGTTTATAATATCATCAGGTATTGAGTACTGTCCCAGGGGGACCTTGTTCCTGTTGGCCTTTAACTGCCAACTTTTCTCTTTCGTAGAAGAGGAAATGTCTGTGGATGAGGTTGAATTTATCCATAGGTCCCTCATTCTGCTAAAAGGAGCTTGTCCTGGACTCTTCTGTCCGTGGACTCAGGTCTGTTTCTAGACCTGTCCGCGGAATTGCTTGTAACTCTATCCGCGAGATAAACCTGAGATGGACCCTTGGGTCAGGCTGGGATTTGGGTCTATGGACCTTGATTGGTGTTTGCAGATGGGCATTGCCCATTGCCCGCGGAGTGGCCTTGGCCACTTCTTCTTCTTTCCACAAGATTATCTTATGGACCAATCTTCTGATCCAGGGATCTGGTCCGCGGATTGGTTCCCTGCAATTTTGCTGGGAAAGCCTCTATAGCATATTTTAGGCCAGTGGCCTTGTTCTTTCGCCTTGAGATAATTTGGGCAGCATCTCCCTTCTATTGATAAACTTTTGAAGGGTGAGTCTCAACAACCGACTTGGGCTGGGGGATCTCAATAGTCTGTCTTAGGATCGACCCATAGGGCTTTTCGTGTTTAGACCTTGATTGGCTTATAGTTTGGGCGCGAAACAAGCTTGCTCCTTTAGTTGACCCCGAAGGGTAAATAAATTTAGAATCCCCTTTCAGGGTTTTCAATGACTTAGGTCTGCCTTTTGGGCTGACCTGTCGCGAAGTGGTTGAGCCACTTTGCCTTGTGTGCACCCGATTGGGTACACCATTCTTGATATCCGCGGACAGATTTGTCTGCGGGTGGGCACTTCTCTTCTGAGGTGCCCACGGGCTGGCTGACATCCTCTGGGATGCCCGCAAGCTAGTGAATTGTTGTTAGCGGGCAGCCTGATATGGGTGGTCTGCCTACCTTTGATTTAGGCGGTAGACTGCCTTTCCACCCCTGAGTTGATGGGGTGGGTTCTGCTTCTGCTGTGGATTGGTGTGTCTTCAACAGAGGCCTGGTCTGGTGACCGCGGCCTTTTCGCAGAGGTTTGGCCAGTTCGCCGGACCTGCCTGGCTGGAGCTGCTGCTACCTTGGCCCAGGTGAGTGGATAAGTCACTGGCATCTGGATCGAGGGTACATACACCCGCCGATTGATGGTCAGGATGTAGACTTGACGAATGCAGACGGTCTCGATGATTCTGGTCAGCGACAATAAGAAAAGAGGAAATAATCACTCATCTTTTTTTTGTTCTTTTTATTTTTTATCTTTCTTCAAAGATGAGAGGAGAAGAAAGTCCCACCGAGCATGTCATTAATTTGTAAGCGGTGAAATTATTTATTTGCTTTCAAATTTCCTCCATTATTGTACGGAGTTTATTGTTTGTTGTGGGGGACTATCCTTCCAATCTGAGTAAACTCAGACTGTTAATTACCTTCCCTATTTGGGGAAGTACCTCTGATTAAGAAGAGAGATTTAAAGAAGAACAAGATATTGAATAAAGTATTTGTATTTATTCAACGGGGTTGCCCAGATCTCATGACGTTACAAGATACCTCATAGATGTTTTAGCATCAAAAAGAAAGAAAAGAAAGAGAGGTGGCCTTATTGAGGGTTCCCATAATATTCTCCATATGGGGGAGATCCTTCTTCACCCTCTTTTGCTGCTGTTGTTCCTGCTAAGAAAGCTCTACTCTGTATGCTGTTGTGCTTTTCGAGTGTCTTCCTCTCCTGTTCGTTAGGGTTTCTCTTGAGAAATTCTCTTCTAATATCTTTTGGAGAGTCCTCTTCGGACTCCCCTTTGACTTCCTCTTTTTTATGAAATCAAAAGAGGCCAACTCTCCTTAGAGAGGGCCACCTGTCTAAGACAGCTGCGTTTCTCTTATCTTAGAGAAATCACCCGGATGGGAGTCCTTTTTGAAGGACTCCAAATTGGCTTCTGTTTTTGGGGAGCCTGGGGAGATCCAACTATCCCTTCAAAAAGAGGAAAGATCCTTATCTTTCTAGAAAAGGGAAGAGATAACTTCCCCTTTCAGATAGGGTGTCATATGACACTCTCTCATTAGAGAAAGAGAGGAGATCTCTATCTCGGGATCCCCCAAAGCTGGCACAGACTCCTTTTTATTAAGGATTCCTTGCCACATGGCAGTCAAATAATGGCCGCCATCTGGGAAAGGACTGACCTTGGTCAGTCCGCAATTAAAGAGGTGAGACCCATGGTCTCACCTCAGTCCGCGGACCAATATGGGGTAGGACCATGGGTCCAACCCTTGGTCTGGGTCAAGTCCATGACTTTTTATGGTCATGGATTGGGCTAGTCATTGACTGGCCCGTGGATGGACTCATAGAGTCTATCCGCCAGCTTGAATATGGATTTGTCCGCTAGGGCAAACCCCATCCACGTGTCAGTCCCCTAAGGACTGACACAAAAGGTGTCCGTGGGCCATTAATGCCCTGCTATTTAGCATTTAATGCTAAGCGGACTGGTGGTAAGCCAGCCCTCGACCAATTGGTGCGCGTGCCTTTGGTATGTGCGAAGCCTAACCGTCCATCCAATAGGTGGTGATCCCATGTAGGCAAGTACACCATGCACCCGCCTTACGGGCTGTGAGATTTCATTGCCCACACACGCCCCTTTCTCTCTCTCTCGCTCTTAGAGGTGTATGGTCAGCCTCTCACCTCCTCTTCTCTTGTCTTCTACTTTGAAATAAACAAAAAAAAGATCAACGATCTTGATTATAAAGATTGGATCTTTATTTCAAGATTCAAGAGCAGGAAATTTGGAAGGGCCATTAGCTTCCATTAGAGAAAACTTTAAAGAAAAAGAAAAAGGTTCGTGTGGATTGTGAAGGAGACTTGACACTTGTGAATTTTTGCCGGTCTACCGTTCTATCGTAGATTTTACTTAACAATTTCAAAGTCGTAAATGTGATTGTGATTTTAACCTTAATTGAATAAAATCAATTAGAATCTTACTCAGATCTTGGGATTTGATGTATGCCCCCCAAAAACTGTTTTTCTAAAATTAAAAAGAGGTATACTTTCACTTGAATTTCGGTTGACTGGTAGAAGGAAGAAGGTAAGTTCACAGCTCCTTTTTGTTGATGCGGGTGGGGGTTTCACCTGTCAAAGTCCTCCGATGATCAAGTCAGTACTTGCAGTAGATGAGGTATAAAGAACAAACTTTGAAAGAGAGAATGTGTAAAGGACTTTGAGGATTTCAGGTGTGATTTTCTTAGTGATAGGGGGGGTGCAAATGGCTGAAATTTTGTGGTCCTTCCTCATAGGAGATCTTAGGTATTTATAGGCTCCAGTTTGGATGTCCTTCGATGCCCATCGATGTCCATGCATGGCCATGCAACTTGCTTTATGATCATTACCAAATATATCAGACAAATATTTCTTTATACGTTTCACACATGTAAGCCTACATTTTTCAGGTCGGTCTTGAGTCGAAAGTGAGTTGAGATGACAACATTTAATGCCTTAAATGCTAAGACAGTGCTTTTCACCTAACTGCAGAGTAAATAGATCGCCTCTTGATTATTTCGTCCTTCATGTCGGTTCCGTCGTCAATGTCTATCTCGTCCTTATCACCACGAGTTTCGTAATCGTCTTTCAACCACTAGTTATGACATCGTCTTTTGACTACAAGTCTGAGTTCGTCTTTAGCAGGGGGCACGGTAACTGAAATTGTACTGAGCATGATGATATCTGAAATCTCCCTGAGGAGGACAAAAACCTCATTCATCCTCTACGGGGACGAGTATTCTATTCGCCCTTGCAACACATGCTCATTTACGAATTTTATCCATAACAATTTGCCCATTTACGATGCTTTGAACGTAGTCCAAAGGATCGTAAATCAATGGAAAATCAACGATGAAGAATACCTATCACTCCTTGGAAGACGGAACAGTGCATGTACTTAGGAGTATATAGATTGCTGTGACAGTTGTATACAGATGTTTCACGCGCGTGACGATCCGTCACGTCCCATTAATGTTGGTAGGTTGTCATCATTGCTTTTTGCAAGACTCGAGGAGTGCATATACTTATGATGGTTGGCTTTGGTTGGAGGAAGACGATCATACCCCTGAATTTCATACATGTATGATGGAGATGAAGGTCAATTTCATCATTCTGAGATTTTCTTCTGACACATCGATTTGAATTCTACAAATGACCATCTTGCCCTTGTGCATTCGTCCATGTACGGTGGAGATGGAGGGTACTTCTGTCCTAATAAATTTTTATTTTTCTATAAATATGGAGAGATAGATTTCATCTTCTTCACTTCGATTCTCAACTTACTGTTACTTTGCCAAAATCGAAATCAAGGCTTCCTCTGTGAGATCTCGTCTCCTCCAACTTTCAGAATCTTTTCAGGAACTTGGTAAGTTCGCAAATTCTTTTCTTATCTTCTTTATTTGTACTATGCTCCTCTGTTCTTTTCTTTCTTTCTTCTTTCTTCTTTCGACCTTTCTGCTTTTCTTCTCGAAACCAGTAATTATAGCCAATGAGAGTGGGGAAGCCAGTACATCGGGTAGCCCTCCTCTAGGGGCTTACATTGCCACGTCCCCTAGGTCTAGAAACTTTCAAACCCATACCCTTGCCCAATACCGAGTCCAGTTTGACATTCCTACCCAAGTCCATATCCATTTCCTGGTGGATACATATATCAAAATTCGTAAGTCCAAACAGACTAAAGTCTTTCTTGCTTAGCTGGAGGCCGGGCTCCGGTTTCCTCTTGAACCCATCGTCGAGGAGGTGTTTACCGTTGTCCAACTTTCTCCGGGGTAGATGCACCCAAATTTCTATAAGCATATGTCCTTGGTGATCAAATTCATCAAGGACGGGTACGTCATAGAACCCCGTCACCTCTTCCACTTTAAACATCTCGTCATATATTCGGGGACGAAGGCAGTGGGGCCTTACTATACGTTGGCCTCCAAAGCCAAAACTTCTGACTACATAAACGAACTTCCTGTTAGACATGATGCCCATAAAAGTCATTTAGATTATAAGATTCTTATTAATTAGATTAATAGAGATATCTTCTTTATCTATTGTGAATTCATTATGAGTAATTGACCATGATCATGAGATGATCTATACGATATGAGATATCGACAAAGGTCCCTAGGTTATATTGTAGGAAAGCTATGTGATAGGTATTGGACTATCACAGACAGATATAGCTTTCCAGTTCCTTATACCTTATATAGTCACAACTATAGGTGAAGCTAGACACTTCACTTATATGGCTGCCACAATGCTAAGATGTTCTCAATGGTTGAGATGTAGTTTTATCTCAAATATTATAGTGGAGACTACACATCGGCATATGAGTGCTTAAATGTACACTAACTTATTGCATGCAATGAGAGACCTCTTGCATAAACATACTATCAGATAGTTGGTCTCTCATTCACATTAAACAGTTTCGATGATCCTTAGATCTGATGAGTTCATTTATAATTGAGTAGTAATTTGATTGTTTTGATTGCACCTAAGTACTCTCTAACTGAGGGATTATGATAAGGTGACAGTTGGATAATCAGAAAACTGTTCGAGTCATGATGAATTTTAAACAAAAAATCCATGTTCATTAAATTGAGAGATTATCCAAGTTCTGGGTAAGACAGTCGATTAAGCTTAAATCTTGATCAGGTGATTTTGAAATCAAACAAGTTTGAAATATATTTTTATTAAAATATATTACACTTAAATAAAGTTTTTCTCAAAATGTTTTACATGAGAAATTGTTTCTCATGGCTTAATCAGAAGTCTTGGAAACCTGGATAATGTACAATGGGCAATGAGTTAGATACTATATTAATCTCGAAGGCCCATTAGGGATAATATTATTGAAAGGATCAATCGAATTAAAAAGTTCATGTGGTGGGATCCTTAATGGTTAATGTTCTTACACTGGGATTCAATTGCAACATGGATATCTCATGTCACTTGCAATTCCGATGTTATTCCTATTTAAGGGTCAATGAGATAACATTGGGTAAGCCAGGGTTAGAATGTCCCAGAACAATCTGTGGAGATGCTCACATAAGAAATACAAGCTCAAATAATAGATTAAATATTAATCTATAAATTTAATTGATTGAATGTTAATAATTAATAAATAGATTAAATGTTAATCTATGGTTTAGATTAAAAGTTAATTTAAATTAAAGGATAATAAGAATGATTATTTAATTAACACAAAATAAGGGGAAATGGGTTTGACCCATATCCATAAAATCCAACAAAATTGGACCTTACTAGTGGGCCCAAGCCCATGGGATTAAATCCCTAGGGTGGGCGCCCATTTGGAGTTTCCTAATTGGATTAGGATTTTGTTAGTTAAATAATTATTATATAATTAATCCTTATTTCATGGGATTAGATTCCAATACTTGGAATGCAAGAAACAAGGAGATAAGATTAGAAGTTTTTCAAAACTTGGAGTGCAAGACTCCATAGGCTCACGCCCCTCTATAGCTCACGGGCCCCTTATGGGGTTTCCTAATTTGATTAGGATTCCTAATTGTTAAGAGTTTGTTGGGATTCCTAGAATCTAGGGAATTAGTTACACCCTTTAATTAAGGAGTCCTTTTAGAAAAAAGAAACATAAATTAGAAAGTTTGTTATAACTAAGGATAAGAGTTATCATTAATTAGTAACTCTTCTAAAAGTGATAACTTCTAATCGGAGTAGGATTAGGATAAGATCCTAATCTATATATACCCAATACCCAAAACGTGTGGGATGAATAATTCATTCAAGGAATTCTTTCTCTCCACCTAAAAACCGTGAGCTATAGAGAGAATAGTTCTTTCTCTAATTTTCGTGAGCCTCCTAGTAGAACCCCGGATTTTCATGGCATAGCATGGTGAATAGTGCTATGATTAGTGTCTAAGGCTTAAAGCCTATTGTAATGCCATGAATGATTATCAATCGTAATGAGAATATGGTTTTGGTATATTTCAGGTGTATAATGCGTTATGGCATGTATTAAAGCCTTAAGGATAAGTTCTTAAGTTTATGGGTGTTTGGGATGAAAGAGTATAAAATACTCTTAAGTGTCAAGAAGGAGTTATGTCTTAATATTACCCTCAACTTTAAGAAGCTCTAATTTGGTCACCATTGATCGGAATTGAATGATTCTTAAACCATTAGAAAGGTATTGAAACCCTCTTCGAGGTTCATGTTTATCATTTTTACAGATTTTTAGTGAAAGATAGGTTAAACGTTAGATTTCCAAAACCGGGTTTGTTAAAAAAATCTGGGTTGTTGAAACCCATTTCCAGACCTATCGGCTTTAGAGCCCATTTAGGTAATTAAAACCTCAAAATTGTTCTCCTTTGAATGAGGTATCCAACATAAGTTGAATTGTCAAAATCCGAGCAGCGAGTCAAAATTTATGGCCACAATACCAAAGCGGGTCAGCAACAGGTCGACCGAACACAAATCCGGTCAATTGACCCTCCTATCCGGTCAACCGAACCTCCTTACCGGTCGACCGAACAGCCCAAATTGTGTATGGTAAGACTTTCCAAAGAGCTGATTTGGAACTGGTCGACCGAACCTCGCACTTTTGGCCCTTTTTGGTCATTTTTAAGCCAATTCATTAAGGGTATGTTGGTCTTTGACCACTCAGTGCCCATATATACCCAAAATTCGTGGGTTGAGGGTTTCATAAACCCTCAAGCTTGTTTTTGGAGAGGATTAGAGAAAGAGAGAAGGGGGAAGCTAGGGTTTTGGTGCAAGGGAGTTGGATTGATCAAGTTGAAGGTTGAAAAACACTTCCTCAAGTCCTTTCTACAAATCCAAGGTTAGTACACCCTTCTAACTAGCTTGGTAATAACCTAGTTTTCCCTTAAAAATATTGTGGATTGATCTCATATATATTTCCCTTTTTATTAAAATGCATTAGTCTCCTTAAAATAAACAAGATAAACTAAAGGGTATGGATGTGTGGGATGTGGATGGTGAGGCGATTGGATGCCATGTGTTGTGATGTATGTGGTGTGGTGGAATGTTGGAACGGCATTGTACACATAATGAAAACATGTCTAATGTTTGATGAAATGCATGAACTAAGAACTCAAATAAAAGGTTATAAATAAGTTTACGCACCAAGTGTTTGATGGAACGCACAAATGAGAAATTAACAAAATTAAAGAATAATAATGCAAGTATGAATTGAGTAATCTTTCCTAAAGTGTCATCCTTGATCAAATGCTTTATATGCTTGTCTAATTCCTCATGTTTTATTAAGAATCAAAATGCTACCTTTAGTTGAACATGCCATCATGATTCTACAACTGTTACACACACGCACGCATGCATACATGAGCCGGGTTTTCTAAGAGTACAAGTATATAAAAACAAACACGAACAAGACATGTGATTTATGCAACGTATGATAAAGCCGGACATCGGGCCGGTCAAGGGTAGGGCATATCGCAAGATATGTCATACCTAACTTACAAGGAAACAAGTTGATCAAGCCGGACAGAGGGCCGATCAATGATTTTGGTGTACCCTTTTTTATTTCGCTGAAGGATACTTACGTATCCGGCTCACAAGTTGTTTCTATGAATGTTTCGTTGAAGGATACTTACGTATTCGGCCCACAAGTCGCTACAAGGGGCACTAACATCTGGCTCACAAGAAAAACATGGCAAAGCAAGTCCAGACATGTCAAGACATGACAAGACAAGACAAACATGACAAGTGATTCCAAACAAGAACAAGCAATACATGTGTGATTCCTACGAGACAAGACCAAGACAAGAACAAGTTTTTAAACGTGACAAGCAAGTTTTGAAAAACACGAAAGGCTATTTTCAAGAACAAGGCATGACTTTTAAAGTATGAGTTTTATCGGAGGTTTCGCATCATTCCATGCATGTCATGATCATAGTACTGCTTTAATTATTACTCTTCTATTGTCTTAATTATCGATATTGTATTGATCCAATTATTGCTGTTATGAATTGTAGTTCGTTATTGCTATTGTTAGTTAGTAGCTTGTACTCGCTGAGTATTCCATACTCAGCCTTACATTTCATGTCGGCAGGTCCGGTGGGTACCTTCGACCTTGAGCCCTGGGTTGAAGAAGAATACATGGAGGAAAGGGAGCCGCCTATCCCTATGCAGTCTCAAGAGGATAGAGACCTCGATGTGTGGCCCTATTTAGACTACTGTTAGTATATAGAGTCTGTGAGGTTTACCTATTTTGTATTTTGACTGTGGGCATGTCTACCCGTACTTGTTATGTTTTGTACAAACTTAGAATACTGGATTTGTATAGAAAAAGAAAAAATTGGTTTATGCTTCCGCACTATTACGAGCTTCCGCACTCTGTTTCACATCTCTATTACATTATGTTTTGCCTTGTTCAGTATAGTCACGACTAAAGTATCCCTTAACTCCTAGGGGGTATTTTGGGGCGCGACATATTCCAAGGTGATTGAAGGCTAGGGTTTTGAACCCTTAGGTTTTGTGAGATAGAAAGTCTACTCCAACATCAATCTTCTTCTCTTTGTTTCTTCAATACCAAGTAAAGATTCAAAAGCTTCGCGGGGATAGCAAAGAACAAAGATTGAGCTTTGAGAATTTCTTCGAGAAATCTCTACAAAGAGTTCTGACGGTTTGAGTTGATTTTTGCTTCACCGGTGAACATCATTCACTGAGGTAATTCTCTAACCAAGTAGTTAGTATTATTTGCTTTCTATGGTGTAAAGATCTTCGGGATCCAGTTTTTTGCATAATTTTTTTAACTTGATTCCCTTCAAGTGGTATCAGAGCTCTGGTTAGGGAATATTTTTTGTTTATTTTAAAAGATAATTAAATAGATAAATTCATTCATGAGATGAATTTAATTTTATTTATTTATTAATGCTCGTAATTTTTATTTTTATTTGCTCATGAGATGAATAAAAAAATAATTATTTCTTATTAATTATCGAATGAGATTTGACAATGATAATAATTAAATATTTTAAAATTAGTATTATAATTGTTATAATAAATTTTCGAAATAAATTGTTTATTTTGAATTTTAAAAAAAAAGATTTGATCTTTTAAAATATATATATTAATTGTTTAAAATAATTAATGAATGACTTTTCTTATAAATAGATTTTATTCGAAAAATTTTAAAACCCTATTTTATGATGAGATCATATTTAGGATTTTCCGTTCTCTTAATTTTTTATTTTAATCTTGAATAATAGTAGAACCAATCTTAAAATAATAGTAGAACAAATATTTATGAAAGGATATTGCATTCGAGAAAAGATCTTGCATTCAAGAAAAGAATAAAATATTGTAGAGATTTAAGAAAATCCTATTCTTATATTTTAAAAATAATTTTATGAAAATTGTTTGATGGAAAATATAATTATTCTATTTTCCAGGTTTGATCTATATAAGATATAGATTTGTCGAGCAAATTGATAATTGTTATCAATTTTTTAATATTTTGAAATATCAGAAAAATTACTCCATCACAATGTTTCATCTAATTGTATGAGATTAAAGTTATGGGTCAATTTTATTCTATGATAAATTATTTATCATGCATACATATTAGAGGAGATATGTAGTAGGATTTTGGCAAATTTGTAAAGGGCAGATTCATTTGATTTCCCTAATAAAGGGCGAATGAAAACTGGTTTCCCTAATGCCATTTAAATTTCTATATCATGCATTGGTCGTGATGCTGCGAAGGAGGATGTTGCGATGATGATCTTGATAAGATGATAAAGGAAGGGATCGCGAAGGAGTTTGCGAGTTGCCTTTATTCTTATCTCATTCTCTTGCATCCATGCATTTTAATTTTCATTGACCCATAGCGATTAATCTCATATAATGTTTATTATTGTTTAATTATCATGAGATGATACTTGTTTATTTTATCATGAGATGATATCTGTTATATATATTTTATTATTCTGTTGAAATAATTGCCATTTATATATCATGTGTATATAAGACTGGGGACAAGTCCCTAAGTATTATGATCTTCTACCATACACTATGTGATCTTATAGTGGGGAGTGTGAGTAAGCTGACAGACCAGAGCCGGGCCCAATCCCTCTCACCTATGTGAAAACATGGTGAAAACTTTATAAGCAAATAGTGGGAGTAACAACGCCAAAGCGTGAGCTTTCGCTAAGTGTTAATTAGGTTCATGGTAGGTGGGCACATGAATAAGAGATGTCATACAATAACGCCAAAGCGTGAGTATAACATTTCTCATAGATCAGACAGTAGATCGAATGCTCCAAGATTCACAAGATGAGATCTATGAAAATGGAGAAGATAGATTCTATCTGCCTATTCAAGGCAATGTGATATTATGCCCAAAGGCAGGATTACATTAAGCCAGTGTCTAGGTATTCGATGCCAATTGATACTTCCTAAATTGGCAATACTATTAGAAACAAACCCATAATTTAATAGTAATTAATGAATTCAATAGATCCCTAATACTACCTTTATTTGTCATTTGATTAGATCATGACAGACTTTCACCCATTAACTGAAATTCTTTGTGATGAAAAGTTAGTTGGAACTAACTATGTTGAATGGAAAAGAAAGATTAGAATAGTTTTTGCTGCACCTTGACCTAGGTTTTAAGACACCTAAACCCAAAATTCCTAACGATGCATCATCGGCCCAAAAGGCTGAGTTGGAGCAAAGGGAGAGGTCCAATCAGATGACCAAGTGTTACATTCTGGCTTCGATGTCTAACATTTTGCAAAGCTAGCATGAACACATGGATAAGGCTTCTGACATTTTGCAAAACCTGCATAAGTTGTTTGGTGAGCAAAATCGGTCAGCTCGACAAATAAAGTTGAAAACCCTTGTTAACACCAAGATGGCTGAGGGAACTCTAGTCAGAGAGCACATCATAAAGATGATGGGATTATTGAATGAACTGGAAATTCTTGGTGGTGAGATGGATATCATCACTCAGGTTGACACTGTTCTGCAATCACTCCCTTCATCCTTCAATGCATTCGTGTTAAATTATAACATGAACAAGAGCGAAATGTCACTAAGTGAGCTTATGAACTCACTTGTGGCTGTAGAAGATTTGATCAAAAAGTCAACAAAGGGTGAAACTTTAATTGTCGATAAACCTGATACCTCCAATCGATCTAAAAAGTTTAGAAAGAAGAATAAGGGCAAAGGTAGGTTTAAAGACAACAAGGGTAAGACAAGAGTTGCCAAAGGTTCTTCAGGAGATGCTGGCAGGGATAACAAAGGCAATGGAAAGTGTTTCCACTATGGTAAAATTGGCCACTGGAAGAGGAACTATAGGACTTACCTTGCAACTTTTAAGAATGGTGGTGCAAATACTCAATGTATGAGATGCTTTGAAGTATTAATTACTGTTGAGTGAAACTTTCTGGATGGTCCTCTTAAATCATGGTGCGTGGATTCTGGATCCACTGTACATGTTTACAATTGTTTACAGGGGTTCAAGGAAACCAGAAAGCCGACCAAACAGGAGCAGAAGCTTAAAGTTGGCTCGGGTGCAAATGTTGCAGTCAAGTCAATAGGCTTATGTACTCTTTATTTACCTAATGGAAAGACATTAATTTTAGAAGATTGTTTTTATCTGCCTTCTGCACACAGAAATTTGATTTCAGTATCTAGACTTTTACTTTGTGGATTCTCTATCATTTTTAATTCAATAGTTGAAATTAAGAAAGATGGAATGGTCTTAATTACTGGTAATCTTATTAATGGTCTTTATTTAATATTTTATTTGGTAAATAATGAAAGTTTGCAAAGTAACAATGCATCATCATCTAGAATGTCTGGAATGAAAAGACATTGCACAGAGTCTACTTATCTTTGGCATAAGAGACTTGGTCACATTAATCTTGATAGGATCAAGAGGTTGGTAAAAGATGGTCCCCTTGAATTCCTCAAAGTAGAACCACTCCCTACTTGTGAGTTATATCTCGAAGGGAAGATGACTAAGAAGCCTTATCCTAAAAAGGTAGTAAGAGCTGAAGAAAAGTTGAGACTCATATATAGTGATGTATGTGGTCCATTTAACATTGTTGCATAAGGGCAATACCGGTATTTTGTTACATTTACCAATGACTATTCTAGATATAGATATGTCTTATTGATGTAACATAAATCTGACACTTTTGAAAAGTTCAAAGAAATCAAATTGGAAGTTAAGAATCAAACAGACAAATCCATAAAGACACTTCGATCAGATCAAGGTGGTGAATACCTCACCAACTATTTTATGGACTACTTAAAGGATAATGGGATTATTTCACAATGGTTAAGTCCTGCCTCACCTCAACAAAATGGTGTTTCTGAAAGAAGAAACCGGACCTTATTAGATATGGTTCGATCTATGATGAGCCATGCCGATATACCTTCATATTTTTGGGGGTATGCTTTACAAACTGCCATTTACATTCTGAACCGGGTTCTTTGTAAGTCTATACCGATTACACCCTAAGAATTGTGGACTGGGCGAAAACCTAGTTTACAACATCTAAGGGTATGGGGTTGTCTTGCGCATGTTCACAAATTCGAACTCACTAAGTTGGAATCTAGAACAGAAAAATAGAACTTTGTAGGGTATCCAAAGGAAACTAAGGGTTTTTATTTCTACTCCAAGGCAGACGAAACAATAGTTGTTAGGAATCATGCCGCCTTCTTGGAGGAAGAAATGAATTTTCTTAAAAAGGTTGAATTTCATGAGATTAAAGACAACACAGCCAGTATCCAACCTGAACCTAATCCTTCCACTATAGACTCTTCTAATTCTATTCTACTGAGAAGGTTTGAAAGAGTTTCTAGACCACCAAATAGACTTCAGTATTATAATAATGAGGTTTATTTAGCTCAATCTTTCTATGTTACTACTTGTAAGTTGTAATGTTTTTCTTTTAAAAAAATAGAATGATACAAATACTAACAATTTAACAGTAACAATTGGGAGATGTATGTGTAACAAATTAATAGTGTAGATTCTTCCTAAAAGCTTTTAATGTTACTACTTGTAAGTTGTAATGTTTTTCTTTCAAAAAATAGAATGATACTAATACTAACAATTTAATAGTAACAATTGGAGGATGTATTAGTACTAACAATTTAACGGTACTAAATCTACATCATGATGCTCTTTGAGTTGCATTGTTGGTCCCAAATCTAAATAAAGAAAGGGGGTTGTATATCGTCTGGGAATCAATGTAGTAAAAATTATATATATATATATATATATATATATTATTTTTTTTATATTCTTTTGGCCTTGACCTGACCTTGACCCAACCCTGACCCTTGAGGGTAGGGCTTGGGCCTAGCTAGTTCAGGCTCTTCTAGGGCAAGGGTAGGGCTAGGGCCTCACCTTGTGAATGTGGGCCGTGCTCGGTAAGACCTAGGCCCAACCCTGGCCCGACCCGATAAGACCTAGGCCCTACCCTGGCCCGGCTTATTGATGAAGGAAATACCCCAAATGTTTAACCAACCATGCATTTCTGCTAAGTAGCGGAATGCGGTCCTCAATGGTCCACAACCCTCTTTTTAACACTTACTACCTATGCGTAAGATTAGCTCGCCCTTAGGGTTCATCCATCCAACCTTGGTTTTTAGAAAAAAATTATTAATCCTAATTTAGTTAAGCTCAACCATAGTTGTAAGGGGGTTAAAAGGGACCTATCGGTCGACTAGATAGCAGAATGCAAGGTCAGCTAATCACTGTTCTTTTAACTATAGTTAAGCTTAACTAAATTGAGATTAATGTTTTTTATTAAATTCTTTTATCTAAAAACCAAGGTTTAATGGATGAACCCTAGGGGCGAGTGAATTTTAACCACAATTAGTGGGTGTTGAAAAGGGGGCGGACCAATAAGCATCACGCATTCCGCTACATAGCGAATGAACAACCTAATGATGAGGGTACAGATCCTAATACTTATCCGGAAGCTACATTAGATGTAGATGCATCTCAATGGAATAAAGTCATGAATGCTGAAATAGATTCCATGTATAACAACAGTGTCTGGACTTTAGTAGATCCATCAAATAGTATAAGGCCAATTGGATGCAAATGGATTTACAAAAAGAAGAAGGGTGCCGATGGTAACGTGGAGACCTATAAAGCAAGACTTGTTGTAAAAGGTTACACTCAAATTCAAGGAGTTGATTATGAGGATACCTTTTCACCTGTAGCTATGCTCAAATCCATCAGGATAGCTGGCTATAGCTGCACACCATGATTATGAGATATGGTAAATGGATGTCAAAACTGATTTCCTTAATGGAATGTTAGATGAAGACATCTATATGAAGCAACCTGAGGGCTTCATTGCTCCTAATTAGGAGAACATGGTATGCAAGCTTAACAAGTTGATAAATGGTTTGAAAGAAGCTTCAAGAAGCTGGAACCAAAGATTTGATCTTTCGATCAAAGAATTTGGATTCCAAAAGAATTTAGAGGAATCTTATATTTACAAGAAGGATAATGGGAGATCGGTAGTATACTTATTCTTTATGTAGATGACATCCTACTCATTGGGAATGATATAGGAATGTTGTCATCAATTAAGATTTGGCTTTCTCAACATTTCTCAATGAAAGATTTGGGAGAGGCATCCTATATTCTCGGAATAAAGATTCTGAGAGATAGAAAATGCCGAATGTTGGGATTGAGCTAAACTTCCTACATAGACAAGATTTTGTCTAGGTACAACATGTGTGATTGTAAGACAACTCTCATTCCTTTTAGACATGGTGTTACTTTGTCTAAGAAGATGGCTCCTACATCAGCTGATAAGATCGAGCAGATGAAGAGGTGCCCTTATCCTTCGGTAGTGGGGAGCCTCATGTATGCCATGCTATGTAGTAGATCGGATATCTGTCATGCAGTGGGAGTTGTTAGTCGGTTCCAAAGCAATCCATTTGTTAATCATTGGACTGCTGTGAAGCACATCATGAAGTACCAGAAAAGGACTAGGGATTATGTGCTTACTTTTCGATCAGAAGATCTAGTTGGATTTGGTTATATTGATTCCGATTTCCAATCTGATCTGGACAATGGAGCTTCCACATCTGCGTATGTGTTCACACTGGGTGGTGCTGCTGTCAGTTGGCACAACATAAAACAAAAGAGTATTGCAGACTCCACCATAGAAGTAGAATATATTGCAGCTTCTGAAGCAGCAAAAGAAGCAGTTTGGTTCAGAAGGTTTTTACAAGAGCTAGGAAATGTTCCTTCAGTACTTAAACCTATCACTCTATCTTGTGATAGTAATGGTGTAGTAGCTCATAGCAAAGAACCTAGGAGCCACAAGAAGATAAAACATATGGAGCGGAAGTATCATCTCATTCATTAGATCATTGAGAGGCAAGATATTATTGTTATAAAGATTAGGTCTCAACTTAATGTTATTGACCCAATGACTAAAGCTTTATCGGATAAAATATTTGTAACACACTTAGATAGTATGGGATTGAAATCTATAGCACAGTGACTTCTAGGGCAAGTGAGAGATTGTTAGACATAATGCCCAGAAAAGTCATTTAGATTGTAAGATTCTTATTAATTAGATTAATAGAGATATCTTCTTTATCTATTGTGAATTCATTATGGGTAATTGACCATAATCATGAGATGATCTATACGATATGAGATATCGACAAAGGTCCCTAGGTTATATTGTAGGAAAGCTATGTGATAGGTATTAGACTATCACATGCCGATATAACTTTCCAGTTCCTTATACCTTATATAGTCACAGCTATGGGTGAAGCTGGAAACTTCACTTATGTGGCTGCCACAATGCTAAGATGTTCTCAATGGTTGAGATGTAGTTTTATCTCAAACTATTATAGTGGAGACTACACATCAGCATATGGGTGCTTAAATGTACACTCAAATTAATCTTTTAAATCAAACATTTTTAATACGAATTGATTGTAAAGCTGCTAAAGATATTTTACAAAAAGATGTTAAAAATGATGTTTCAAAACACTTATTTGCTTGATGCCAAGCATTACTTTCTGCTTTTGATTTTAATATAGAATATATCAAAGGTGAAAATAATTGTCTTCCTGACTTTTTTCTCGTGAGTTCCTGCAAAACAGGTCATAAGCAGCATGAATGTTCTCAAGGCTGAAGAAAAAATCAAACCTATAACCCTTGATTCTTATATTCAGATGGCCCCTTCAAACCCATCAAAATTACCTGGCCCATCAACACCAAGCCTACAAAAATCTAAAACGCAGGTTTCTTCAAATCAACCCATTTCATCAAACTCAAATCCATCTCAATATGGTTTCCCTTTATCTCAAAACCCATTTAGTGTTCAAACTCAAAACAGACCTTCTGTTTCTGGTTCAACTATCAAATTAACCAAACCATCTACCTTTGCACAAACCGTTAAAACAATTACTCCTCAACAAACTATTTTACCATCAACTGTTTCTACCTCTACTGTTAACCCTGAATATATTTTGAAATCAAACTTTTTATCAATTATGGAACTAGAAGATGAATTTCTTCATTCCAATCCCCTTCAAATTCCTTCTTTATATTTTCTAAAAAACTGGGAGTTTTCTACTCAAGACCCCCTCAAAACTCAAAAGCATTATGAATTGATTCTTGTTGCCACCGAATCAATTACTTTGACTCATAATCCTTGTTCTAAAGATCCCACTCAAACTGCTTTTTCTAAATGTCAAATTAACCATGTTCATACGTTTTCTTCTTGGGGTGTTAATCCTAATACACCAATATCATTTCCTGCAAAGTTAAATTTTGATCCGGCAACTTATACTTATTGGGGATTATAGATCCGCTTGGTATAAGACATTTTATTTTCAAAATAAGACTCGATCTCATTCTTGGTTCTTCTTCTTCACTAATACCAAGACCTTTTCTCCTATTCCACTTTGGTTTTCTCAATGGTTGAATTACTTTGGTCCAATTGAACAAAATTTACTTACATCCATTCACAATAGTTTTCAATTGTTCTCAGCAAACTTCTTTGATGTGAAAACAAAACTTAGAGATCTTTGTTTTTCTCTTCTCTTTCATTTCTTTCTAACTTTTTCTCTTACTTGGATCACTTCTTGGGAATTTCATATTATGCCTCCTGAAACTAAATATTATCATTCTTTATTTGTTCGTCGTTTCAAAATCAAATGGTGGAATCGTTGTAAAGTTGATCAAATTTCTCAACCAGCTCTCATTTCCTGGTTTCAAACTCGTCAAAAACCAAGTTCTCAACAATCATAATTTCTTTTAATCAAAAGCTAATTACAAGCAAAATTAGATGGTGTCAATTCGAAAAGAGATTCTAAAAAAGCTCTTCTCAAATATCTGATAGTGATAATGAAGATGATAAGAATGCAGAGGTATCTTCTACTAACTATGCTCAAGAAAATGAAGACGATTGTTATAATATTGACCTTAATTAAGTTTTCACTCAAAAGCAAAATGGAGATATGATGCTGTTAAAATTGAAGATTCGATGTCAAAAGAAATCAAAAGAGAATATCATGTTCATTTCACCAAACTCTGATGCTGTGTACCAAATTGAAGATTCACCGACAAAAATATTAAAGAAGTTAAAAAGTGAACAGTAAAAAATCTTTTTATTGTAGCAAACAATACAAAACGACAATAGAAGTCAGTTTCTCGTACCGAAAGCAGATTCGGATTTCAAGATTACGACAAACCAACTACGAACCTCAAAATTTTCTTAAATCTAGTTTGTTTCGAGAATGCTCCTTATGTTCTATAAAAAGAAGCCTCTTCTCTAGTTTTTAGGTAGAATTAGTTTGAGAATTATCTCAAGTATTAGCCTTTTTTTTTCTTCTTTTATTTTCTTTCCGCTGCACTGTACTCTCCTCTCTTCCCTTTGTAAGTATACTTCTGTAAGTTTTTATTTCTTATATCAAACTGTTTTCTTGCATATCTTTGCATGTTTTTAAGTTTATTTAAATTATATTTTTAGAAATAACATTAATAGAAGATTGTGTGTGTTGAAATAGTAAATAAATTATGCATTGGCCTTCTTGATCCAATTACAAGGCAACACCTACCTTATATACATGATATTAAAAAACAAAAAAAATATTAAAATGGGTTTTTTTTTTGCATAAAACCCCCTATCTTTTCAGCTATTTGCAAATATCCCTTATGTTTTGTGATTTTGTATTATGCCCCACTAATTTTTAAAACTTTGTACAAATCCACTCTTCCATCCAAAAGTTAGTTAATGGTAATTTTATGAAATGACCTTTTTAACCTTCTTTTAATGAGTTGGACGCATGCCTATATAATTCACCATCTGTCCCTTTTATCACCCTTTAGTTGGGGTTAAGCTTAATCGACTTAGGGTTAATATATATATATATATATATTAGAAAAATATAAAAACAACGTTAGATGGATGAACCGTAGGGGTGAATGAATATTAACTATAGTTAGTGATTGTGAAAGGGACATGTGGCGGGTTCTAGAGCCTCCTTTTAACTATGGCTAAGCATAATCAGTTGAAGGTTAATATTTTTTCCTTCTAAAAACCAAGGTTAGATGCATGAACTCTAGGGGCTAATGAATCTTAACCATAGTTAATCTGTATCCAAAGGGACACATGGCAGCTTGTAAAGCATCCTTTAACTATGGTTAAACATAATCAATCTAAGATTACTATTTTTTTTTTCTAAGACCAAGGTTAGATGCATGAATTAACCCTAGGGGGAATGCATCTTAACTACAATTAAGAGTTTTAGAAGGGACATGTGGTAGCTTGTAGAGCCCCTTTAACCATGGTTAAACATAATCAGCCTAAAGTTAATATATATATATTTTTTTTCTAAAACCAAGATTAAATTGATGAATCTTAGGGGTGAGTGAATCCTAACCACAGTTAGTGGGATCCAAGCACTTCTCAAAAAGTTGTTACAAATCTCCTTAAAATCAAAATGAGGTTAAAGAGGTCATTTCAAAAATAATTTAACATCCGTTATCCAGTTTTGGATGGAAGGGTGGATTTGCAAAAGTTTTAAAAGTTAATGGATTATAATGCCAAATCACAAAACATAAGGAGGTATTTACAAATATTTGAAAACATAGGGGTTTTTTTTACAAAACCCCTATTAAAAAAGATATTTTTGGGGTGTTGCTATGAGCACACCAATTTTTTCTTACTATACACCAAATATATCACTTACTGACCATACACCATTAAAATGAATTAAATTCTACAAGTACACCATGAGGTAAAAAAATACTTATAAATTTTCTAATTATACACCATAGTAAATTTGAAACCATGAAACAAGGATAATTCATTACCTTTCGTGGACCCAAACCCAACTGAAGATCCAAGAGACGCAGCAATGCATTAATCAAGCATTTGACATCTTGAGGAAATGGTCACGAACGGTTGGAATACTCATACAACATTGATTAACGGGCTCTACGAGAAAGGTTGGACAGAAAAGACTTTGAGGCTTTTCCTCAAGCTCATTGGGAGCAACACCTACAAGCCGAATGTGTGTACATACAATGCCATGATCAGTGGGTATTGCAAAGGAGAACAAGTTGAATCGAGCTGAAATGTTGTTGACAAGGATGCAAGAACAGGGATTGGTTCCTAACACCAACACATATAATACGCTGCTCGACGGGCACTGCAAAGTAGGGAATCTTATTCCAGTATATGAGTTGATCAGTCTAATGGTAAAAGAAGGGTTGCACTCCAAACAGTTGTAGCTACAACACAATTGTGGATGGGCTTTGCAAGAAGGTAAAGACACTCAAAGACTACTCAGAGTATGCACTAGCCAGCAGTAGGGGGGGTGAAGAAATTAAGGCTATTCAAAACCCTTTTCACTTCTAAGGAGAGGGTTTCTCCACTGTTCAAATGGGAAGAGAATGACAAGTCTGCAATCAGCATACCCCCTTTAATTTCTCTCCAAACAACTTGGGGAGAAGATGGTTTAGGGGTATGGGGTTTGGGTGTGCATAGACATGGCTTTCTTAGAATAAAAAACAAAGACTTAAAAAAAAAATGGTGTATGGTAAGGAAATATTCACCCTATTTTTGTCACATGATTTTTGTTTGTGGTCCCTTCAAAAGATTTGCATTCTATTTTATTAGATACATCATGTCTCTTCTTTTAAAAAACAAAATAATGTGTCTTAGTTTCAAATCATGTCAAATTTTGTACCATTTAGTAATTTCGTTGTACATTTGACATGTAATTGCAGGCCACTACTGAGCCTTGCAACTAGGGCTGTCAACGAAGCGAATTCAAAGCACAATATCCATATCCGATTCGTATAGTATTAACCGTTATCCGAATTCGCTCCGATATCCGGCTGGACATATTTGATAGGTAAATTCTAACATACCTAATTTTAATCGGTCTATTGGATAGTTAGGGTGGACTATCCGTATCCACTCCATTTATGAACGAATTCCTTAGCGAGATATCTGAATCCAATCCGCCGGATACTTATTTGGATACATATCCAGATAATCAGATACAAATACGGATATTATTGGATAGTTGACTACTTTCAACTAGGAAATTTTAGACCTATATATATTAATAATAAGGGAAGTGTTAGCACCAATCAGGTGAACCCCTTAATTTCCTCGTGAAAGAGAATGTTGATTCACTTTTTAGTAGGGCTCACATGTATTTTGGCCTTCTCTTTTATAGGAGGTATAAAGAGTTGGCTCAATTGACAGTACCATTTTCCTAATAACATGGCTGACTAATATGGCCTGAAGCTGAGGTAAATCAAGGAATGACCTCGTCATATCACCCATTTACTCCAAAAATGGCTTGATATATAATGTATTTCATGTGTTATCTCCCAGGTAAAACCTCCCAAATCCTAACGTTTGTGAAAAGAGCAATAGTCCCCTCGTTAGGGATGGCAATTGGGTTGGGCTGGCCCGAAACCTGATTGTTTGGCAAGAAATTTGGGTGTGCTGAGCCTTCCTTACTTTGAGCTGGATTGAGTTTGGACAAGTTAACAAAAGGACTTCCAAAGAAAGTATCTCTCCGAGAGTAAGTAAAAGTCATTTAAAAAAAAAATATATTGTTTGGTTTGTTCTTGCAGGAAGTAGCTTCATAATACAAAAAGTCAAATGTGTGTTTGGCTTTACATATGGCAAGGAGTAACTTCTCAGTTTACTAACTGCGGTTTACATTTTAACCATATTTTTTATTTAAAAAAAACATGGTTAAAAATATAAACAACAAGGTTAATAAATTTTAACCATAATTAAAAATTTTGAATTCATTTAACTATGGTTAAGATTCCCTTAACCCCATGAGTTATATTTTTAACCATGATTTTTCCTAAAAATCATGGTAAATATAACCCAAAAATCATGTTAAAAAATATAACCTGCAAGGTTAAAGAAATCTAACCACAGTTAAAAGAATTTAAAAATGAAAAACGTACCTAAAAATCATGGTAAATATAACCCAAAAATCATGTTAAAAAATATAACCTGCAAGGTTAAAGAAATCTAACCACAGTTAAAAGAATTTGAAAATGAAAAACGTAGCGAGAGAAGGGCAATCCTTGATTATTATGTGATGGCAAACGCAATACTTACATATATACAGTATAAAACTTAACTAAAATGAAAAAGACAAGTCCAAAATGTTAACCCAAGGTTAACTGTACATACATGTGTAAATGATGAAAAACAAAAGTGTAATCCCTAAATATTAGCCCATTGCCTCAGACCAGTTGCCCGGTGGTAAAGTCTAATGAACCATCTTCATGTTCTTCTTTGGAGTTTGAAGATTCTTCTTCCTCCCACCGTTCATCCTTATACACAATAAATAAGTCATCATTTATAGCTTCCAATTACACATTCAAATGTTGTAGAGAAGGAACAACATTCTGATACATCCCATATACATCCATATTACAAGCCCAACTAGCTTTTGGCCCTAACAACTCTGTTTATAAAATTTTTTTAAAAAAATACGTTGCTCAAAAAATAACTCAAGATGATCATCTGTAAATAACAAAAAATATGGATTCATATGAATGACAAATTGATGAAGAGAGCTCAAGATGTTCTTTTCCCATCCAAGGAATGCAACTTCGAGTAGTTCATGCACTTGGTTTTGGGGTTTTGTACATACTGTCTGCTTGGCCTGTTGATGTAGGCTTTACATATCAGTTTTCAGCAATAGATGAACATGCTGATTAGTTTTCAGCAAATTGCATGTATGCAAAAAATTTGGTTGTTAGACAAGTGTGCAAAAAAAAAAAAAAAAAACAGCATGTTCATCTATAGCTAAAAATTAGTTTTCAGCTAATTTCTTAGGTGTTGAGATGCTGATCTATTGCACAAATGATCAACATGTGATATGCTCACAAATTGCAGATATGATGATCACACATTCGAGCTCTAGATCAAACATCAAACGGTAAAGGATGCATCTTCAAGCACTGAAAGATATCCAATTCATAACCCATCAATCTCCATCTCCAATAACAAAACCCAATCTCTATTAATCAAACTCTCCATCTCCATATTCATTATTAAAACCCCATCTCCATTCGTAAACCATTGCACACAAGCTTCTTTGTTTTGTAGGAAAACCACATAAAAAAAGGGGCTAGAGGGATGTAGCAGTGGCTTGCTGGAAACCCAGAGTCTTTACTTGATCTAGGATGTGTGATGTATATGCCATTCTGAAGTGATCTATTAATCTGCTCATAAGTCGTTTCATGGCAGTTCCATCTATCGCTTTATTGTGAAAGACCAGATCGGCCCGTTCTGCCATAAGTACCTCCATATTCCGCTGAGTAGGATTCGACAATGGGTTTGAGTCAGTGATTCAAAGACTTCCTTTCCTCGATCTTGATTTGCATAGAAATTCAGGAACTATGATCCTAGTTGAACCGGAGAGACCTGAATTCCTACGGGTATCATATAATTATAGTTTGAGGGGGAGTGTTAGAGATGTATGTTTGTAAACAAATCTTTGTAATGAAAAGAAAAAAAACAAACAAATGAATCATCTAAGGGTTTGGAAATATGCACGGGAAAAATCTTAACCGGGGGTTGAAAAGGTGATCAATGAAACCCTTTAACCACAACAATCCATGGAAATAGCAGGGTTCCTTTCAAGGAAACCTTAAAATGAGAAAAAAAATGGGAAAAAAAAAAGAGGAAAGAGGAGGAAGAAGGAAGGAGTGGGTGAAGGACTTAACTTTGAGAATTCAGATGAATTCCAATGGCTTCAACGGCCGGAATGGCTTTCGGCAGGCTCTTGGATTGAAGAGGGGAGGAGCAGTGGTGAACACGAGATGGAAATTGCAAATGAGAACCCAAAAAAAAAAAAAAAGCTTATATACTGTCGTTCAAATCCCAGTCTGACAACTTCGCGCCGAAGTCGTTTTGGTGACTTCCCACAAAAGCCAAGTTCCATTAGCTTTCGCAGGAAGTCATTTTGGTGACTTCCTCTGACCTCAGACTTCAGCGGGAAGTCATTTCAAGTTTTGAAAGTCAAACGTTATTTTAAGCAATTTTTGACTTTTAAAGGTTCAAAAGTCGCCCGAAAAGTTTAACCAAACACAACCAAAGACTTTAAAAAAAAATGGTGTATGGTAAGGAAATATTCACCCTATTTGTGTCACATGATTTTTGTTTGTGGTCCCTTCAAACGATTTGCGTTCTATTTTATTAGATACATCATGTCTCTTCTTTTGAAAAACAAAATAATGTGTCTTAGTTTCAAATCATGTCAAATTTTGTACCAATTAGTAATTTCGTTGTACATTTGACATGTAATTGCAGGCCACTACTGAGCCTTGCAACTAGGGTTGTCAACGAAGCGGATTCAAAGCACGATATCCGTATCCGATTTGTATAGTATTAACCGTTATCCGAATTCGCTCCGATATCCAGTGAGACATATTTGATAGGTAAATGCTAACATACTTAATTCTAATAAGTCGATCGGATAGTTAGGGTGGACTATCCATATCCACTCCGTTTATATATTACGTCAAAAGTCGGTAAAAACCACGGTCAAAAACCGTGGTTTTCAATCATAAACCACGGTTATTGACCGTGGCTTTTTCCGTCATAGTTTTTCAAGTGGTTTTTGTAAACAACGGATTGAGACAGTGGTAAAAAGTCGGCCACTACGACGGTCAGAAACCGTGGTTTATATACAAAAAAACCACGGTTGATATCCGTTGTTTATTTATCATAAATAACAGTCCTAAACCGTTGTTTTAACTGAGTACGTGAATAGTTTTTTTAACAAAAACAACGGTCTTTGACCGTGGTTTTTCCAAATAATTTAGGGAAAAAAATATTTATTTTTTCAACAATACGGTACGGAACCTGTACCTGCACTTGTAATACCTTTCAATAAATTTAATACTCACCCACCACAATACATAAGAAACACTAAACCAAAACACTAAACCATCACTTCAAAAACCCAACCACCACAGTACATAAGAAACATTACATAAGATATATTCTTCTATCACTTCAAAAATCCAACCACCATAGTACATAAGGAACACTAAATCATCACTTCAAATACCATACAATAACAATACACTTCAAAAATCTAATCATTACTTCAAACATCCAACCATCATATATACTTCAAGTTCAAACTTGTTAGTTATGTACATTTGAAAATGATGAGAAATAAATTACCAAGTAATGAATAAAAAAAAAAGTCAAATTACACATGAGAAAAATCAAAAAAACTGTATAAAAGGTTTGGGCCAAGTAACAATATCCCCGAGTGTAATATCTCTAAGCATCATTTCTCCTTTATACAAAGCTGAATTGATATAATAGACTTCATCTACGATGACGTTATATGAATCGGAAGATGGTGTTGCATCTCTATTGGTGAGTCCAAGTACAATAGTCTTCCTCTTGAAATTCATCAATAAGTAACATGAGGATCTTAGGTAAACAGGAGACTCGGGGAGAACTAAAGAATGTCGCCTTACCTACAAACATTAGAAAAATATTATGTGAGACACTTCACACAGTGTTAATCATTTAAATGCAATTATTTCTAAATTAATGACTATTACATAAAATTATAACTAATAACAAATATTCTATCAACACAACCAAGTGAAGAAGATAACCTCTATATGGACGTAGCCCCACACTGGGTGAACCACATAACTCCTATGTGTTTCTGGTTTCTTATTTGCAAGTTATTTCACTATAGTGAGTCTAACAATATATCTTCCATTGCATAAACAAGAATTTCCAACCCGACAGATTCACGCAGTGGATTATTACACAATAAAGAACATTTCATACTAAGGTAGATCATTTTCAATATTAAAGTGGCCAAGAATCCCAACAACTTGAAAGCAAACTAGATATCCCTCACCAGATCCAATTTATTGTTTCTAAAGGAGTCACTATATATATATATACACACACACACACGCTAGCAAACACCCCGTGCATTGCATGGATGAGTGAAAAAGATAAAGGTTTAAAAAGAGAAGAAATTGGGCTATTTACTACTTGCATGAAATTATACACAATACTATAACTAACAAAGACTCCATGTATTGATGCATCATGATTAATCTTTTCTCCCACCGACTCTCAACTTGTGTGAGGTTGTTAAAAACCTAATTAAAAGAAAGGAAAGTAAAGAGTTGAAAAGGAAAAATGAAAAGATATTTGACGCTCACTCTTTTTTCAATGTAGCATCCTCAAGATTAACATCCAATCTGGCACAAGGAGGAGTTTGAGATGTCAATACCCAAAACAAAAAAAAAAATGAAGGATAGCACTTAATATTCATATGTCAAGAAATTGAATCACCGAGTCCAAATGGATATACTGTTATATGAAAACATCTACAGTGAAAAAGACATACTGGCAATATTAGGTGATTAAAGGGGCATAGAATATAATTTCACAAATGAAGATTCAGAAAAGAATCTTATGAGTGAGCTTCTGAAGATTCAGAAAAGAATCTTATGAGTGAGCTTCTGCAAAAGACATGATCAATCAAAGACGAAATTCTGCCATCCAGAAAGTCTAAGGAAACGCAAATATCTGGAGCAAAATCACTTCCATGATTATAAAGCAATTACATTCATCCATCTACCTAGTATTTTCCTAAATCTGAAGATGAGGGTTATTGTAAGGTAATCACATGTAAACTTAATTAAAAAGAAATCCTTGCACACAAAGTTATGCCCTTGAATTGGCATGGGCTAGAGTAGGTCCTCGTATGCTTGAGTATCTAAAAAAACTCATCTAACCAAATGAGAATATAGCAGCGAGCTTCCAATCTAATTAGGAATGCTTCCTAAGTAGGAATGCATCAAGCACGGAGAAACAAAAGGACATGCAAAAAAAAAAGAATCCAATGAAATGAACTATGCTTAATCAATGTCTATTTATAGGGGGAAGTAGCAACTGGCCAGAAAATTGATTCTAGAAATCCCATAGTTAGTTTGACAATGATTTGAGTTTGATGTAGTTATTTTTAGGGTTCCAACCAAAGAAAGCATACCACTAAGACAATGAAAAAGAGAAACAACATTAATACTAACACGACTAACTGTTTCAATGTTTCAATAATGTATATATGAAACATTGTACTCAACCAAAGCATCTTGCAGGTGGTGACGTTAAAAACCAGTCCGTATAGCGACTGCAATTCCTCGCACCAACCAAAAGACACCAGTCCCTCAGATGATTGGCATCTCACAGACTGGATGTAATGTTGGGTTTCGTCTTAGAATGCTTAGAGTGCTACCATTGTACATGTCATCTATAAAGCCAAAGTTCATGGCCATGAATAGATCCAATTCTTTCTGCTCTGCCAACCCATATAACCCATAGGCACGACCCCACAAGCTTCAAAGTTGGTTCCGAACCTTCAGTCAAATGGGTCATCAGCCATCATCACTATACCAAAAGGGGTCGGCAATTTGTTTGAGTCTTTGCATATGAGCCACCCTCACATAAATAATAAGGTAATATAGATGGATTTGCGCCATGATAACAAACAGAGAAACATCTGGTAACTTGCAATAATGCCTTGAATCGGATGAGGTAGATGATGTCTATAATGCCTTTTATTTTGCTTCTATGCATCTTTTTTGTTATCACTTTGTGTCAAGTTCTGATCTGAAATTTAAGAGGCACCATTCTTATCTTTGCTTAGATTACAATTGTTTCACATAGTACTTGTTCCTTGTATAATTTATGTAGAGTTCTTGATGAATTGCAAGGAGTAAACACCAGGCAGCATGAATTGAATTCCTTTTATCATATCTAAAATAGAGTAGTTCCAAGATGTGTCTGACCCACTGATCAAAAAAAAGATGTGTCTGACCCAGAGAGGCAGAGAATCAACCCATCTAAAATGCCTACACCCTTATTCCAATTATCGGCACTCCCGGAATAATTTATGAGCATCGGCTAGCATGTATATGCATCATGATTCATGCATGCACCCCCTCATATATGACCACATTTCATCCCAAAATTTGTTAAAGCAAATATAGAAGAGACATTTCTTTATGTATCAAGAATCTACCCTTGTCCTGTGCACCTACAAGTTGGAAAATTACATGCCGTGATTAACATTTCAGAATTTTGAGTGAAGTGGCAGACATGGGGTTTGAGTTGCTTGGTGAAACAATGACTCAGAATATTGCCATGTATTGCTCTCCTATTGGGCTAGTCGATCAGTCACCATGGCATGCTGCAATCCTAAGTAGAGAACTTCGATGTCATGATCCTTGCATCTGCATCTTTAGTGCACCTTGGAGCACATACATATAGGATGAGGAAAAGGATCTAGAGAGAAAACAGGGGTTCAACTGTTCAAGGGGTTGTAAACCTCCACTGATGAGTAGTGTACCATACATTATTTCGAACCCATTTGAATCCTCTGACCAACAGGGATGAAATGTGATTCCTAGGATTAGGAGTTGAAAATTCAGTGATTTATGTAGTCCCTACATGCTATTAGTGTCCAATCATGATCATAGGCACTACAAAAATGTCACAAATCACTTTCAATTGGAGCAAAACACCATGGCCCATCAGACGCCATATAAGCGGATCAGTTCAGCCCCCAGCTCAAAGTAAGTTCATAGACCAGAGACTGAGGATCCTGAAGCAGATTTTACAAAAGATGTCAGAATAATAGAATTGTGTAGAAATAAAATGTTGGCATCCTGAAAGCAAATACTTGACCTCAGTGACACCTTCAGTGATCGAGGACTACATTGACTTTTCCATACATCTAGATCAATGAGTTTGAAACTACGACATATGATTCATAGCCATTCTTTTTCACAACCCCATGTATCAACTTCCTACTATTAAAATCCCCTATCATTAGGAAAACAGTAAGAATTCCAGTAACCATGAATTTACTTAGGGTCACCCCTTCTTTACCCATCCTCTTCAAAAATCTCCAGTGCCATGTACGAGCATAGATATCTATCATTGAATTCCAGTACATATTGATGTTGATAAAAAGGTGAATAATTATTTGCATCCCATGACAGTAAGTCCTGCCCCACTATCACTGTCTCATGCTCTGTCTTACACACTACCATCGCCCCGAGTTTTAGATTTACTGCCACCACCACTGCTTCCAAGTTCAGGCACATACTAATACTCGCTTCCCCGTTATCGCAACCCACAAACGGGTACTTGTGTATTAAAATGAATTCACAAATTTTAAATGTGTTTTGAGATATCTTTTATGGTGTATACAGGCCACTAACATCATTGTTAATTTTTTTTCAAAAGAAGAACCCAGCCAATGTAATATGCACTCAACTCACCAACCCAGAAAATCAAACAAGGACTAACTTGAAATTATCAACGATTATAACCGAACTCCTTGGAGTCCGGGTTACGTCTCAAAGGTCAACACGCGTGACGCGTCCCCTTTCAATACCCCTTAACTATGCTAAAAAGAAGGCTTTTGCCGAACTCATAAGGAATATGGGTCTTCTATAGTATGTAAATTGGCATGGGTTATTTCAGTAAATCCATAATCAGGCGGTTTGACCCATCTATACTATTAATAGAATATGGGACGCTAAAAACCTCCAAATGAGTTACCCAACCAAAAAAATCATAGGATTTTGGAAATTGTTAAGTAGTCAGATATGTAAAAGAAAAGAAAGTTGTATTCAACCATTAAAGCCCTCGCATGATGAAACTGAATATGTAAGTCTACATGTGCTAATAGAACTGATGTTGGAAACTAAAACGATTGGAAAAAAAGATTGTGGCTGTTAAGTAGAAGATCACTACACTAAATTTCTCTATTGGATTTACCCATGATTTCTTCAACCAGTAAAACCCTAACATGTTGAAACTGAATCTATAAGCAACCATGTGCTAATATGAATGATGTTGGAACTAAAAGGATTGGAAAAAAAGTGTGGGAGGCTGTACAGTAAAAGATCACTCCCCTTAATTTCTCTATTGAATTTACGTACGAATCCCATCTCTATAAGCCCAACAACTTCATCCCTTAATCTGATATACTACCCGCCTCTCCAAAATAGCAACAATTTACCCTTTACCTCATAAAGTAGAAGATCATTCTATACGCTTAGTCCCTCTCGGCCCCTGGCTCCACCTACCCCAAAGCTACTACCCATGCAATACAAACTAACCATTTTCCCCCAAAAAGTAGAGGGGTGCTTCAGCCCCCGGCCACATTCCACCCCGGGCCCCATATGCCTCTGCCCGTGTTCATGTATAAATGGTAATTTAAAATAGTAAAATGATATGTATATGTAATTATATATTGCTCAATGCTCACCCATAAGTGATTAGAAATACAGGGAACAAATCAAACTCTATTTCTGATATACCACAAGGACAGTCTAAGTAGCACGTAGGAAACAAAATCTCACCGTCTTGATTCCCATCTGCATCAAAGCTCCTCAATGATACTATACTAAGCGCAAATACCATAAAAACAACAGCAAGCCAACTCATCACAACCATCAATTTTTTTAATTCTCTGAACAACATCTTGAACTTTTTTTGTCAATCTGAGACAAACGATAACCTTAATTCAACTAAAAACTAAATATTACGCGATTGCCAGATCCAACATCACAAAATATCCGAAAATAAACATAACAAAATAAAACATAAAAACTGAATCAACACCTTGAAAATCTACCAGGAAAACCAAACCCTAATTTCAACTCTCATCAACAACTACCCAAACAAAGTAATTAATCTAGAAACGAAACTTCAGGGATTGATCAAAAAAATGAAAGAGCTCATTTTAAGAACAAATATATAGCAACTTACCTGGTCAAAAAACCGAATCACGTGTGCGATAAGAGATGGGTGGTAGCTTTTGCGGAGAAGCAAGGAGATGGGTGGCTGCTACGCGGTCTCTTTGTGGAGGAGCAAGCTTGGCTCAAGTGCAAGGTTAGAGAGATGTATTGGAGAATCAGAACCAGAGAGGAAGAATACATAAATAATTGAGAAAGAAGAGGAAATAAGAGGAGTAGGGTCGGTTAGGTTTGGTTGAAGAACAATGAAGGCTATAAAGTATAATATGTTGTTTCTCTTAAAAACGCCTATACCATGGTTAACAACCGTGGTTTGTAGCGACATATTTAACCACAGCTTATATCCATTGTTCTTTGCGCGCAATTGTGTCTTTCTTTGGGCTCTTTCACGTAAAACGAATTCCATAGCGAGATATCTGAATCCGATCCGCCGCATACTTATTCGGATACATATTTGGATAATCAGATACAAATACGGATATTATTGGATAGTTGACTACTTTCAACTAGGAAATTTTAGACCTATATTAATAATAAGGAAAGTGTTAGCACCAATCAGGTGAACCCCTTAATTTCCTTGTAAAAGAGAATGTTGATTCACTTTTTAGTAGGGTTCCCATGTATTTTGGCCTTCTCTTTTATCGGAGGTATAAAGAGTTGGCTCAATTGACAGTACCATTTTCCTAATAACATGGCTAACTAACATGGCCTGAAGCTAAGGTACATCAAGGAATGACCTCGTCATATCACCCATTTACTCCAAAAATGGCTTGATATATAATGTATTTCATGTGTTTTCTCCCAGGTAAAACTTCCCAAATCCTAACGTTTGTGAAAAGAGCAATAGTCCCCTCGTTAGGGATGGCAATTGGGTTGGGCTGGCTCGAAACTTGATTGTTTGGTAAGAAATTTGGGTGTGCTGAGCCTTCCTTACTTTGAGCTGGATTGAGTTTGGACAAGTCAACAAAAGGACTTCCAAAGAAAGTATCTGTTCGAGAGTAAGTAAAAGTCATTTAAAAAAAAAATATATTGTTTGGTTTGTTCTTGCAGGAAGTAGCTTCATAATACAAAAAGTCAAATGTGTGTTTGGCTTTACATATGGCAAGGAGTAACTTCTCAGTTTACTAACTGCGGTTTACACTTTAACCAGATTTTTTATTTAAAAAAAACATGGTTAAAAATATAAACAACAAGGTTAATAAATTTTAACCATTATTAAAATTTTTGAATTCGTTTAACTGTGGTTAAGATTCCCTTAACCCCATGAGTTATATTTTTAACCATGATTTTTCCTAAAAATCATGGTAAATATAACTCAAAAATCATGTTAAAAAACATAACCTGCAAGGTTAAAGAAATCTAACCACAGTTAAAAGAATTTAAAAATGAAAAACGTAGCGAGAGAAGGGCAATCCTTGATTATTATGTGATGGCAAACGCAATACTTACATATATACAGTATAAAACTTAACTAAAACGAAATAGACAAGTCCAAAATGTTAACCCAAGGTTAACTGTACATACATGTCTAAATGATGAAAAACAAAAGTGTAATCCCTAAATATTAGCCTTTTGCCTCAGACCAGTTGCCCGGTGGTAAAGTCTAATGAACCATCTTCATGTTCTTCTTTGGAGTTTGAAGATTCTTCTTCCTCCCACCGTTCGTCCTTATACACAATAAATAAGTCATCATTTATAGCTTCCAATTACACATTCAAATGTTGTAGAGAAGGAACAACATTCTAATACATCCCATATACATCCATATTACAAGCCCAACTAGCTTTTGGCCCTAACAACTCTGTTTATAAATTTTTTTTTTAAAAATACGTTGCTCAAAAAATAACTCAAGATGATCATCTGTAAATAACAAAAAATATGGATTCATATGAATGACAAATTGATGAAGAGAGCTCAAGATGTTCTTTTCCCATCCAAGGAATGCAACTTCGAGTAGTTCATGCACTTGGTTTTGGGGTTTTGTACATACTGTCTGCTTGGCCTGTTGATGTAGGCTTTACATATCAGTTTTCAGCAATAGATGAACATGCTGATTAGTTTTCAGCAAATTGCATGTAGGCAAAAAAATTGGTTGTTAGACAAGTGTGCAAAAAAAAAAAAAAAAAAACACAGCATGTTCATCTATTGCTAAAAATTAGTTTTCAGCTAATTTCTTAGGTGTTGAGATGCTGATCTATTGCACAAATGATCAACATGTGATATGCTCACAAATTGCAGATATGATGATCACACATTCGAGCTCTAGATCAAACATCAAACGGTAAAGGATGCATCTTCAAGCACTGAAAGATATCCAATTCATAACCCATCAATCTCCATCTCCAATAACAAAACCCAATCTCTATTAATCAAACTCTCCATCTCCATATTCATTATTAAAACCCCATCTCCATTCGTAAACCATTGCAAACAAGCTTCTTTGTTTTGTAGGAAAACCACATAGAAAAAGAGGCTAGAGGGATGTAGCAGTGGCTTGCTGGAAACCTAGAGTCTTTACTTGATCCAGGATGTGTGATGTATATGCCATTCTGAAGTGATCTATTAATCTGCTCATAAGTCGTTTCATGGCAGTTCCATCTATCGCTTTATTGTGAAAGACCAGATCGGCCCGTTATCCGAATTCGCTCCGATATCCAGCGAGACATATTTGATAGGTAAATGCTAACATACTTAATTCTAATTGGTCGATCGGATAGTTAGGGTGGACTATCCATATCCACTCCGTTTATGAATGAATTCCTTAGCGAGATATCTGAATCCGATCCGCCGCATACTTATTCGGACACATATTTGGATAATCAGATACAAATACGGATATTATTGGATAGTTGACTACTTTCAACTAGGAAATTTTAGACCTATATTAATAATAAGGGAAGTGTTAGCACCAATCAGGTGAACCCCTTAATTTCCTTGTAAAAGAGAATGTTGATTCACTTTTTAGTAGGGCTCACATGTATTTTGGCCTTCTCTTTTATCGGAGGTATAAAGAGTTGGCTCAATTGACAGTACCATTTTCCTAATAACATGGCTGACTAACATGGCCTGAAGCTAAGGTAAATCAAGGAATGACCTCGTCATATCACTCATTTACTCCACAAATGGCTTGATATATAATTTATTTTCTGTGTTTTCTCCCAGGTAAAACCTCCCAAATCCTAACGTTTGTGAAAAGAGCAATAGTCCCCTCGTTAGGGGTGGCAATTGGGCTAGGCTTGCCGAAACCCGATTGTTTGACACGAAATTTGGGTGTGCTGAGCCTTCCTTAGTCCTTACTTTGAGTTGGACTGAGTTTGGACAAGAAATATAGGCCCGAAATTAATTTTGGGCTGACCTTGGGCTGCCCTTAGCTCAGCCCAACCCTATATATATATATATATATAAACAAGACTTCTCTCCCAACAAGCCAAACACGTTGTGCAATTGGAATTAGGGTATGATTATGCTGACAAGACTTCTCTCTCCCAACAAGCCAAACACGTTGGGCAATTGAAATTAGGGTATGATTATGCTTAGTTGATTGATTAACAAAGAATAGTCACTTTATTGGAATTTGAAGAATCCTCTAGAAATTACATGGGATTGTTTTCAAAGTGTTTGATGGTTTGGTTCAGTCACTTGGTTGATTTCTTATGTAGGCTAAAAGTAAAACTATTCCATTCATCGATTTAATTAGGCAAACACTACGAGAGGAAACATATGGCAGTTTACGTTTTTTGTGTTAGTGTATAATGTATTAGTTAGTGAATCGGTAAAGATTTTTAGCCCGAACTCAACCCACTCTTTGCTTACTTTGGACCAGCCTGAACTCGGCCCGAAACCTGATATTATATGTGAGCCGAGCTTGGGCTGGGGTGTTCGGGCTGAGATTGGGCTGGGCTGAGTTTGGACTGAGGTTTTAAACTTTGGGTTGAGCTTGGACTAACCCCAGCCCAACCCAACCCGGCCCGATTGCCATCCCTACCCCTCGTCGGCCGAGGAGGGGGCTATTCCTCATTGCTCTCACATAGCCGACCGTTCAACTCCCATTAACTCGGGTTAGTTATTTGTGAACTTTTAGCTATTTTTTTTAAAATTTTATTTTTCTAAAAATCAAGGGTAGATGGGTGAACCCTAAGGGTGGATGAATCATAACCACCGTTAAATGAGGTTAGAAGGGGGACACATGACAAGAAAATGGGAGCCGAGACACCCCTCATCGCGTCACCGCCATAGGAGGTGATTATTTATCTTGTGAAAATTAGGAAAATAATCTCCTCCGAGGAGGGGATTTATAGTCTCGCGGCGAGACTCTATTTAACTACGGTTAGGATTCCTCCTCGCTCTGAGTAGCAATTACAGACTCTATTTAACTACGTCGGCCGATGAGGGGATTTATAGTCTCCTGCGAGACTCTATTTATAGTCTCACCGACTGAGGAAAATGATTCCTCCTCGCTCTTGCCCCCTTTTTTTGTGCCACGGGCCTTTACTCTATTTAACTACGGTTAGGATTCACTAGCCCTTAGGGTTAAATCTAACATTGTTTAAATTTTTAAAAACAAATTAACCGCAGTAATTAAAACTTGCTAGCCATAGTTCAAAAGGAGCTATGTCATATGTGAGGGCGAGGAGGAACAGTCCCTTCCTCGGCCCGAGGAGAGAGGACTATTACTCTTGAACCGGTCCGTTATCGGTCTCCCCAAACCCGTTGTTGATAGGGGTATTTTAAGATGGACACGTGGACCAATAAATTCACAAAAGAATATTCTTAGCAAAATCTTTTGCGCATTTAACATGTTATAAAGACGCTTTTAACTCGTCTAGGTTATTGCGCTGTCTATAATTTGGCTAAAACGCCTTTGACTCTGAACTTATGTGTTAAAGGGTAAAAAAAAGATTTAAGGATTGGAGGGTGAGACGTTCATTAGTCAAAGAGTGTGCTATCATGTGTAAAGCGGAGCCGCCTTCACCAATCCACTTAGAACTTTTGATGAGTAATAAGTCGCTGTAAAGCACCCGAGGAATAAGTGTGGTTGTTTTGACACAATAAATGCGAAGACGTTTATATAATAAATGCCAAAGGTGTTACTATATTAAATGTCCAAAAGCGTTACAAATATTTAATGTGTCTGTTACAAAGAATAATCATTATTCTGTCTCAAATCCAAAAATCCTATAAATAGGAAAGGTGATCAACCTAAAAGGGACACGATAACAACAACACACTACAAGTCATATACGACAAGGTTAAGGGCAGCCACTCCTCGGTATTCTCAAAATTCTTGGTGTGCTCTTGATCCCATTTCTTTTGCCATTTTCCCTTTTGCCATAGGTCAGAATAGCCCTCTGAGGTTTAGATTGACCTCTGATCAAGTCAGAAAATTCACCCAGTTACATTCGTCATATTGCCCGCGGGTGGCTTTTCTGGGACGACTTAAGCCGGTTGTGTGAAGAGAAAGTCGGAGTAGAGAGTAGTACACTGAAAACCCCAAAACTCGTAGTTGTGTTTGTGATTTGTTAGAGAGAGAGAGAGAAAGAGCGAGAGAGCGAGAGAGAGAGAGAGAGAGAGAGAGAAAGAGAGAATGCCTTACGCTACAAGACCATCGCGGCATTCCGATTACAATCTTTTCGATTCAAGCTGTCCCATCATTATCGATAGACGATAATGGCCGTTCCAACTTGTGAAAAGGGTAATCTAAGAACCCTAATTTTATATATTCTTCTATCTGGAATCTCATTAATTTTTTTTTATAAGCAATCTCAGATGCAGGAGAGTCTAATTCCCGCATTACCTGATACGTACCTAAATAAAGATAAAAAAATAAAAAGAGGAGAGGAGAAAGTGACTCATTCGAGGGAGTCGAGACCTCCATAAGGGATCTACTTCGAGTGTAGATCGAACTCCACAAGTGCAAAGCACTAAGTTAATTGATTCTTTCTTGTTAAATTCATTGAAGAGAATTCATATTTATAATGAATACATATAACTGTATGTAACTCCCCACTACCCATAACCCTATAACTACCCACAACCCACCATTCCTATCTTATCTCTAAATAACTAATTATAAGCAAAAGACACAGAACAGACTATTCCCCTTAAGAAAACCTTGTCCTCAAGGTTTAATATTTATATAAATGAAATTAACGCCATTAATGGATAAGGTGACCGCTTCGAGGGGGTCTTCCTCCTAATAACTGCTTCGAGGGGGTTTTCCTCCAATCCTCAACCTTCAACCTTCATAGCAATCTCTTCATTGATCCATCTCCAGCCCGGGAACGCGGCTTTGATACCAAATGATATGTACCTAAATAAAAATAAACAAATAAAAGAGAAGGAGAGGAGAAAGTGACGCATTCGAGGGAGTGAGACCTCCATAAGGGATCTACTTCGAGTGTAGATCGAACTCCAAAAGTGCAAAACACTAAGTTAATTGATTCTTTCTTCTTCATTCATTGAAGAGAATACATATTTATAATGAATACATGTAACCGTATGTAACTTCCCACTACCCATAACCCTATAACTACCCACAACCCACCATTCCTATCTTATCTCTAAATAACTAATTATAAGCAAAAGGCACATAATATTACCTTCCGCAACATGGTTTAGAGGTCACGCCACAAAGCAACCGGTACTCATTTATCAAACATCTTACTTCTCTTCGAATTTTTCCCGTATTTTTCGATTTTCAGTTCTTGGTGATAATACTCAATGCCCTTTTTTTTGGTGTGGGATTATTGCTTTACACGTTCGATGAAATTCCCCAAACAAACTGCAAGTATTCTCACTATTTCTTTTTGTCACTTGCACTTCATTTCTATCGGGGAATATCACATTGCAATTGTAGGATTTTTTTTTTTTGGGGTCCCTTATTACCCTCAGTCTTTGGCTTCCACTCAGAGCTTATGGAACACCAGGACTCCTATACAGTTCACGTCATTTATTTAAAAAATATACCAACTTAGCGGGCTGAGCAGGTAAATTAGTATTAGTATGCCAAATTGGTAGAACTCCAAGGGATATTAAGAGCAAGTGAAAATGAAAGAAGAGAAGGAACAACCCGTGGGCACTCGGGAACACCTTTGTGGAATCTTATCAAGAGAGGGTGGGAAATAATGTAACTTGGTGTTCAAGATTTAGACACAATCTTCAAGATTTGGAACTAGATAGCGTGTCTAATCTGTTGGAGTGTCTCCACTATGCTAAAATTTTTCCCAATCTTAATGACGTTAGAATTTGGTTAAGTGTCTCCATTATGCTAAAACGTTTCCCCATCTTTTCGACGTTAGAATTTAGTGAAGTGTCTCCACTATTCTAAAACCTTTCCCCATCTTAGCGACGTTAGAATTTGGTCATGCAATTCAGTGAAATATCTTAACAAGGTCACAAGAGTTAACCTTGGTGTTTCATTTCCTCATAAGCTGGTATTGAATCAAAATGTTAATTCCAAAATATAATCATTTCTATGGCCGGCAACGCTGAATAAGATCCTCATATATGATTATTTGAAGAACAGAGGTTGGAAGATGACCAATGTTTGTTTCATGTACCTTCAATAGGAGGAATCAGTTGATCACCTTCTACTGCATTATCCCTTTGCCTTTGGGTCTGGGGCCATTTTTATCTTGGTTGGGTGTTTGTTGGGTTTCCACTCGTACCTTATGGGCTTCTTATCTTGTCGGGCTTTAGTAAAAGTGGAAGGGTATTTTGAGAAGGTCTGGATTATTCTATCGGGAATGATAGTTTGGTCCATTTGGAAGAAGAGGAATCAGAGAGTATTCAAGCACTCATCTCTAGTCTCTGCATCCCAAATAGGTTTGCTTGAGGGCCATGCACCTTCTTGCATTTTGGATTTTATGAGAGAGGACAAGGATAATCAAATAAGATAAATTGTAGTTGCTAGTAAAATTAATCATTTCTTTTAGTATTAATATGCTTCTTTGCTTTCTTAGGATTTAGCCTTTTCATGTTTGTTTATCTTTGAGTTCAATTTTCTTGTGAACTCATCTTGTACCATATCATTTTCTAAATAATATAATTGCTTATTTACCGATAAAAAAGAGAATAAGAAAAGTATATTTTGGATTGGGTTTTTTTGGGTTGAAACAGTTTGTAAAGTGGTTATGAATTATGATATTAAATTTCCTCAAGCTCATAACTTAATTGGTTGAAGCTCTCTAAAGCTAAAATTACAAGAAATGTAACTACACATGGACCTACATATGAGGTGTATGAAAAAGAAGGAAAATTTTTAGTGAAAAGAACCACTTTAGAAGGCACTAAAGCCCATCGCAATCATAGTCGGAGAATTACTTAAATCACAATTACGAAGATTAAGTGGACTATCGGTTAGGAGATTTGGAGATGATGGAATAATGGAAGATTTGATAGTATATCTAACTCCTTGAATCTGCAATAGAGTACGTCAAACAGTTGATTGTTGGAAGCACATCACTCATTTCCATCAAAGGATCAACTAGCTATTTGTAGGGCTGTCAACGGAGCGGATTCAAAGCGGATCATTGCGGGTTCATCCCATCTCTCCTTTTCCATATGAGCTGTATGGAATCCAGACATTGTATCTAAGGTATCTTTCTTCCTCTGGACGGCCACACTGTATAAGATCCTCACACGTGACCATTTGCAACATAGAGGGTAGAGGATGGCCAATCGTTGTTTTATGTGGCTCGAGGTGGAGGAGTCAGTGGACCACCTCTTTCTTCATTGCCCATTTGCTTATGCTATTTGGGGCCAATTCCTTCGTCAATTGGGCATCGTCTGGATCTTTCCTGGCTCCCTTCAGAGTTCCTTATCAGGTTGGTTTTCGATTACTTTGGAGGGTCCAGTTTCAGTGATTTGGGCTATGCTTCCGGGTGCCATAAGATGGTCTCTTTGGAAAGAACGAAACATGCGTTTAATCGATGGTATTGTTTTTACTAAGGGTAGAGTATTCCAGAAAGCTAGATAGTTACTCTTAGCTTGGTGTGCCATAAAAAAATATTTCGACGACGAGGGGTGGCTAGATAGGCTTCAATAGCGTTTTTATTTTTACCTTCATAGTTAGGGCTTTTGATTATCATGTCATATGTTTCTTTAATTTCCTTGCTTCTTGGTCTCTAGTTCATATATTGTGTGAACCTTTGATATGCTTTGGTTTGTTGTACAGTTTGCATGCTTCTATAATTCTATTTATATCATGACTTGATTACCTATAAAAAAAAAGTACTCTATTTGTATCCGATCTGAAAAATATTACTGACTATCTGAATCCGCTCTGATATCTGGCAGATACTAAAATCAAGAATTCGAATTCAAATCCGGTTAAATAATCGAATTCAGATAATTATCCGAATTCGTCCGACTCTATAATCGAATACAAATACTCGAATTCAGATATTGATATTCAAATTTGATTGCTATCCGAATTAGCTAATGAACCCTAGAAAAAATCCAAATACACCATCAAGTGGTTGAAATATAGGGTATCCCGGTATCCATCGTTTACGATCAAGAAAAAAAATCACATCAATGTGTTATTACAAAATCATAGGGTTCAAATGGAGAAAAGATTAAATTGAAGAAGCTTACCTTACTAAATTGAAGAAGACGGAGACACATACATCGTAGTAGCCAGTCCTAGGCCTTCAATTGATCAATTCAAATTGGATAGATTAGAGCTGAGCACCATGAGCTTTTCGGTGGTCGATTTTTGTACTCTGCATAGTGTGGAGACTAAAGAAGAGGCAATCACACTCACGCTGTCATGCATATGATGATAGCTTGAAGATTAATGTGAGAGAACCATATCTTGGTTCTGTTAGGGAAACAAGAGGAGAGGAGAGGAGAGGAGAGAAGAGGAGCCGAGAGAGGAGAGGAGAGGAGCGGAGAGAGGAGAGGAGAACTGAGGCCGTTTTTCATGAAGGAGTTAGGGTTAGGTTTTGATTCTTTAAGAGGTATTTATATTAGGTAGTTAAATTACCTTAATAACCTCATTTGATAATAAAATTATAATAATACCTAAAATGTTAGTAGAAGTTTATGATTGTATAAAGGGTATTATTGTCATAAAAATACATTTAATACAATAGTTATTTGGTTCTATTAAATAGTAAAGCGGATAAAGCACTATCCGTATCCGCTCCAATTAGTAAACATATATTTAATTGGATATCCGGATTCGCCCTGTCAGATACCTAAACGAATAATTATCCGCCTAAATGGATACGGATCCGACTCCGTTGACATCAACCCAAGCCCAACATCCTCAACCTTCATCCGAGCTCAGAGCCTGAGAGCCTATTTGCAACTGACCCATTAGGTTTGAGCTATGATTAGGTATTCGCGGGTTGAGCAACATAGTTAGCTCGCTGGGGGGTTAAGAGGGGCAGCGCTCCCCCTCGACCGGGGGCTCGGGGGTGGAGCCCTTGCCTACCCTGGGCCAAATGTTTTAGGTGGCTCGAATAGGCAAAAGTCATTTCTGTTGAAAAATAAGCATTACGTTCGAATGAAGTTAGGTTCATTCAAACGAAATAGTTCCTGTTGGTTGAGCAATTCAAACTTGTTTCCTGATTGATTTTCCCTTCGAACCAACTTGGTTTCGTTCGAACGACTTCATGGTTATTCGAACGAAACAACTATTGTTTCTTGTTTGAGCAATTGTCTATTTTCCCGAATGACTATCGCAAAAATTGTATATTCTGGGATCTAAACCCTAATTTGACCAATCAATCCCCTTCTTACACATTCCTAAACCTCCCTAATAATCCCCAAACTACCCTAACTCTTAGGATATCTATATATATCCAGCCTCCCAAGGCTTTAGACCCCAATCCAAAATCCTTAGACCAAAACCCTAATTCACTCTCTTTTCCAACCAAAAACCTCCAAATTTTTTGAGAGAGGTAGCCCTCTCCCATTTAATCCTAAGGCTTCCCAATCCAAACCAGGCCTCTAGTGGTAGGAGCATTGATCCAAAAGAGTAAGCCCGGAGCCGAACCTTGCGCGAGGACCCATCTCTTGGGGTTTTGAGAGTGAATGAGAAGGGTGGGTTTTCACCTTACTCTCTCCATCCCCCATCTCTTTTATCATTTCTTTGTTTATTGCTTATTGTATCTCCCTTTTGTTTATTGCTTTCCTTTGGTTTCTAGCCCTTCTCTAGAACCATTTTTGAGATCCCATCCTCTTCCCTTGGTGGGTCTCTCTACATCACTCTAATTGTGTCGAGGGACCCCATTGAAAGGAAGAGGATGAGTACTCCTTTCCCTTTGTATAGCTTATTTTCTTTATTGCTTTCTTTTTGTACCTAGTCCATTCTAGGAACCTTTTAGAAGGCCTTTCCCTTCGAGCTCGAGTCGGTTCCTCTACACCAAATCCAATGGTATAGAGGGCTCCCTCCATTTTCAAAAGGGAGAGGTCTTCCATTTTCTTTCCGCATTGTCTTTTCATTTCTCTTTGTATTTGGTCTTTTCTATTTCCTTTTTGGGTTTGGAGATTGTTGAGACCCCCTCTCCATTGCTTATGTATTTTTGGCCATAAAGCCATGTTCATTCGAATGGAGCACATTCCATTTAATTGAACATGATTTGTGTTTGCCTTGTTTCCCCTCTTTTGGAAAATTGCATCATTCCCATGTTGACCTTACCCTAGGTTAATTGGTAACCTTGGCTAAGTCCACCAAAACCCCAAATTTTAGGTTCTGGACTATTACAGAACCAAGTTCGTTTGGACGAACACGATTTTGGTATAGTTTCAAAATCAATTTTGTTCGAATCAAACCAATCTGGTTCAAACGAACTTGATACTGTAATGCTCTTTTGTACCCAGACCCAGCTTAGGTTATTTTCTAACCATGGTTAACCTGCTAACCCTCCATTTGCTCCGAAATGAGCCTAAACTACCATTTAAAGCCCAAAACCTTCAAATATGTAATATCTTAAAAATGCAAATCAATCAATCAACTCAGCTCCCGCCCTTCGATAGAACTACACTGGTCTGATCCCGTAAAACGGGTATTTAGGCAACCCAAGCAAACCCCATCTTTTACCTTTAAATTAACATAATTACAAGACTTAAGCAATTTTCCTTAATTTTGGTGATGTCTGGCTTAGACATAAGTAGTAGGTTACCATCTCTGGATGGGGGCCCTGGGGTGCCTAACACCTTTCCTGGGGCTTAACTGAATCACTTACCTAGAATCTCAATGGACCTTAGGCCTTATCCATTGTATTTTGAGATCCTATTTTCTCCTAATTAAATAGGTGGCGACTCTATTTTAGGCATTTAGCATTGTTCTTTCATAAGGCTCTGCTTGAAAGGAAAGACGGTAAATTCTCTCTCTCACATAGTACAAGATTGTTTCTCATCTGCATATTTCTTTTATTTCTCTGGCATACAAATCTTCTATTCTTATTTCTTAGAAGATGGATGAGGCTCGGACTGCCTTTAGGGATTTTCAGACTATTTATGATGGAGCGTCAAGAGAGAACTTAGGAGTAGGTGGTGATGGGGGCCTTGTACCAAATGATACGAATTTGACCAATACGCCAAAAGCCTTAGGACTTATGGAACACGCCAAATCAAGTCCTCTATCTATTAAGGATAACATACCACCAGGTCTCTCCCTGATCGTTTCCTCACAAGTCTGTGTGGAATCTCAAAATTCCTTTGAAAGTAGCTTTCTTTCTGTGGATTGCAGCTCTAGAGAAGATTCTCACATGTGACAACTTGAAAAAAAGAGGTTAGATGATGGCTTACCAATGCTACTTGTGTCTGCTCGCGAAAGAGTCGATGGATCATTTATTGTTGCACTATCCCACTGCTTATGAGATTTGGGGTTACTTTCTTGATCGGGTAGGGGTGGCATGAGACTTTTTTAGCTCATTTCGGGACTTTTTATCTTGCTGCCTCGAGCTAGTATGAGTGGCGACCAAGCGGCAATTTGGTCTGTGCTGCCTGGGGCTATAGCTTAGGCGGTCTGGAAGGAGAGGAATTCTAGAGCTTTTGAGAATTCCCATTCTTCGACCCCACGCATTTGAGCACACATAAGGCAATCAATTTTGGATTGACTATCCATTAGCCGCACATATGCAATTCTTGGAGATCAATTCCTCTCTAATGGCGCATAGTGTAGTTTTAGTTTACGACATTCTGTATTTCCTTGCTATTTTGTAGTGTAATACTTAACTGCTTAGCTCGGGTGGTTACTTCTCGGTAACCTTTGAGTATTAGGATATACACTTATCTTTTCTAAATATATATCTTGATTACCGATAAAAAAACATACCACTAGGTCAACCACGCTTCTGCAATCGACGTCCTCGGCGGCTCTCACTCTAGTAGCATGCAACTGTTATCCCATTTCTTGGGACGGCTCACACTTTGCTCTAGGTAGCCCTCTCCGCGATGAGCAAGGCAACCCTTTTTCTCAATTTTTCTTACTCTACTCCAAATAGCCCTTTCCGTGACTCGAATCTGAGATGTGGAGGCCAGCTCTGATACCAAATGATACAGACATGACCAATATGCCAAAAGCCTTAGGACTTATGGAACGCGCCAAATCAAGTCCTATATCTATTTAGGATCGTAACAATTGCACTATGTGGCTGAACATAATGGGTGGTCTTTTGCTTTGTCTTAATCACAACATTCAGAGTATTATTGTAGAAAGTGATTGAATGGTTCTTATTCTAAAGCTTAAAAGGGAGGTTCGACCTCCGTCAATCACCTGGTAATGGCGGAGGGAAATCCAATTTATTATATATATTTTCAGGTTTCCTTTTTCTTTTCTTCACGTTTATACTATGTCGTGAAGGTAACTTTATTGCAGATTAACTTACTAACCGAGTGTGTGATAGTGATACACAATCCCGCAATCTGTTTTTTTCTTTGTTACTGAGCTCCCTAGAAATGTTAAGAGCACTCATATTTCTAGATAGAGTTGGAATTTTTTTTCCCTTGGATCGGTAACAATGTCATATCTATATTTGTATTAACCAATCCGAAAGAGATTACAAAAAGATGATACCGTTCCCATCTCAGAGGAGCCCAAACAAAAGCTAGAAAGGACAAGAGAAAAACGTGGATATAAGACAAAAAGAAGAGCAACATCAAAATTGGGAGGGCTCACACCAAAAACCATCCCTACCCACACCTTGCTTGGTTAGCTCGTCCACAGGGTCATTCGCCGACCTAGGGATCAGAGACAATGAGTGTTTCCTTGGATCAGAAGATCTCGCACTTCTCAAATGACATACGCCTACCTCCATGGCCCACACTCCATCTCTGGGCCCCATCTAATGGCTATCCTTAAGTAACCCTAAAAAAATTAGAGGGAAAACCAATATAAAGAAGTGAGGATGAGTCCATGAGGACCATGACAGTTAATGGGTGTCTGTTTGAGGAGGATCTTATTAGGGAGGCTGTTGTATAATTTTATCTGTAGTTAGTTGTACACGGAAGAGTAGGCCTATAGGGTTGAAATTTAACCACATTACTCTTGATATGAGTGATTGGTGAGAAAGAGCTTTGGAGGAGCAGGTAGTACCCAAGATTTTGGGTCAAATGAAAGGAAAAACGATCTTAGGCCACATCATTATCATGGATTTCTATAAGATAGTTATTAGAGATGTTGTCATGCTTGTGTTGAAGAATTTCTAGAATGTGTCCTTACTAGGAAGTGACAATGCCAACTTTTTTTAAAAAAGAAATAGAAAATCCTAAGTTCAAAGAAAGGAAGAGCTGAAAATCTCAAGGATTACCCAAGGATTAAAATAACGCTTTCAGCGTGCATAACGGACCTTGCCGAAACCATTACGCAACAAACGTTACTGTTCGCGCCCTTTTTTGTCATTTTTACTATAAATGACACCACTTATGGTCCTTTATAATAAAACGATTAGTAAAAACGATCATTTTATTACAAATGAGTTGTTTATACTAAAAATGATGGTTAATTTTATTTAAAATTTAAAAAAGATATTTTATGGTTGCTTTTACTGAAAATTAACTTTATTTTGTTACATTATTTTATGTTTCAGTCAATGTATATGTTTATCTCTTACCGAAACCATTACGTGATTTTTATTACCATGAGATTACCATTAGATTAGTCTAGATGGAAGCGTATACAAAATAGTAGCTAAGATTCTTGCATTTAGGGTAGAAGAGGCTATGATTCGGTGATCTCCCCCTTTAGAGCTTAGAGTCTATGCTCTCATGATTAGAGGTCACAATATGGACCCTATTGCTTAAAGATATGCTTTTAAACTTCTGTTTTTCAGTTTTATTCTTGGATGACATGATGATATGCGTGTGAGGATTCATGGATTGATGGTCTCCCTATAGCCCTTTTTTTATTATATTATTTTTATGAATAACGAGAATTGCATTAAGAGAAGAAGAATGTACAAATGTAGGGGGAATGAGAATTCCCTAAATAAATAAAGAAAATTGCAAAGTATATTCAAGAGGCGCATATATAAAGCAATCGACTCCAATTGTACAAAAAATCTGTAGGGTTTTTATTTTGAGTATTGTGGAAGATGACTTGAGCCAATCTGCCAACTCCACCAAATGTTAGACGGGGAGAGACTTGTTTGAGTCTTCAGAAATTCTATTGTTCCTTTCTTTCCAAAGCCTCCAAAATATCGTCTCCAGCAACCTGATCCGCAATATGTTGCTGCTTTAACTTTTGGGGGAGCCTCGAGCTTCCAAATCTACTCATAATAAGTTGTCTAGATCATCTTTTAGCAACTAATACCTATCAACCCTTCGAAATGGCCCATTGACATGGGATATGGTGGTGCTAGAAGGCACATTGATTCTAGATTGTGCAAGGACTAAAATAAAGGCTTCGAACTGGGTGATTGTTAAGGCCTGTGGTTGGTGAAACCCTTAGACAATGACATACGTAGAACATTAAAACTTGTATCATCATCTCATTGTCTCGACTTCAAATGAACTGAACTTATTGTTATGGAATCGTTGGTAGGTTTTACAAAATACATAATAATCCTATATTTGTATATTTGTTTCTTTTTCTTCTTCCTTACATTTCTATGTAATATATAATTGGAAAAGGTTTCTTTCTTTTTGCCAGAATTTTGAAGTGCTGGGTGCTGTGAATTATTGGTTTAAAGTAACTTATGTTTTCGTCATGCAGGTGAAACTGTCGCTATCGTTGGTGACCATGATCCTGCACTGATGAAATACTTTGATTGCACACGTTCATCACATCGCTCGGCATTTGATGGCAATGTTGTCTATCAGTTTGAAATAATGGAATATGTAAGGTCAATTTAGTTGAGTTGTGAATCTCGATTTATTTACATGACTCGGACCTCACCTATCAATGCTATAAGTTGTTTCAATTTTTTTTAAAAACTTCCTATAGATGTTTGTCGTAGTCTCAGAACCTCTTTTTCTCCTGATAAAGATTTTGCAGTTTATCATGACTTTCAAGTGTTTCTCCATACTATGGAGTTGCTGGGCACTCTCCCTACAGAAAAGAAAGGAATAGAAAGGAGAATTTTATTAAAGGACCAGCAACGACTGGATAAAAACTCGACCAAGTGATTATTTATTGAGTATCGTAATCATAATATATAAAAAAGCTTCACAGTCTAGCATACTTTTCGATGCAAAATCAACCCATACAAACCGTTTTATCCCCAAGTATTTAGGCAGCCAACCTTTAGGTGTACGCAGTTTAAGATGAGGGATTGGAATGACTCATAGTTCGAAAACTCGGCGAGTCATCTGAGTAACTCGGCCGAGTTACTTGAGTCACCTGAATTTCGAGTCAAGTCGTCTCAAAACTCGAAGGAGACATTATTTGAAGAGTTACTCAGGTTATTCGGTCGAGTCGAGCTGAGTTTTTCGACTCGCCGGACTAGGTCGAGTCACAGAAATGTATATTTATCATTTTTTAAAACCTAAACTCGAACATCATACTATTTTTGCATCCTATTTTTTTTGGGTCTACAAAGACAACCTCCTATGAGTTTTGTTAAACATAGTTTATAGGTTTGAGGTTGTAAAACCAGCATACTTTGAGTTTTTTCAATCCATGTTTTTCAAGCTAGGGGTGGAACCGCATGGGGCCTAGGGGGGGATGAAGCCCCCCTGAAATTTTGATTTTTTTTAATCCTCTATGATTAATAGGGGTGTAGCTTCAAAGAGGAGCGGAGTTGGTGGGACGGGGGGTTGTAGCCCCCCCTAAACTTTGAGAAAAAATGTCTTCCTTACAACATGACATAAAGAGACACGATGGCCCATGAATTTTGACACTCAAAATTTTTTTCCGGGGCTCCACCCCCGAAACCCCATTGTTAGCCCCCCATATAAGGGAATCCTGGCTCCGCCCTTGGTTATTACATATATATTATTAGTTGGACCGAGTCGATATTTTTTTGAATTTTTCGAGTTAGTCAACCTGGTTAACTTTCGAGTTGAGTTTTTGGACTATGGAATGACTATTTTTTCATATAAAAATGTATTTTAGAATGTTGTATTTTAGTCTATCTGTTAACTTTGCTTTCAAGTACTTACTTTCTTCCAGAAGCTGGAAAGAATATTATGCTTTGCAGAGTCACGAACAACAGTATTTAAAGTAATTGTTGAATGAAAGCCAGGAGGTTCTAGTAGAAAGGTCTTGGCTTGTCTATCTAGTGTTGTAGCCTCACAAACCTTTCATGCGTTTGTAGATTCTCGACTATGGGTTTGTGCGAATGGGTGCAGATGGATCGCAGGTAAATAGACCATTTCCTGTCTTTGCATTGTATGCTTGACTGACAAAATTAACGTACCATGGTTAAGGCTTTGATTGGGAACATTTCTTTTCTGCATTATTGTTGGTATGTTTAGCAATTACTGTTCCTGTCAGTTTATTCAACATTGAGGCTGGATATGGTGGCTCAAGAGTCACATTAGATGGTGTTGAGGGCCAACATAGTGGATTTCACAGTCTGCTTTATTCTAACCACATTGATTTAAGATATATATATATTTTTTTGGTTTTTAGGTGACCTGATTTAAACTTGGTGGATCATAGATGTAAGGTGTTGGAGTTTGTAGGATACTTAATAATGTGCCTTGAGGGTTAATTATAGCCACATTGATTTAAGAAATATTTTTGGTTTTTTATGTGACTTGATTTAAACATCGTGGATCATAGATGTACGGCGGATCATAGATGTACGGCATTGGAGTTTGTACTTTGTAGGATACTTTAATAATGTGGCTGTGGCTTGAGGGTTAATTGATAAGTTCTCTGTTTACTTTCTCAGGCTAATGTGAAATTGGTTGCTTAACTCAATTCATCCTTAGCTAGTACATGCTTACATTTATAAGCGTGCATCATGCATGATGTGTGATGCTGTGTTGTTTATGCAGTGACATTGATCTGTTCATAAGAAGTAAATTTTTAATATATAATACTTGACACCATGATTTAGAAGGTTCTGCTTTGCGGTGTATTCACATGACTTTATTTTTGTTTCCATGTTAAATTTGAGGGCAGAACAGGTTGACCACCCTATCCTGATCACAAAATGTGTATGCAATCCGGTTCAGTCTCAAAATTGGCAGAACTTCTTTTTGAGGGTTATGAGGTTCCATCAGTAGATATGAACGCATAAGCTAAATTCTACAACCGGAAAAAAATCGTTTTTTAGTACTTGGTTATACCCAGTTTTTTATTCTCTAGATGATGCATGGTCCACCATTAGTCAGTGGGCCATATGTTTTCTGGATTGTCAGGGGATTGGCCTAGCCATTGACCCAAATATTCATTTTTTTGGGGGGCCGACAGTCTAAAACATTTTTTAAAGTGCGTGTGAGGCATACACCTCGAGGCTCAAGGAGATTTCCCCAAGGCTCAATTTTGAGGCTTATATTACTTAAGGCTTACACTTCATAATGTGAGGTTCACTTGAGGTGCATGCCTTATGCTTGAGGCTAGTTTTATACCTATGGAGCATGCTCATACATTAACCAAAAATAGAGTTCTAGACTAGTCACATGAGCTGCATGCCTTATGACTTTAAAATTTACTTTTTCCATTTTTTTTAATGACTTTTGTACTATTTTCCTTTAGTGTCTAAAATCCGTCACATAAATTGATGATTGAACATCATTTGCTTTCATTACCCATATGAAAGTAATATTGCGGCCTTTCCTTATCTCTATTATTATTTTCCTTCTATATGATGATTAAATCAATTATATCACATTTCATGTAATTTCGTGTGTGTGCGTGTGCGCTCACGCATGCCATGGGGTGTCTGTGCATCCTTTTGAAAAAAAAACTTTTTCAGCTTTTCCATTTGTAATTATTATTTATATTAGTTACTGATAAAAAAATTATTATTTATATTACTTTTGTAACGCCCGAGTCTAAGAACCAAGGGTAATTTTGACCTTTCTTTATTTTTGGTCATTATTAAGGATATTTGGAATAAAATGGTACTATATTTTATTATGGGCATAACATGCACAACATATCATATTAGTGACATTCAAATTATTATGTGATGGCAGTCAAACACGTTTTCATAAAATTAGCATAAAGAGCTTTTATTTATTTATTTATTTTATGTATGATGTATTTGGTTAAGTATGAAAGATGTAAGGCAACGATATGTTTTTAAAAAAATTTTGAGGAAGTTAATTAGCCTAAACTTTCTATTTTTCCAAAAATGTCCTTAACCTATGAGAAGTTTTAAAATACCATTGAGGGCAAAATGGTCTTTCCATATGGGGATAGATAAGGAGACAACTCACGTTCTCTTCCTTCTCCTTTTATTTTATTCCTCTTTTCTTTTTCTTCTTTCTTCCCTCTCTCCCACTCCAAGACCTGACCACCTCTAGCATCAATCAGCACCACCGCCAGCCACAGCCCACCGCGGGCCAGCCATAGCAACGTCGCCGGCCAGCCTTAGTTTGCGTCAAAACCCCCACTTTAAAACCTCTACAAACCCCATTTTTCTTGGCTTTTCTTCAACCTTCATCAGAGATAAACTTTGGGGAATCAATTAGAAGCTAAAACATGCATTTAATCGGTATGTTTCTACACCTAAAGTTATTCCTTTCCATTTTTGAGAAATCGTGCTTTAGTCATGATATGGGCATGAATTCATTCATCTCTTGCATCTAAATTTTTCCTTGGGGTGTGGTAATGTTGAGAAAATTATTATTTTGAAATAAAAGGTCGTAAATTTGAAAATGGGTAAAAGCGAGGGTTATGTTAAAATCACAAATTTGGGGCTTTTGTGGTTAATTAGTTAATTTGGTGAAATTGTTTTTACAAATGATTAATTGAGCGTATAATAGGGTGGGAAATGATTTTTATAAAATTTTACAAGTTATTTTGATGGTTTCAAATTATTGAGGGTATTATGGAAATTTTAAACAAAAATGCTCTACCAATGGTTTTAAATGAATTCTTGTTAAGTTAGATTATGAAAGTATGAATGGTCCATGTGGTTCTCGCTTGAGGCTTAGACTTTCAAAATTGTAAATTATATGATAGATTTCTATCATTTAAAATGGTGCTTTTTCATGTTTAAAGCTCATTTTTAAAGCATTTTCAGTTATAATTAAGATGGAGCTTGTTTGTTTTTATGATGCGAAAAAAAGATTTCTAAATCTCTAAAATAAATGAAGATTTTATGAAAATTCAAGAGAATTCATATGCATGTCATCAGTTAGCATGAATATTTGGTGCGTAGCTAATGTATTATTGTATACCTTAGGCGAGGGCTTACTACCAGAAGTTGACCCAGGGAGCTCCAGTGCCAGGCTGCTAGCTAGGTTCACTTTGCACTCAGATCAGATGAGTGAATACCTACTATAGCGATTTTGTTTAAATAAAGGGTATGAACTAGCGAGTATGTTTATGATTATGAACTAGCGAGTATGTTTATGGAATCAGTGGTATAATGTGTGTGATAGCCAGCCCGGGTCGATCTCCTCCCCAAATTAATATTTTCGTATTAATGAGAAGCTGAGATCTTTAGAGTCGCCACCAATCAAGATTATGGGTGTGATTGGTCACCCATTATAAAATCCTCGATTCAAGAATTGAGATTGGGTCCGGGGATTCTCTTATGAGTCGGGGAAGGTGTTAGACACCCCTCCTCATCCGTCGAATGACGGTTACCTTTTAATATTTCTCCATTAATTTAATTTAAACAATTATTTTCTTTCTTTCTTTTTATTTATTTATTATTTATATTTCGAGATTAGAATTCTCCCTCCTTGACCGAATCGGGAAGAACTCTCTCTACTTGCTTTTTTTAATTTCGAGATTGGAATTCTCCCCCCTCGACCGAATCAGAAAGAACTCTCTCTACTTGAGCGGTGAAAGGTCCATTTTTCTTAAATTGATGAACGACCACGCTCTCTCCTCGACTGAATCGAGAGGGGCCCTGCCTACTTTGATGGAAAAGGGACAAAACTAATTTATTCTAATAACATAAAATTAAAGAGAAATCGAAGATCTCTTCTTCCTACTCTTTCTTTTATCCGGATTTCCTCTTCCTCACGACCGTTTGGAGGGAAATCTCTGGACTACTATGAGAAAGCGAGGGAAGAGAAAACTTGGATGGGTAGAAGTAGAATGAGATGGGGATGTAGCATAACTTTTTCCCTTGATTATTTGTTCCAAGTATTGAAAAGAAAACCTCCAACAAGATCCGAACTCTCGACATGTTACCCACCAAGGTTAATGAAGAACTTTCGAAGACTTGGGGAATACTTCAACCTTCTAAAGTTCTCTAAAGTAGGAAGCAAGGTTTCCTAGGGCTTGATGACTGGATTTTTCTGGGTTTTTTGAAGGCTCACTCTCTCGTAATTTTGGGGTTTCCCAAAGTTGTGGGTTTTCAAAGTTAAATGAAGGGTGAGGGTGAAACTCCTTTTATAGAGTGAAAAATAAGATTTTTTCTTATTTCTGGCCGATGTGGGACTAAAAATCTCATAACAAAAAAAAAACGAATTGGCACGCAATCGAAGTTCGGAATTAGGGTTTTCCTAATCGTGCCTTTTTAAAAGCCGCGGCATCAATTTTTGACAAAAAAAGAATTGCGCCCTTTTAAAGGGCACTGGGCTTTTTCCAAACAAATGCAGGCCCCTTTCTTTGGGCTTTGGCTGGTTCAGACTTGGGTTGGACTGGGATTCGCTTTTAGCTTCGACCTTGGATATATTGGAGTTCGGATCTCTTCTTTGATCTCTTTCAATACTCAGAGCCAATGGGCCTTTTGGGCCTATGAAATCATAGATCATGCAAAATAGGGTGTCTATAGCTGCTCCTCTTTGCCGGATTTACTTGCAAAGAACGGCAAAGAAAAATAGACACTAGCCTATTTTGCATGTGAAAATTATTTGTGCACCCCTTGAAATTAATTTAAATATTAAAAAAAATTCATTTTATCAAAACAATTTGAAATCTCGGTAAAAAAGAGTGGAAAGAAATGGAGATGGGTCCGGCACGTGGGCCTATCATGGAACCTCGATCCTCCTCACAGGCTCGATCCGAGCCTGCGCAAAGTAGAATGGTATGAAAAGAGATTTTCAAATAATTTTTTCTTTAAATTCTTAACTTAACCTCGAGGTGCACAAATCATTCTATTGAACCAGAAATAGGAATCTAACGGTTGTGGTTATGGGACGAACCACACCGTTGATTGGTATGCCTTTTAAATTTGGGAAAAAAAATTTAAAGTTTACTTTATAGCGTGACCCTCAACCAGACGATCATTAATTGGCCGTAGGTGAGTGAGTCGGTCACGCTTACCTATTGCGAAAGTTTTTTTGTTTTTCGTGGCTTTAAGAATGGTGAGAAGTTTGTATGACTTCTCCCACGTCAGGTCCCACTTTCCTCTTTCTTTTTCTTTTCTTCTTCTTTCCTTTCCCACTCTTCTCCTGTGCTCCCTACGGCGATTTGCTCCCCCTTCGAGAACAACATCTTCTCCGGCCAAAGCTCCGCTGTACATCCCCCTTTTTCCGGCGATCTTCTCTGACGAGCCTTTGATTTTTCCGGCGATCTCCATCATTTCGTCATTTGGGCTGTTTTGGCGATTTTAGGGCATCAGGGAGACCCTCATTGTGATTTCTTCTCGTGGTTCCATCTCTTGGGGTGGATATTCATTGCATTTGCTTGGATTAAAGGTAAGCCATGTGAAATTCCTCTATTTCCATTGTCTAGGGCTTGGGAATTTGTCCCTTTTGATGCTTGAACCAAAAAAAATTTGGAATCATGCTTTTCTTTTCCTCTTTTACTTGAATTTTGCGTGTTTAATTTCAAGTCCACACTGAAATAGCTCCCTTTGAAAATTCATGCCATGTTGCCAACCGAAATCCATTCTTGTTTTGTCCCTTGGTTTTGCTTCATTTCGTCAAGAAGCTTGTTCTTCACTGAGCATCACCCAATTGAAATTTTTTGCTTTGATGCTACTTAGAAATTAGCCCTTTCAATCTGTAATTTCTGAAAAGATCGTAATCCTCTTGAAATATTCTTATGTATACATCTGTGGCCATCTGCATTCCTGCATGTAATGAAAATTTCCTTTGTCAGTTTATTCATTATGTAATCTCAAAGTATCACGAGTATGAGAACCATACCTATTGACCTTATTTGTTATTTTGATTTCTTGTTCAACATGTTCTTAATTGGAAATGAATGTTAGGAACATCGCATTTCAAATTTCAGCAAATAACAATTGTTGGTATAATTGTCTTCCTCCTTAATGCAGATATGGGTAGGCCAAAGAAGGTTAAGACAAGGGATTCCTCCTCCACGCGCACAACGATAGATGAGGATTTTGCTCCTCTTATGGAAGTCGAGGAACAGTCGAGGGAGAACTCGCAAGTAGGTGTGAGTTCAAGCTGGGATGGGGCTACCTCTTCAAGAGGTAGGAAGAAGAAGCCAACTTTTAGTTCTCTACCCGTGGTGCCAGAGGTTCTTGACACACCATTACTGAAAGACCTGGGGAACCATACTTCGGCAATTTGCCGAACTCAAGAGGTAAAATTCAAAATTTGTCAAAGTTAGTACTTACCCTTGCTTGCTTGCATGTGATTAGGCCTTACTTTTTCTTTTCTCTTTCAGAAATCCCCTATCATGGGTTGGAGATGGTCATTGAAGCCGGTTCTCACCCTTTATTAGAAGGCGTCTCCTTCTTTGAAGGACGCATTAGGAAGGACTCCACTTGGTCCTTTCTTGACCATCCCTCGTATTTAGAGCGATTAGAGATTAGTTGCTGCTCTCTGTGAGAGTTGGTTCGGGGAAACCAACACGTTCCATTTTCCATACTGCGAGTTGGCGATTACTCCCCTGGACTTTGTTATGCTGATGGGGATCCCGATTGTTGGTGAGGTATTACTTCATCTCTCTGCCATTTCCACTGCTGGCTTGATGGGGGTCTTGCCAGAGTCCATTGCGGCAGATAATGCATGTGAAGCAGGCAAGGTGAAGCTCTCTTGGCTTACCAATCTCTTGGATAATAAAGATGTTACTACCATCGACATCAATTCCCCTGTCTTCACCGGTGTGCTTCGAACCTTCCTTCTGTATGTCTTGGGTGCCTACTTCTTCATGACCGATTGTTCATACGTGGACTCCAGCTTCTTATCCTTGATGGATCATGTTGATCGCTCTGATACCTTCGATTGGGGAGGAGCCATATATGCCAGCATTTTGGTAGGACTTTGTCGAGTCTCCCGTGGGGAAGGTCGATCGGTCTGCTTCTTTTATCATTTTCTCGAGGTAATCCATTTGTTATTTCCTTTCTTTTGCTTTGGTTCATTGCTCTTTCCTAACTCATGGCTTGTTTCAGATGGGTGCTCAAGAGTATCTGGATCCTTTCCGTCTGAGTTTGAGGGTCCCAGACATTACCTCGTTTCCACGATCATCTCAGTGGAAAGCGCCCTCTTCCAAAGTTGACAGTCATCTTTTGGAGAAAGCTAGAGAGGAATTGGACTGCCTGACTTTGAGAAGGGTAAGTCTATACTTGGCTTGTTGACAACTGTTGACCCTTGTCCTCTTCAGCTAGTCTCACCTGACATTTCGAATGCAGGTGACTCTTCGGCGACTCGGCCATACGCCGAGCTTGGTGACATGATCTTGCTCCTTTGCAGAGGGGTAAGGCGTTTCATGGGTCGCCACGTAGCCTTCTCTTATTTTGGGGTCTGTGAGTAATTCTTGGGGAGAACGAGTTCTTCATCAGAGTGATGGAGAATTTTGGATTCCGCTTTCTCTCCTCTTGAGATGACGCCTACATAGGACCGTGGTGCTTTCATGGAGCAGCTGCGCACAGCTGGTGTTGCTGTTCACCATTTTGGTTGGTGATGTCATTGGTCACTCTTTTTACTTGTGTTGGCTCCGTAGTGTGTCCATTGGTCCTGTCATGCGCCATTTTTCCACCCGACTCGGGGCCACAGAGGTTTGGGCCAAGTTGTTCGAGAAATACTTTCAGATGGTAAGCTTTCTTTTAGCTAAGTATCCCTTGCCCTTTGTTTCCAGTTTTGTTATCTTGACTTTATTCTTTCTTTGTAGAGACCGCTACTTGCTATCCTGGAGGAGGATCCCCGAGGGCTGACTAAAGAAATTGTAAGTTCCATTTTCCTATTAATATGAGAGCAACAGTTTGGCTGACCCATTTTATTTCCTTTCTCAAGCCCTTTTAAGAGACCGGATCACGACCTTTGAGGATCCTGCAGTCACTCTTGAGGAGGTCCCTCCATATCAGGTAAAATGCCCTTGAATTTGATTCAGGTTTTCTGCATCACTATTGCTTGATTTTTACCCTTTTTGGTCTTGTAGTGTCGACCTCATCCGGATATGAGTTTTGACTTCGAGGCTGGTCCTGCACAGGTAAAATATTTGATTAATGAATATGCTTTTTGAAATAGATTAATCCTTTTTAGCGAAACATATTTAATAATGGTTCACTCTCTGTATTCCTTTTGCTAGGACGATGAAGAGGACTAGCAGGCGCTTGAGCATGCCATGACTTGGAGCTCGAGGCCGTGACAATAGACTAGGAATTTTCCTTCTTCATTTTGACTCATTTTTGTAAAAGTTCCTGTAATGTAAACATTAATTAGAAACTTTCTTATTTGGAAAATTTGGGAAATGGGAATGGCCAGAGGCCTTGGAGATTTATTTTGAATGTATTATGGATGAAATACTTCCCTGGAATAGGTACTCTAGATAGGCAGGTGTAGCAATTTGCGCAGTTGCACATTTTAAGCAAAATAGAAATTATTGTTTTCGGCCAAGTTTAATATTCATGCCTTTTTAACAGCGAGATGCAATTCCCTTTGGGTTTCTAATGACGCGCTGTTTCAAAAGGCGCGATGACTGTAGGATTTTTCTTATAAATCCTACGAACAGATTGCAGTTCCGAACCCTGTTTTTCTATATGTGAAAATTTACTGCTTCGAAACCAGTTGTCCAAAAGTTTTGGAACTTGGATTGAAGGCATTTTCGACCCATCCGGACGCAATGGAATCATCTATTCATGCAACGAACGACTCGGCCTTTACCTTCCAGACCTTGCCCAACTTAGAGAATCATCGACTATGATCAAAAGTTAAAGCGATGGTTGAACTCCTTGGATTCATCTGAGCAAGAGGCTTTTATGGAGTTGAAATTAGGTACCATAGCCTCTCTTTTCTGCATCACAATCAATGGCCATTTTATGGAAGTTGCTTTGGGGTGTTAGTACCTAGAATTCCACATTTTCAAACTTGGAGTTTTCGAACTTAGTCCAACCCTAGAAGAATATGGGAGGTTGTTGGCTATCCCCTTTGATCAAGATAGAATCATCATTCCCTTTCGTTGGGCTAGTTGGAAAGGTAAGGCATCTTCTTTTCTTGGGGTGAAGCGGGGCTTCCTCAAGAAATTGGACGGCGAAGAAAACTACTACCGATGCTTTTGAAATTTTTGGTAGACAACTTCTCCCCAAGGAACCCCAGTTGGATTGGTACTTTATCATTCATGGATCTTCCAGGTTCTTGGCTGCAATATCGCTTCCGTGCCTTGGCTCTGGCAGTTGTAGGACATGTGTTATTTCCTCTGAGTTTCAATTTCATTGACATGCAAGTGGTAGAGGTAGTTGAGTAGATAATGAATGGGCATTCCTTCATCCCCATGTTACTTGCTGAGATCTTAGAGCCTTAGATCGATGTGTCCAAAAAAGAGGTGGCTTCTTTAGAGGGTGTATTTCCTTACTGCAGGTATGACTCTTGGAGCATCTTATGTTTAGCAATCCTCTCGCTACTCTAGCTTTTATGCGCTAAGATTTGATCGAGTCACATTGTGCTTTTAGTGAAGTCCCTCCTTATCTAGATAGTCCAGAGATGTGGTATGATTAGGTTGTCTTGTTAGCTCTAGACATGTTGGTGTGGAAGTGCTCTTGGCTTCACGTCGTAGAGATTCTTTCAGGTGCATCTGGCAAACATCACATTGTTCTAATTGGTCTTTGAGGTTCCAGCCATTATTTTCCAAATCGGATAGTATGACAATTTGGGCGCACCCAAGACATTCTCGTCATCGAGGCCATAAAGGATGTGGTTGAATTCGGGTATACCTTTGAAAAGCTTATCTCTCACCTTCTTGCCGGCCGGAAATCAAGACTGAATAATACTTTTGGTGATGACCAGGAATCACTTGTTACAGGGAATATATTAGATGGCTTGCCGGTTGTTGTTCCCCTTATGTTTCTCCTCTGCATCCCTGCGTAGGTGAGAAAAGAAAAGAACCAATGAATGTTTTGCTTACTGAATACCAACCATCTTATAAAGAGTTAGAAGAAAGGATCACTTCCCTTCTCGTGGAAAATGAGGGCTTGAAAACTGAGGTTGCCAAAATGGGGAGTGAGGCTACTGCGTATCAAGATCGCATTAAGGACTTGAAAGCTCAAGTTGATATTCTGAAAACTGTGAATGAAGAATTTCAGTATTCCCAGAATCCCATTGGTGGGAAAAATTCCACTGGCCAGGAGGTGATCCTTAAGTTGAACGTGGAGCTGGCTCGTCTTCGACAAAAGTTGAAGGATCATCAAGGTGAAGTCTCCTCGAATTTGGATTGAAGCTTTGGGACTTGCCTTAGAGTTTTATAGTAACTTCTAGAGAAAGTATTGTTTTTCATATTTATGGGTCTCAGAATTTTGTTTTAAGCAATAAAGGAATTGTTCTTCAAGAATTCTCGTCATTGACCAAAAAAACTAGTTTTTTTTTTAAAATGCAGTTAAGAGGAAAAAAGAAAAGGAAGGGGCCAAACAATTTTTCACTAATGGGGTCGCACCTATGAAGGTTGCCTACGTATCCCTTAAGAGGAGAATCAGACTAGCGTAGTTCGAGAATCATGCAAGCACACTATTTTTTTTTTTACCTTAAAGAATACGGATTAGAAGATATATGTTGAACCTTTATGACCCATCATTTTTAATGGTCTCCACACTAACACAAAATTACCTTGTGCAACTTCTCCGTGAATACCTTGAATTATCCCAAGTAATTGCAAGCATGAGCTCGTTCACCCTGATTTGGACCATGATCAAGTCGGGCTTTGAGAATGCCTATTGCTTGTGTTGACTCCCGACTGAAACAAAGCAGAGACCAATATTTTTTTTTCTTGCCTCTTTTACCCTTAGTGCCTGTTACGGTTTTCACCAAGTCTGGCCCACGTACTTTTTTGCGCATTGGCGCCTCGAGGGGTTTTGGCCAAGTCCGTGGCAATTGATTCTTACCATGATATGATGTTTTTACTCACAACGCCCTTTCGGGTTTTCATTGTGCCCTTTCACATTACGCTTTCCTTTACGGTCTTCTCTCAAGTGTTCCTACCCCGTTACCGGTAAGAAGAAATCACACATAATTCAAATCTTAGTACTTATGGTCGTCATTAATTGGAGAGGACTTAATAATAGGACGAAACATGGGCTATAGTTAGGGTCTTTGTAACGAAGGGATAAGGCTCAAATTTTTTTGCACACATTAGGATTAGGTATAACATTTACTTGCTTTGGGGGTCCTTGTTGATCTTTGCTCCATCTCTTTTCAGTTTGGGCTATTCGATTTTCTTTTCCTTCCCCCAGTGTAAAAGCATTGTAGTGGCATGACTTTTTGAATTGTATAAAATTGCCCCAGTATAAGAAGGTTTGGATGTCTTGTCTTCTTGGAAAAGATGTGATTGATTTAACTTTTATTCTTCCCCAAAAAATGCCCCAGTATGGGGCACAACCAATGTCATTGTCAGGTGAAGAGAATTTTTAGGCTCAAAGGGCTAAGCAAAAGGATAACTAGAAAAATTATCGGGATTATAGCAAAGGAGGCCTCTCTTCATTTTAATTCTAGCCATGTTCCTACTGAGTTGAGTTATGCGTAATACCTTTTGACTGAGTTGGAATTGACCAGCTCAGGGAGATCATCTCCATCCATCTCTGTCAATATGAGGGCTCCTCCAGAAAGTGCTTTTTTGACAACGTATGGACCATTATAGTTGGGCTTGAATTTACCTCATGCATCAGTCTGGTGTGGCAACAACTTTTTAAGCAGTAGTTCACCTTTTTTGAATTCTTGCAGTCTGACTCTCTTTGAATAGGCTCGGGCCATTCTTCTTTGATATCATTGGCCATGACATATGGCATTTAGTCTCCTTTCTTCGATCAAATTGAGTTGGTCGAATCAGGCTTGTACCCATTCAGCTTCTTCGAGCTCAGCTTCCATGAGTACTCTGGGCGACATAATTTTAACTTCAATTGGCAAGACAGCCTCCATGCCATAAACTAACAAAAAAGGGGTTGCCCCTACTGATGTTCAGATTGAGGTTCTATACGCATGGAGTGCAAATGGTTACATTTCATGCCAATCTTTGTAAGTAACGACCATGTTCTCAATAATCCGCTTCAAGTTCTTGTTAGCTGCTTCAACCACTCCGTTCATTTGAAGACGGTAGGGAGATGAGTTGTGGTGAGTGATCTTGAATTGCTCATATAATGCCGTCATTTGTTTGTTCTTGAAATTTTCAGCATTGTTAGTGATGATCTGACTTGGAACTCCATATCTGTAAACGATGTTCTTTATAAATTTTGCTACCTGGTTCTTCGTCACATTGGCATAGGAAGCTGCTTCTACCCACTTTGTGAAGTAATCGATGGCGACTAGTATGAACCTGTTCCCATTTGACGCCTTTGGATTTATTGGTCCAATAACATCTAGGCCCCACATGGAGAAAGGCCACAGAGTTGTCATATTGTGAAGCTCTAAGGCCAGGGCCTGTATCTTGTTGGCATAGATCTGGCACAGGTGGCATTTCCTCACATGTTCATTGTAATCACGCTTCATGGTTGTCCAGTAGTAGTCTAATCTCAAGATCTTCTTGGCTAACATGTGACCGTTCATGTGTGAGCCACATATCCCTTCATGGACATCTTCAACGATCTTCTCTGATTCTTTCAAGTCCACCCATTGAAGGAGTATATGGTTGAAAGTGTTTTTGTAGAGATTTCTTGTACTAAGAAAGAATTGCCTAGCTAATCTTTGAAGGGTTCGTCGATCATTGGTAGTGGCATCAAGTGGGAACACACGATCTTTTAGATATCGCTTTATGTCATGGTACCAAGGCCTTCCGTTGGGCTCACCTTCAGCAACTTCTTCAATTGGCATGCAATGGGCTGGATCATCCCTAACCTCAATCTCAATTGGCCGGATGTCGATCCCTTCAGGAATGTCAATGATTGAGGCTAGGGTGGCTAAGGCATCTGCGAATCGATTCTCCGTTCTCGGCAAATGCGTGAATGTGATGTGCTCGAAATTATCACTGATGTCGTCTAAGTATTCATGGTAGGGAATCAACTTAGAGTCTCATGTTTTCCAATCACCTATAGCCTGGAATTTAATGAGAGTAGTCTCCAAAGACATCTACTGTCTTAATGTTCAAATCCCTAGCTGTTTGCCGACCAATGATGTAGGCTTTATATTCGGCAACATTGTTTGTGCACTCGAACTTCATTTTTACCGCAATGGGAATTTTGTTACCCTCAAGAGAAACAAGAACTACACCCGCTCCATATCCATGCTTGTTCGTCGCCCTATGAAAAATGCATTTTCAAATTGGCCTTTGATTCCTCTTCTACTTCACCGGTCATGAACAGGATGACTTCATCTGGAAAGTTGGTTTTTATTGGTTCATAGTCTGGTAGTGGATGATCTGCCGAGTGGTCTGCAATGGCTTGTCCCTTGATCTCCTTCTGGGTTATGTAAGTAATGTCAAACTCAGAAAGAAGCATTTGCTATCATGTTGTCCGCCCTTTGAGTGTTTCTGGCTTCTCGAAGAGGTACTTAAAAGGGTCCATCCGAGCTATCAGCATAGTTGAGTGGCTCAACATGTAGTGTCTTAGGCGTTGTGAGGCCTAGACCAATGCACAAAAAGTCTTTTCAAGTGTTGAGTACCTTGTCTCATAATCAGTGAACTTCTTGCTGAGATAGTAGATTGCTCTTTTCTGTCTTCCAGTAAGTCTTTTCAAGTGTTGAGTACCTTGTCTTATAATCAGTGAAATTCTTGTTGAGATAGTAGATTGCTCTTTTCTTTCTTCCGGTTTCATCATGTTGCCCCAGGACACATCCCATAGAGTTTTCAAAAATTGATAAGTACATCAGTAGAGGCCGGCCAGGTGTAGGCGGTACCAACACAAGTGGATTAAGCAGATATCTCTTGATCTTATTAAAGGCTTGTTGGCATTCTTCGTTCCATTCTTTAAGTTGATTCTTCCTGAGAAGCTTGAAGATGGATTCACAAATGGGTGACAGCTGGGATATGATCCTACTGATGTACTGCAGTCTTCCTAGAAAGCCACTCACTTCCTTTTTTGATTTCGGAGCTGGCATTTTTATTATTGCTTTCGCCTTTGCCGGATCCACTTCTATCCCTCTTTGGCTAACAATGAAACCAAACAATTTACCTGAAGATACCCCGAACACACAATTCGCAGGATTCAATCGTAATTGAAACTTTCTCAACCATTCAAATAATTTCCTTAAATTTATAAGGCGATCTTCTTCCTTCAGTGACTTGATGATCATATCATCGACATATACCTCGATTTCTTTGTGAATCATGTCATGAAACAAGGTAGTCATCGCATGTTGATAAGTAGCTCTAGCATTCTTGAGTCCGAATGACATCACCTTATAGCAAAAGGTGCCCCAAGGAGTTATGAAAGCAGTCTTCTCCCTATCTTCTTCAGCCATTTTATTTGATTGTACCCTGAAAAACCATTCATGAAAGAGTGTTTCATGGCCTGCAGTGTTGTCAATGAGGATGTCGATGTGAGGGAGGGGGAAGTCATCCTTGGGACTTGCCTTGTTCAGATTATGGTAGTCAACACACATACGTACTTTTTTTCATCTTTCTTTGGTACTGGAACCACATTGGCTAACCATTCCGGATATGAGGAGACCACGAGAAAACCTGCTTGGAACTGTTTCATGACTTCATCTTTAATCTTTAAGGTCCATTCAGGTCGGAGTCTCCTTAATTTCTGCTTGACCGGCTTAGCTTCGGGGATGAGTGGGAGTTGGTGTACAACCAGATATGTGTCAAGTCCGGGCATGTCCTCGTATGACAAGGCAAAGATGTCCTTGTACTGCTTCAGAAGATCGATCATGTCGGCTCGTTGTTGAGTGGTGAGTTGGGCTCCGATTTTTACCACTTGGGGTTTCCCCTCGATACCAAGATTTATTGACTCGGTCTCTTCTATGTTAGGTTGAACACCTTTTTCATGACGTTTTAGAAGATCTAGAATATCTTTTGGAGGTTCCAAACCTTCTTCATCGTCCTCGTCTTCGAGCTCCATGAGCTCAAAGTTGGGTTCGGTATTGAAGTTATGTTTATCCATTTTTGCCTTAATTATATGTTCTCTTCCACATTCTTTAAAGATCATTTTTTTGGATTTTTCTTGAAAATAACTAGGATTAGGAAAACGGGAAAACATTTTTTGATTTTTTGAAAATTGGCCTCCTAAATTAATGCTACTTGAGGTCGAAGGCCCATGCCTGGGTAGCTGACTAGGAAAAGGGAAAATATTTTTTTAATTTTTTAGAAAACGACCTTCTAAATTAATGCTAGCCGAGGACGAAGGCCCATCCCTCGGTAGCGATTCTTCATTTAACAAACTTTTTTTTTGGGCAATTTCGACATTCTCACCATGGTTGGCTGGGCACCATTGCAGAACTACTTTAGAGGCCATTTCGGTATTCTTACCGCGGTTGGCTAGGCACCTTCGGAAAACTGTTTCCCAATTTTTCAATGTTTCTTTCGCTTGCAACGGGCGAATTGATCCTTCCTGGACATTATCCCCCTGATCATTGACCATCATTATTGAACCGAACTGACTTCCTTGATTCATAACTATCTCATCATCACAATCATCTTTCTCTTCCTCATTCGAAATCCCTTGTAGTCCTGAAGTACTAAAGATCACAGAAGAGTTAGACTTCAAAGAGAAGTGGCAAATCAAATATATCATCATTTTTTGATTCAAATCTAACCTTTGGTTGGTTTTCTAGCTCAGGCCGAGTGATATAGATGGATAGGGGAAGGTTTCCTTGATGTGAGGGATTCTTCCTAGACCTTTTTGGGACTCATCAAACCTTGTCATTCTTAATTCCTTGGATTTTTCGATTTGCTCTTCGGGTGGTCTATATCCTAAACCAAACTTGAGGGGTGAGGGATTTGATTTCAAAGGCGTGATGATCCCTTGAAGGTTTCGGCCTAAGCCTCTACCTTTTAGGTACCCTTGACTGGTCATTATTCTAGTCACCATGACATTTGCATCGATGCTTCCTGGCTCCATCAAGTCTCGCATACGGGGTATATTGTTCACTGAAGTGAATTCAAATGAATGAAACCTGGGAACCTCTTTCGGATATTTCATATCAATGAATGGAATATCTATCTGATGTCTAATTGAGGGTATGTTCTCTACAAGAATTGTGAGCACTTCATCGTCCTTGATGTATTTTAATCTCTGATGAAGGGACGATGGTACTGCCCCTGCCGAGTGGAGTCAGGGACGATCAAATAAGAGATTAAATGTAGCCGAGATGTCTACCACCTGAAAGGTGATATCAAAATTATGAGGGCCTGTGGTCACTTCTAAATCAATTTCCCCTAGGATTTACCTTTTAGAGTTGTCGAAGGCATGAATAGTCATCTCATTTGGTTTGATATTTTCTTCACTGATTCTAAGACTTTGGATGGTGGCCCGTGGGCAGACATTTAATGCCGACCCATTATCGATTAGGACCCTTGTCACAATCATTTCATTGCACAATACTATGATGTGCAGTGCTTTTGCATGATCAATCCCTTCGGGACCCAATTCTTCATTATCGAAATTGATTGTGCTAAAGGCCACGATGTTACCTACCACCTTTTCCAAGCCTTCCGGAGAGATGTCCGAAGGAACCTGAGCCTCATCCAAAACCTTTAGTAAAGTCTTACGATGTAGTTGTGATGACAAGAGCAAACCGAGGATGGAAATTTGGGCCGGCATTTTGTTCGTCTAGTCCAAGACTGAGTACGCGGCCCTCTTGGATTGTTTGAGAGCATCCAAGATTGATTCATCCCTGACCTTATACTTTCGAGCTTTTTCTTGGTTTTTTTTCTCTTCCTCCTTTCTGTTCTCTTCTACCCTCTTTTTTTTTCTCTTGCTTCTTTTCCTTCTTTTCTTTTGCCTCCCTGGCTTCCCTTTCTCTGACCTCTCTGGCTTACTTTTCCCCTGTTGTTTCATTCATTTTTCCTTATCCTCTGGCCTTAGATGGGTCTGATTTATAGACCTGTCCATACCGATTGAGGTTGTCTACATCGACAATGACCTCTTGGGCCTCTCCCCTCTTTGGATGCCGGATGTTTTTGTAATTGAAAGATATCCTTTTTAGATCCGTCGACGGTTGTACAGTGGGCCAGTTTAACACAACCGGCCGCGGGGCAGGAATTTGGTTAGTTGGAGGGACGGGCCAATCGAGCACAAACGTCTTCGGTGCTTGGTTCGATGAAGGAATAGGCCAATCAAGTACAATTTTCTTAGAGGGAGTGATGGTATGGGAGGGCCAATTAAACACAACAAGTGGCCTTTGGATTGGTGGTTGTTGGTCACCGATTGTATTGATTGGGGGTGAAGCCTTTCTGCTGTTGATGTAAACCTTGAATTTCGTCCCGGACGTTTGAATCAACTGGGAGGGATCAAGGTTATCACATTCAAGGGCATTGATGGTTCGGGATGTAGATGCCCCATTGTTATTGTAGGTTGGAAGGGGATTCTGAAGGATACCGAAGGAGGTTGGCGGCTAAGTTGGTGGATGCTTTAAGATCCAGCACCTGTCCGTAGAATGTCCTGGAGCATTCATATGGTAAGTATAATTCTGGTTTGTGTTGTAAAATCTAGAAGTTGTATCTTGCATGCTAGGTGCGCCGGACTTACAATGCCTTCTGCTAATAAAGTGTGAAGGATCTCAGATGGTCGAGAGGGGAGGGGATCTAATTGGCGATACCTTCTCTGATAGCCCTGATTCTGACCCTGACCCTGACCCTGATTCTGGTACTGATGTTGTTGCTGTTGCGGGACTGGTGCTTGAAAAGACTAGACGTACCCCAAATTACTGCTGGAGCCTGATAATGGAATGACACCGTTGAACGTTTTGTGTATAGGTAATTTGCCCATACGTAGCAGCTGCAGTCCCCGATGCTTCATTTTCCTTTCTCTTCTTACCTGTAGTAGGTCCACTATTCCCATAGGTATCCATAACGGTGTAGAATGTAGTCTGGTCCATTATTCTCCCTGTCTTGATCCCGTCATCAATGCCCTCCCTATATTGGATGATTGTCGTGAAGCTTGAATTTGTTTGTGTCACTAAGCGATCATAATATGGGGCTTTCAGCATTGAGATGAAGGTACTGACCATCTCTTCTTCCATCATGGGGGGTCTGACTTTCGTGGCTATATCTCTTCATTGGTAAGCATGCTCCATGAAAGACTCTGACGATTACATCTCAATTAAGGAGATCTAACCTGGTGGGAACTACTTTTGTATTATACCTGTAAGCACCGGATTTTTACACCCCATCTAACTAGTTAAAAACCTTTTAACTATGGTTACCCCTGCCAAAACCCCGTACACCCTAGGTAGACCCTAGCTAAACCTTAGGTGACCCTAGCATAACCCTAGAGCCCTTAGGGCTTGAAACCCTAAAACCCATGGCCTATAGGGCCTGATCCTTAGCCTCGAGCCCACAAGGCCCAAAACACCAAAGCCAACCCCCCATAACCCGTATGTGCAGGGCCCAGACTCATTTCAAATAAAACTCAGAATGTCGGTAGAAGTTCTACCGACATTATAGTTTAGCCTATTTTCATATTGTCAGTAGACCTTCTACCGACAATATGCAAGTCCCGAGTTTCAGTCTGCGATCACCCCTGCACACTCAACCCTTACATTGGTCTCTCCCTTCAGGCCCCTTAGTCGACCTCACCTTGGTCCATTCAGGTTCTCCCCCTTTTTTTAAACCCTCCTAGGTCCCTTAGGTTCTTCCCTATAAAACCCCAATCACCCCTACGGTTTCACTGTCTGCAATTCTCCAAGGTAAAGCCCTGCCCAAAAATCATCTCCCTCAGCTTCTTCCACACCTTGAATTTAATCCCAGGACCCAGTTGGTCTATCTAAAGAGCTTCCTCAGCTGCTCCAGTGCAAGCACAGTGCACCCCACTTGTGCAAAGACCCCTCCACCACCTTCGGTCAAAACAGAGCATCGGGGTAGGCATTCCCTACCCCCGTTTTTTCCTCTTTTGTGCATTAATGTGAGCCCCTAGTCAATTCCAGGGGAGTTATTTGCTTCCCTTTTTGGTACTTAGTGGGTATACTGAACCCAACAGGGTGTTCCCCTACCTTTTTTCATAGGTAGAGTGAACCCCTACGGGAATAACTACTGCCAATCTCGAGGCTTCTAGGGGCTCCTCAGATCATGAGGGAACCCCTGGTAGCATTAGTGTACAACCCCAGTAGCCACAAACTCGGTTTTACAAAAATCCAAGAATGGAGGTAAACTCAGTACCGCCATCCCTGGTAAAGCCCGTTTCCTTGCTGTCAGTGAACCTTTTACTGACACACTGCTTTTGGCCTGGTTTGTATAGGCGGTAGAATAACTACTGCCAATATCCTGTTTCTGCTACAGCACCTTTGCAGCCTTGTGGGACCCACTCCAGGCATCCCCTGGGGCCCACACCTGGCCTGAACTTTCCCTATAAGTCCCCTCTACACTCCCATGCCTTCACTTCACCCTGGGTTACATCTTAACCCTAGTTACCAGTGGCAAAACCATAGTTCAAAAACACTGTTATGCATGTCAGTAATCCAATTACCGACATTAACTGTGATTTTATTCTGGGCTTTTGCAGGGGCCCAAGCCTGGTAGGAGGCCACTTTAGGCCCTGCCTAGCCCCTGGGTCCCCCTTGGACTTCACCTGACCCTTAACCACGGTTAAATGCACCTCCGATTAACATTTAACCGCGGTTAAGCACCACTTAACCCTACAAATTTTGGAAAATTAAACGGAAATTCCTACAATGTAATCGGACCATAATGCTGACTTTGGCTCTCTCCCTAACGCTGGTTAGCAATCCTAACCACAGTTAGAATCCCCTTAACTCGCGGTTAGCAACCTTAATCATAGTTAAGTTCGGTTTACGGCCTATCGGGCCCAAAAACCAAGTCTACCAGACTTACCTCGGCCTACTGGGCCTCCCTTTATCCTACGGGGCTAAAACTCACATCCCCTTAACTGTGGTTAGCAACCCTAATCATAGTTAGTTCGGTCTAATCTCGGTTAGCAACCCTAACCCAGGACGGACTCTATCCTAGTCTACTGGACTACCCCCTAAGCCTACCGGGCTTACATACCTTGCACTTGACCCTCCTTGGTGCAGACACACTTGCCCCTAACCTCGGCACAGACTCACGTGCCAGAACTACGTTGTAAGACGGAAGCCTCGGGGTGCATAACACCTTCCTCGGATTTAACCGAACCCCTTCCCCTGATCTCACTCGCAGACCAAGACTTTATCCAAATCCCGTGGACTTATCCCTTCTGAATGAATAGGTGGCGACTCTTAAATGATAAAACCCTTTCACACCCGTGAGGGTGCACAGGTAATTCCACATATCCATTTTGTGAGTAGGGAGGGAATTTTTCGCGCTCAGCTTTAGCGACTCTGCTGGGGATAGAATTCAGGGTTCAACCAGGAACCCGGGTTTAAGCCAACTAAACTTAATTTTAATTAAAATGCCTAAGCGTTTAACTCAACACTAATCATTTTTGTTAATTTTGTACTGTGCATCCATACATGTCATAGTAGTATAATTATCTCATTCAACCCAATAGACAGGCTTATTACGTTAACGGCTGCTGGATGATCATCCTTAGTGTTAGTGATTTAAACGTCTTGGAGGTCCGCAGAGTTACTCCTGTTGGGTGATTACCCTCAAGGAAGGATTCTGAGCGCTCCCACTTATACCAATAGTCCATTTTCAGGTATGTTCTATACCGGGGAGTCGCATATACAGTGTTAAGTGATCCCCCCATCCTACTAGGAACACCCTTGCATCAAACCAGCATTCATATGTATAGTCTAGGCCAGGGTATAGTCTACAAGCAGTCCATCCTAGGAGAGCTACTATAAATCCTAGCCTGCTTGCACCCTATACCAGTCCCAATCATGGTTGACTACCCGGGCATATTCTACCCGGATAACCACCCACCCAGGGGCATGTAATGAGCCAAACCTGTGCTTGTAATAAACTACATCCAACCCTGCTTCTCGATATAGCATATGGGGTTCAAATCCCAGGCAGATAGGCCTTCACTGGGCCTGTCCCAACCTTGATCTGATACATCCCTCAGTTTCTAACAACCTGGGCTAAAGCACGTCGGACCTTCGTCCGTCTGCCCTATCGGATCACATATGCCTTGTCACACCCAACCAAAATCAAAAATCAAAAAAATATATTGCATCATCATTTTGCATCCAATCTGTATACACAGTGCACTCACAGAGTCTGTATCATTGTCCAGGTAGATGACAGGTCCTTCAGGGAGTTTTCACTCAATAGGTCGACGGTCACGACCCATGCATCTAACTTCTCAGGGGGCATGTGATGACAACCTTCAGGAGGTAATTGGGGTTTCACCTCGAGTTAGCGTCTCATTTGGGATCAGTACTACAAATTCGGAACTATCCTAGACCTATTTGTGGTTAACCCAGACTCGAGCCTCATGAACACTGCTATCTAGTGTTGGAGCCTATCTCACATGGTATTCCGTTTTGGTAAGAACGAGCTCTGCCCAACACTAGAAGCGATTCAGCGCGTTCTAGGGTTAAACATGGACGGCGAAGCCATAGTACCGCGTTACAAGACAACATATCAGGTAGACCTATCCAAGTTCTTGCATATCAAGCCTGCTTGCTTGTAGTCCGGTCCTAACGGTTCTTTTGATCGGATACCCGTGTCTTTTCTCGAAAAGTAGTACAAGCGCAAGTGGAACCCTGACTCTATTTCAGCGGAACTTCCCGGTCTCAATGCCCTTGCACTAATAGCCATGTCTCAGCTGGTATTCCCAAGGTGCCGTTCACTTGTCAAAGCAGTTTTGGTCAGGATCATCGAGGACATGCATAACTCCTGCTCAGTTGTACCAGTTATCCTAGCTGAGGTTCTCAGGGTTCTCAACCAGTCTACAGACCGCAGAAAAGGCATCTTTCATGCCTGTACACCACTCCTACACCTCTGGTTGGTAAGTCACTTGCCTACAACCATATCGGTACTGGACGCCATCCGTGATGCCTACAGCTTACCACAGAAGATTTCTCAAAATCAAGGTTCGATAGCAACTACAGATGTTAGAGAGCTCTATCAGCTCCTCCAAGACCTGTAAGAGGAAGAAATCACTTGGCATTACGATTGGCTTGTGCTGAATAGGCTACTCTATGTTATCATCACTGGCAGAAGATGCATGATTCTTGCTGGTCTAACAGGATCCGCAGTCTATACACCACTCCGAGTCCTCCGACAATTTTGACTCCCTCAGCGTATCCCAGTGATAGACCGGTAGGAAAATGATTGGATCACTTTCACAGGTTACTCCGACAACCTCATCCGACACTTCCAGTTAGCTTGGCGCAGCTCCAGACGAGACCAATGGCTGGATTTCATGGTTATATCAGGGCCATCGACCAACTCAGCATACCGATAGTGGGTGGATAATCCTGACATTCTACCCGGCATGCCTGCACCCAGGGAAGTGCCCACGCCAGTCGCAGCTCTATCACAAGGAACCATACCCTTAGCAGAAATGGTGATTCCCTGGACAAACTTCATCCTGGAGAGACAGCTCCAGATTTAGCAGAAATGGAAGAAGCTACGAAAAGCCCAGCGTGCATTCAGGTAGCAGGAAGCGGAACAAGGTTGTGAACTCCAAGCAGTACAAGAACAGGTTAAAGAATTGGAGCAAACAATCCAGTCTCTCCATAGGAGACGCAGAGGCGACGTCAAGGAAGCAGCCGTCATCTGGGCCCAGCTTCACTTCCATCAGTAGTAGCTTGATAGTGCAAAGGTGGAGATGACCTCCCGTATCCAACAATTTGGATACCGCATATTCAACGCTACTGAGACCCTTACGCACATGGAGGTTGAAGTCACATCCCTCCAGCAATAGATCATTGATCTTAAGGGTGTGCCCCGGCCATTTGACTTCGCGATCCCCAAAAGACCTACCTAGGATCGAGTCTTTTCCTCTTTTTTGGGTCATACTATCCCTGTACTCTTCATGCATTAATGAAAAATCTTTTTTAGCATCTGCTTCTCGTCATCATGCATAATCATGTTTAGCCGTTGCATTCTTTTCAGTTGCATGAGCCGACCTGTGACTCGTTCTCTGATTACGATTCTCGTAGAAGCAGCAGCTGCAAACGCAATCTTGACAGAAGTACTAGTCACAGAAATACTCACTTGCACAGCCCGATCAGAGAGCAGCTCCTACACAGCACAATGAGAAAGCAGTTCAGGGTCGATGACAGAACCTGTAGATCAGCACCAGTGAACCACTAAAATCCTACAGTCACATAACAGGGATATGTGGCCATGCAGTTAAAGCTCGACAGTGTTCTGGAATCCCTGAAGATTCTAATTGGTACCCGAATCGAAGAACCCTCTACCCGGATCCCGACTGGAGAACCAACCGAGCAACTCATACTAGAACCTCTTTCTCACCCCTTCATTATACATGACCCCATACCCGCGACAGGCGGAGGAGAGGAATATGACCAGTACGAAGATCAACCCAAGGCCTTACATGTCCACCAGGATTAGCCATCATTTTCGGATCCCACCCCATCTTTACAAGACGAGATCAAGCAGATGAAAGAGGAGATGAGAAGAATGAAGGGTGCATCCACCAGTACAAGTCTATCACTGGAGGACTTAACTTTCTCATCAGAGGATGCTGTTCCCGCAGGTTTCAAAGTCCCAGACTTTGATAAATACGACGGCTTGGGCTGTCCGAAGCAACATCTACAGTTGTACTTGGGAGACATGCTCCAGCACAATAGAAACCAGCCCTTACTCATCCAGTACTTCCAGAAGAGTCTGAAGGGGCAGCCCTTACATGGTGGATGTCTGTGGACAAGCAGAAGGTCAAGACTTGGTAGGATGCCATAGACAGCTTCGTGGAGCAGTACTCCTTTAACCAGGAGCTTCGCCCTCAGAGGAGCTAGCTTGAGCAGTTAAGCCAACGCAACAACGAATCATTTCTGGAGTACGCCACCCATTGGAGGGAAATGACAGCAAAGATCCCGACTCCTATCCCTAAGGAAGAGATGGCAGGCATGTTCATAGGCACTCTAAAGCAGCCCTACTCTACACTCATGGTGACCCTTCCAGTGGTGGACTTCAGCACCATCGCCAGGATAGGTGCCCGCATTGAGACTGCTATCAAGAGCGGGGCCATTCATTCCAGTCTAAAACTTGATCCCCCAAGGCGACAGTCTCGTCTAGCAGAAACATCGGTCCTTAGGACCACTGAAAGAAGAAAGATGTACATATGGTTGCTTCTACAGCACCCATCCAACTACTAGCTCTAGCAGCTCAGCAGTAATCAGTTGCCAGAAATACCCGGGTAGCCCGACCAGCCCATGGGTAAAACCGTCCTCCTCGAAACTTTACCCCTCTTCCATACACACTCAGCCAGTTGTTGGAATTTCTCACCAAGCAGGGTCTTCTCGAGTTGAGAGGCCCTACACCTCTTTTTCCTCTAGATAAACAGAACAAGAATTACAATGCCGACCATCACTGAACCTTTCACAGAGGCCCAGGCTATGCTACAGACTATTGCATAGGCCTGAAATGTGCCATCCAAGATCTCTTGGATAACGGAAGGGTTGAGCTGGCTCCTAGCAACACCAGCATCAATCAGGTGCCACTGGCCCCACACAACAATCAAGTCAATTTTATTTAGTGGGAAGAGCCCGGGGCAGGGCAGCCAGGACCCAGCATACCCGCAGTGAATGAAGACATCATCAGGCCATCTTACCGCTCACCTGTCATAATCCCCTTCCCCCATCAAACATACAGACTATTCAGTCTTTGACCTCGATACCTATCCCCGAACAGATCAACTACACAATTCCTTGCCCTGCAAACTGGCCCACAGCTCTAGCTCAAGCCTCAACCTCTTCAGGCCCTATCCGGATCCCCTACATCTCAGAGCCTTCTTCTTAATTCAGAGCATCACAGGAAGCAGCTGCTCCAAGTATTCGGCAATGCCCATCTAACACCAGACATAACGCTCGAGAAACTGGGGCAAATGGTATGGCAAATCTTTGAACCCAAAATCATCTCCTTCACAGAAGAGGAGATACCGGACAGCGACAGGGACCACACTCGAGCTTTATACATTGCAGTACAGTGCATGGACCGAACGTTATCATCAGTACTCATCGACAACGGCTCCGGCCTGAATGTCTGCACACTCTCCACGCTCCAAAACCTGGGCCTGGACCTCAGCCAAGTGAAGAAGAGACCTATGACCATCAAGACCTTTGATAATACAACCACGCTGCAAAACCTGGGCCTGGACCTCAACCAAGTGAAGAAGAGACCTATGACCATCAAGGCCTTTGATAATACAACCAGGCAGAACCTGGGTGACATCAATTTGACCATCGGGGTCAGACCTGCTCAGTTCTCAATAAACTTTCAAGTGGTGAACGTGCCAGCCTCTTTCACTCTGCTCCTAGGGAGGCCATGGATCCATGCGGCTGGAGCCATTCCCTCCTCTTTGCACCAAGGAATCAAGTTTATCCAGGATGACCGTCTGGTTATCATTCCTTCTGAGGAGTTAGCAAGTTCCTTTGGGGATGTCCAAGAGCTGGGGTAAGGCACTGCCTTCATGATATTCCAGTTCGAGCAGGTTAATTCTATCGTCCAGGTAGAATAGCAAAGCAAGCAAGCAGTGCCACCATTTGTCAGAATAATGGCCAGAATGAACTACCAGCCTGAAAATGGTCTTGGTGCCAGGAATCAGGGCATGAAGAAGAGATACACGCCTCCTCGCTATACACCTCCTTATGGTTTGGGGTACAAGCCCAGATACGAGGATTACCTCTCCAAGCTGACTAAGAAGAGTAGACAATCGGCGAAACCTGAGCCCCAACCACACATCTCTGTAACCTTCCCCGTGGGAATCTTCAAAACTTACCCAGACACCTCTGCTGCACCCGTTTCCTTAACACCCTAGCCCAGTGCCAAGTCTGCATGGAGTCTAGATCCAGAAGTATTCACCATGGCCCAGATGTTTGACGAGCTAATTGCCGAAGATGCTACTGAAGCAGAATATCCAGCGAGAGAGCAGGTCTGCACCCTCTCCAACAGAGCTGAAGCGTCATCCAGTCACCAGCCACTGATTCATTGGTGGACTAAGACTCTCACTATCGAGGCCACCCAGGGCCGGGGCAAGCACAGTGCAGGGCAGGTTGGTCCGAGACAGCAGTGACCAAGCATCACCCTTCTCCTTCATCTATCTCTCTTTTTGCTCCCATTTGTAAAATCCAAATGTTAGGCCATTATCGGCCTCCCCTTTTGTTGAGTCATTTTTGTAACAGTCATCTCTTTAAATGAAAATCAGAAGTTTTGACTCAAAAATCATGTTTTCGAAAAAACATTTCATATCCACTGATGACGAAATAACATGGACTCTTCCCCTAGAAGGCTTAGTGTCCTGAAGCCAATAAAATCATCATCATCAAAGCATGTTAAACTGAAGTTAATTGATTCGCCAGGAAATTACCTTTGACAGGGCTACCCCTCACCTTCCTTGAACTCTCCGAAGTAGAGTATGACTCAGAACAGGAAGAGGAACCACCTCAGGAAATTCTGGACCTCCTTGAGCACAGCGAAATTCTGGACCTCCTTGAGCACAATGCCTAGTCATATGCTGACATGCCTGGCCTAGACCTAGCATTGGTGGAACACAAACTGCCCCTGAATCCCAACGTCAGACCAGTGAAGCAGAAACTGAGACGGATGAGACCCGAATGGTCACAGAAGGTCAAAGAAGAAGTTGAGAAGCAGATCAGTGCAGGCTTCCTGGCAGTTGAAACCTACCCTGAGTAGTTAGCCAATATAGTCCCGGTACCCAAGAAGGACGGCAAGGTCCGCATGTGCATTGACTACCGGAATCTGAACTGGGCAAACCCCAAAGACAACTTTCCTCTCCCGCACATCGGCGTTTTGGTCGACAATACTGCTGGGCACGAGACTCTCATTCATGGATGGTTTCTCCGGATACAACTAGATCAGAATGGCAGAAGAAGACATGGAGAAAACCTCTTTCATCACACCTTGGGGCACATTCTGCTACAAGGTCATGCCATTCGGACTCAAGAACACAGGGGCCACCTACCAGAGGGCCATGACGTCTTTATTCCATGACATGATGCACAAGTCCACTGAAATCTATGTGGATGACATGATCATCAAGTCTCCTACCGCTGAGCAGCACCTTGAAGACTTGAAGAAGCTCTATGACAGACTCTGAGAGTTTGGCTTGAGACTGAATCCAGCCAAGTGTGTCTTTGGAGCCTCATCAGGAAAGCTCATTGGTTTCATAGTCAGCAAAATAGGCATTGAGATCAATCCAGCTAAAGCCAGAGCTATCATCGAAATGCCAGCGCCCGAAACTGAAAAGGAAATCAGTGGCTTCCTATGTAGAATTCAGTACATCAGTCGGTTCATCTCTCAGCTAACTCCGATCTGCGAGCCGATCTTCAAGCTTCTCTGGAAGAACACACCAACAGTTTAGATGGTAGAATGCCAGGAAGCCTTTGACAGAATAAAGCAGTATCTCTTAAATCCTCCAGTACTTGTGCCTCCGACACCAGGATGACCACTACTACTCTACATCTCTGTACAAGAAACTTCCATAGGGTGCATCCTGGCACAACATGATGAAACAGGTAGAACAGAGCAAGCCATCTATTATATCAGTAAGCGTCTGCTTGAGTACGAAGAGCGGTACATCCCTCTTGAAAAGACTTGTCTGACACTAGTCTGGGCAACTCAGCTTCTTCGGCATTATCTGCTTTCCTACCCGGTAATTCTGATTTCCCGGATGGATCCACTCAAATACTTGCTAGAAAAGCTAGCCACCACCGGGAGAACTGCTTGATGGCTTATGATGTTGTCTGAATTCGATATCACGTACATGACACAGAAGTCAATCAAGGGGCAGGCGATAGCAGATCACCTTACCCACAGTCCAGCACAGGACTACGTGTCTGTACATGATCGGTTTTCAGATGAAGCCATCTTGTATACGGAAGCCGACGAATGAGAATACTCCGGCTGGGAGTTATACTTTGATGGAGCTACCAACAGTCACGACCACGGGACAGGAGCAGTCCTGATCTCACCTAAGGAAGCACACCTCCCTATCTCAGTCAAGCTAAAGTTCAGATGCTCCAACAATGAGACAGAATACGAGGCATGCATAGCCGGACTGAAAGAAACCCTGGATATCGGGATTGAAGAGATAAATGTTTATGGTGACTCATCTTTAGTAATCTGTCAGGCAAATGAATCTTGGGCCATCCGAAAAGCAAGGCTAGTCCCATACTTAGCCTACCTTAATCTGCTAATCAGTCAGTTCAGAAGAATCAACTTCAGCCATCGGTCCAGGAACCAGAACAGATTCACCGACGCATTGGCCACTCTTGCTTCCATGGTATAGATCCCTACAGACATCATGCTCTGGCCGATCAAAATTTAGCAACAGGATCAGCCTGCCTATTGCCTTCAGATCGAGGAGGTATCGGACACCAAGCCTTGGTATACAGACATAAAGCAGTATCTCAAGGATGTGACCTTTTCTCTCGATGCTACCAAGATAGACCACCGGGCAATCAGAAGACTGGCCATTTAGTTCGTCCCATCAGGGGGCATCTTGTATGCCAAACCTACTCTGGCTCAGATGCCTAGATACCAGTGAAGCAGCATAGGTAGTCAAAGAAGTTCACGGAGGAATTTACGGCCCACATATGAACGGGTTAATGTTATCTAAGAAGATTTTGAGGCTAGGCTACTATTGGTCTACCATGGAATCAGATTGTTACAAGCACGTACAGAAATGCCACCATTGCCAAATCTACGCCGACAGGGTAAATGCACCGCCAAACAGGTTGCACAATCTGACTGCTCCCTGGCCATTCTCAGCTTGGGGCATCGACGTCATCGGACCCATAGCTCCGAAGGAATCAAACGGACATTGATTCATTCTGGTAGCAATCGATTATTTCACGAAATGGGTCGAGGCAGTCTCTTATACCAACGTCACAGCCTCAGTGGTTCAGCGTTTTCTGAAAAGGGATAACATTTACAGATATGGGGTCCCGTATGAGATTGTAACAGATAATGCTCTCAACTTTTGTAACAAGGGGATGACTGACCTCTGCAAGAAATTCAAGATCCAACATCATAACTCTACGCCATACAGGCCACAGACCAATGATGCAGTTGAAATCGCCAACAAGAATTTGAAGAAAATCATTGAGAAGATGACAACCAAGTACTTTGCCTGGCATGAGATGCTCCCTTATGCACTAATGGCCTACAGAACGTCCATCCGAACCTCAACAGGAGCAACACCATTCTCTCTGGCCTATAGTATGGAAGTAGTCCTTACCGTTGAAGTACAGATCCCATCACTCCGGGTGTTGATGGAAGCAGAGCTCTCAGAAGTGGAATGGGCACAGACTGGGTATGAGCAGTTGAATCTGATTGAAGAGCGGCGATTGAAAGCCATCAACCACTCTCAGGCCTATCAGAGGTGCACGGCTAGGGCATTCAAAAGGAAAGTCAAGCCAAGAACAATCGAGATCGGTGACCTGATTCTCTGGAAAATGTTGCCAAACCGCCCTGACCCAAGAGGCAAGTTCACTCCCAACTATGAACGCCCATACATCGACCAAGACAAATTCTCAGGCGGTGCCCTTCGACTCGGACGTATGGATGACGAAGACCTCCCAGAGCCCGTCAACATGGACAAAGTCAAAAGATACTACGCTTAGGGTCTCGATCTAATAGGTGCTTTACACTTGTAGTTTCTCCAGGAAATGACAAGAGGTCATCCTTGGCACACTCTTCATCCTTCTTTCCTGAAACCCATTTACAAATCAAATGAAATTCGCTAGTTAGCCCCTTGAGCCTGACAGCCCTTCTTTCATTACACTTTTTCAGGGACACCCTCCCTCGCCCTCTGCGGCATTGGCCTGAACTACGTCATGACCTAATCCTGCAAAGGGTACGTAGGCAACCTGTCAAATCAGGTGCGGTCACAACAACAGGGGTATCCACTCCTCGACTCTCCCTAAACAGAGTCCCTCTTTCCCCAGAAGAGTCATCAGCTATCCCCCACAGAGTCACTCCCCAAGCAGTGATAAAGTCTCCCAGCTTCCCAGGCGAATCAATTCTCAAGGGTACAAAATTTCTATCAAAAGAAAACTTAAAATAGAAGTTGAAACATTTCAACAGTCAGAGACTCCCCACAGAGGAGGCAATCTCTCCAAACTCTTTACCCAACAGAAGAACCTTTTAGAGACAACCTCTCCTGAAAAACAATCATTAAGCTGAGACAACCTTTCTATCCTCAGCAGAGACAACCTCTCTCACCCTTCCTGGCGGAGACAACCTCTCTCAATATCCCCGGGCAAAAAAAAAAAAAAATCGTCTGAAAACCTAAGGCACAAGACTCAAGCAGACAAATTCCCCCAGAAACAGAAGGGTTTCCCCCTAGAAGGTGAAAATCAATTATATCAAAACCAATACATCTAAGGGAGTGCAAATCAGCAACAAACTGGAGAAATCCCAGGGTGTCCCAAACAACGGTCCCTCAGCCTACATTTCATCCTACTCTAAGTCCTTTTCGATCCCTTAGGAATTATGAGTGCAAGCGCAATATCGCATCTGTATCCCCAACGAAAATATCATCCTCAAATCCCCAGAGGAGCACCATTCAGGGCAATGACGGGAGAAGACTTATTTTTCCCAGCATAACAAAGCTCCCCCAGTAAGTCGCGGGCATGAGTGAAAACCGGTAACGGCCTCATTGCGCAAAAATCACGCGATCCCCAGACCTAGTCTTGTGACTAGGGGCAAAAAAGGAACAAAAATCAATCAGCTTCGCATGCATGAAGTAAACCGGCAACGGCCTCATCACGTAAAATTTATGCGAATCCCATGACTTGGTCATTCCAAGGGTAAAAAAGGGAGAAAAACTGAAGAGCAGTTTGGCAACAGAATCCAGTAGCAGTCAGTTTAGCCAGATAAATCTCCTGCAGCGACCCCCGGCAGATGGCATGGAAGAGCAGCTTCCCCAACACTAGTCTCCAGTAGAGTTCAGATCCCCAACAGTGATCTATGACAGTGTCAGGTCCCCTAACAGATCCCCAGTAACGATCTACAATGGTATTACATCCCCCAGCGGGTCTCCCCAGCAGAAGCATCCTATTCACTCCCCAGCAAGCTTCTCCCCGGTCAGAGTCTAATCTTTAGCAATGACAAACAAAACAGGTCTACTTGTGAGGATCCCCAACAGTGACAAAGCCTCTTCTGGGTCATACTCTACTCTCTAAGAGCGAAAGACAGACTACATAATCCCCAAGCCCTGACTAAGGCACTTTCCTGGCAAAACTAATAGCTAGTTGAACATTCTTTCTGTTGAAATCAAAACTCTTAAAAGGTCTGAAACCTTTTATAAAATATTTTTCAAAAGCAACTCCTGTTGGTATCCAGAACAGATCATACCAGCCTACACTGAGCAGCCCCCAGTGAGACAAAGCAGAAGAAGCCGACACCATGCATCCCCGTAAGTTGCAATCAGCAGAGTCATGGGAAAGCATCATCGCCTTTATCCCTTGCATGACATCCCTGCATAGCATCACACCTCGTGTGACCAAACTCCTCAGCATCTTTCTGGATCAATATCCAGCGCCTTTTCGGCCATATCAACATCAATCCAACTAATGCCCCCAGGCCATGCCTCAAATCCTCGGCATCCCGTGTATACCTTTACAGTGTATACCACCTGCATGTCCCCTTTCTTGATACCCCCTTGTGTCCTCGACATCCCGTATATACCTTTACAGTGTGTACCACCTGCATGTCCTTCCTTTCGACACCCTGTGTGTCCTCGACATCCCATGTATACCTTTACAGTGTATACCACCCGCATGTCCTCTTTCTCGATACCCCCGTGTGTTCTCGACATCCCGTGTATACCTTTACAGTGTGTACCATCTGCATGTCCTCCCTTTCGACACCCTGTGTGTCCTCGACATCCCGTGTATACCTTTACAGTGTATACAACCTGCATGTTCCTCTTTTGACACCCCCGTGTATCCTTGACATCCTGTGTATACCTTTACAGTGTATACCACCCACATGTGCTCTCTTTCGACACCCTGTGTGTCCTTGACATCCCGTGTGTACCTTTACAGTGTACACCACCCGCATGTCACCCATCAACACCCTGTGTGGCTTTTCGATCAAACTCGATCAAATCCTACCGGCCGACGCCTCCGGGCTATGCTATCCCTGCATCCGTCACTCCCCAGTGAGTAGTCTGAACTACTCGCTCTTCCCAGCAGTGGCCATGCCACTACATTGCACTCACTGTTTGCACTGTATGCATACATATCATCATTCTGCATCCTTGTTATCTGAGCTCGGTGTAAAAATAGGATGATTCTAGTCTTTACCGTTCAAATCGCCAACCTTGGCATTCTCCAGCAAAGAGGGGTAGCCGTAAGCAACGGATTTTTACACCCCATCTAACTAGTTAAAAACCTTGTAATTATGGTTACCCCCTGCCAAAACCCCGTACACCCTAGGTAGACCCTAGCTAAACCTTAGGTGACCCTAGCATAATCCTAGAGCCCTTAGGGCTTAAAACCCTAAAACCCATGGCCTGTAGGGCCCGACCCTTAGCCTCGAGCCCATAAGGCCCAAAACACCAAAGCCAACCCTCCATAACCCGTATGTGCAGGGCCCAGGCCCATTTGAAATAAAACTCAAAATGTCGGTAGAAGTTCTACCGACATTATAGTTTAGCCTGTTTTCAGATTGTCGGTAGACCTTCTACCGACAATATGCAAGTCCTGAGTTTCAGTCTGCGAACACCCATGCACACTCAACCCTCACCTCGGTCTCTCCCTTCGGGCCCCTTAGTCGACCTCACCTTGGTCCATTGAGGTTCTCCCCCTTCTTTTTAAACCCTCCTAGGTCCCTTAGGTTCTTCCCTATAAAACCCTAATCACCCCTACGGTTTCACTGTCTGCGATTCTCCAAGATAAAGCCCTGCCCAAAAATCATCTCCCTCAGCCTCTTCCACACCTTGAATTTAATCCCAAAACCCAGTTGGTTTATCTAAAGAGCTTCCTCAGCTGCTCCAGTGCAAGCACAGTGCACCCCACCTGTGCACAGACCCCTCCACCACCTTCGGTCAAAACAGAGCATCGGGGTAGGCATTCCCTACCCCCGTTTTTTCCTCTTTTGTGCATCAATGTGAGCCCCTGGTCAATTCCACAGGAGTTATTTGCTTCCCTTTTTTGGTACTTAGTAGGTATACTGAACCCAACAGGTTGTTCCCCTACCTTTTGTCATAGGTAGAGTGAACCCCTACAGGAATATCCATCTTTTTTAAGCATTTCAGACCATCTTGAGGCTTCTGGGAGCCCCTCAGATCATGAGGGAACCCATGGTAGCGTTGGTGTACAACCCCAATAGCCACAAACTCAGCTTTACAGAAATCCAGGAATGGTGGTAAACTCAGTACCGCCATCCCTGGTAAAGCTTGTTTCCTTGCTGTCGGTGAACCTTCTACCGACACACTGCTTTTGGCTTGGTTTGTATTGGCGGTAGAATAACTACTGCCATATCCGGTTTCTGCTACAACACCTTTGCAGCCTTGTGGGACCCACTCCAGGCATCCCGTAGGGCTCACATCTGGCCTGAACTTTCCCCAGGAGTCCCCTCTACACTCCCATGCCTTCACTTCACCCTGGGTTACATCTTAACCTTAGTTACCAGTGGCAAAAACACAGTTCCAAAACACTGTTATGCATGTCGGTAATCCAATTACCGACATTAACTATGATTTTATTCTGGGCTTTTGTAGGGGCACAGGCCTGGTAGGAGGCCACTTTAGGCCTTGCCTAACCCCCTGGGTCCACCTTGGACTTCACCTGACCCTTAACCACGCTTAAATGCACCTCCGATTAACATTTAACCGCGGTTAGCACCCATTAACCCTACAAACTTTGGCAAATTAAATGAAAATTCCTAAAATGTAATTGGACCAAAATGCTGACTTTGGTTCTCTCCCTAATGCTGGTTAGCAATCCTAACCACAATTAGAATCCCCTTAACTCGCGGTTAGTAACCCTAATCATAGTTAACTTCAGTTTACGGCCTACCGGGCCCAAAAACCAAGTCTACCAGACTTACATTGGCCTACCGGGCCTCCCTTTAGCCTATCGGGCTAAAACTCACATCCCCTTAACTGTGGTTAGCGACCCTAACCATAGTTAGTTCGGCTTAATCCCAGTTAGCAAACCTAACCTGGGCCGGACTCTATCCTAGTCTACCGAACTACCCCCTAAGCCTACCGAGCTTACATACCTTGCACTTGACCCTCCTCGGTCAATCAAACCCTAGTCTGTCGGACTAGTCCATGTTAGTCACCCTTGGTGCACACACACACGCCCCTAGCCTTGGCACAGGCTCACGTGTCAGAACTACGCTCGGTCTGATCTCACCCTGTGAGTACGTAGGTAGGCCAACACGGGCCTGACCCTAGTTAGCTTTTCCTTTCTTGGATTAGTGTTAATTTAAAGACTCCGGTATTCTAATCAAGATTACCTTTATTTGGCTTAAACCCGGGGAGTACGGAACCGTTGTAAGACGGAAGCCTCGAGGTGCTTAACACCTTCCCCGGACTTAACCGAACCCCTTACCCTGATCTCACTCGCAGACCAAGACCTTATCCAAACCCGGGGGACTTATCCCTTCTGAATGAATAGGTGGCGACTCTTAAATGATAAAACCCTTTCACACCCGTGAGGGTACACAGGTAATTCGAAATATCCATTTTGTGAGTAGGGAGGGAATTTTCCGCCCTCACAATACCGATATTGAGCTATGAAAAGTTCTGCTAAGTCCATCCAACACTTGATTCTAGTGTGATCAAGTTCAGAAAACCATTGAAGAGCTCCTCCTAATAAACTCATTTGAAAAAGTTGTAAGATTAGTGGCTCATTCTTCCCGTATACCCCCAAGGTACCTCCATAAAGTTTCAAGTGCGCCATAGGACAACCTTAACCACTGTATCTGTCGAATTCAGAGATTTTGAAATTATGAGGGAGATTTGACACAAAATACAGGCAGAGATCATCAATGCCGATCTCGGTAAATGGATCTGAACCTTTGACCAATCTCAAGTCATTTGTAAGTTTCTCCACCTGTGTGGCCAATGTACTCTTGGAACCTTCTTGGCGCCACTCCTCCTCATAATGGGTCATCCTGGAAGGGATTGGATGATCCAGGTAAATTGGTTGATCTCCCGTATGACCTGGACCATGCGGAGGGGGTGACAGCGGAGCATTTGTCCGTGTATGTTTTAGAGAATTGGGTGGAGGAAGATTCGGGGCTTCAGGATTCTCTGGACCTTTGTCCAATCGAGCCATAAGTCGTTCCATCATTAAGTGGAAATTCTGAAGGTTGCTTTTTTACTTTGGCCAACTCAGCTTTGGTCTCTTGTTCAAATTCCCCTCGGACAAGTTCATTGACTTCTTCCATTTCAGGTGAGTTCTACCTGGATCTTAGCAGATAAGGGCTCTGATAAAGTTGAGTCAACGAGGACGAGACTTTCCTCCTCGGAGCTATAATGAATAACCTGAAGAATCAAAAAGAAGGGAGATGATCAAATATAGAAAATCTCTGTTGATGATTACTTCTAATGACAGGGAACTTTTCTCTAGCTGAAATTTTCATTTTTTTCTTCAAAAGTGAGTCAAGGACTTAGGGGATTTATCACAAAGGCGAGATAGAGCTAAGACCTCTAACAAGGGTGCCCGTAGGACTTAGGGGATTTATCACAAAGGCGAGATAGAGGTAGGACCTCTAACAAGGGTGTCCGTAGGACTTAGGGGATTTATCACAACGGCGAGATAGAGGTACGACCTCTAACAAGGGTGCCCGTAGGACAATGGTGCCTGTAGGACTTAGGAGATTTATCACAAATGTGAGATAGAGGTACGACCTCTAACAAGGGTGCCCGTAGGACTTAGGGGAAATATCACAAAGGCGAGATAGAGGTACGACCTCTAACAAGGGTGCCCGTAGGACTTAGGAGAAAACAATGACTCAATTTATTTATCTATTTACTTTGTTTTTCAAAATCCGAAGTTTTAGCTAAAGAGAAGTTCCTTACAAATAAGTTTCCATCAACAGAGACCTAAGAATTTCAAGTCGTCAACATAGAACAAGGCGCGAAGATTATCAAATACTGAACAAATATTATTCTAATGCCTGAGCTTGTTTAGGTAGTAGCTCTATAATATCCAGTGCGGATACCAAAGACTTATAGCGCCACTTAGTTGAACATTGTGCAGATGACAATTCTAAACATTTTTATAATTCACTATTGTTGCCAAAAACCATATAATTTAACGTGTCCTCACAAATATTTCTATATGGGGTTCATATGGGGTTGACTAGATTCCACCTAAAAAGGGTCCCACAATTATAGAACATCCATGCACAACCTGTGCACTTCTCTTATTCAAATGATTTGGGTTGGAACGTTCGTCGCCGCTTCCAGGATGCTATCCACGGATGCTCAACTATGTAGTTCCAAAGATTGGGGTAAGTCTGGATACGGACAGCAGGGAAGGTAGTGAATACGGTGTACAAACGGTGCAAAAAGAAAAAGAAACAAGTAAATAAACTAAGGCCCCGTTTGGTTGCACTTCCGTTTTCTTTTTTTTGTTTTTAAAAACAAAAATTTGGAATTTTTACACAAAACATGTTTCTGTTTTTGGTTTTTAAAAATTAGTAGTAAAATTTTTGAAAATTAAGGTAACAGAAAATTTCTGTTACCTCTGTTTTTGGAAACAAAAAACAAAAACAGAACCACTATGCACCACCACTCTAACACCATCACTACTCCACCACCAACACCACTCCATCACCACTCACCACCCATCACCACCACCCAACCACCACTCACCACCACCACCACAACCACTCCACCACCACCATTCCCACCAACACCACTCAACCACCACCAACATCACCACCACCACCACCCATCACCACCACTCCACCACCACCACCCCACCACCACCACCCCACCACCACTCACCACCCATCACCACCACTCCACCACCCACCAACACCACTCCACCACCACCACCCACCACCACTCACCATCACCACCACCACCACCCACCACCACTCACCATCACCACCACCACCACAACCACTCCACCACCAATGCCACCTACACTACTCAACCACCACCACCACTCATCACCACCACTCCACTACCCACCACCACTCACCACCACCACCCCACCACAACTCACTACCACTCACCACCACCACCACAACCACCACCACAACCACTCCACCACCAACACCACTCAACCACCACCAACATCATCACCATCACCACCACAATCACCACCACCACCACCACTATGGATTGGAATTACTTACTCATTATTATATTCATCATATTTCCCAAACACGTTTTTTTGTTTTTTATTTTTTTAAAACAAGTAACAGTTAGTAATGCCAAACATATTTTCTACTTAAAAAAATTGAAAACAGAAAAATGGAAGTGTAATCCAAACGGCCCCTAAAATAACAATTTTTTTCTTCAGAAAATAAAAGAAAATTAATTTAATGGAGAAAAATTAAATGAAGGCTTGAACCCTCTAGGTCCCCAGCAGAGTCGCCAGTTGTACGATAGCCGGCCCGGCTCGATCTCCTCACATTAATATTTTTGTATTAATGAGAAGCTGAGATCTTTAGAGTCGCAACCAATCAAGATTATGGGTGTGATTGATCACCCATGATAAAAACCCTCGATTTAAGAACCGAGATTGGGTCCAGGGATTCTCTTATGAGTCGGGGAAGGTGTTAGGCACCCCTCCTCATCTGTCGAAAGATGGTTACCTTTTAATATTTGTCCGAAAAAATTGGTTCACTGTTCAAGTGAATAGTGTCGAGGACACTAGTATTGTAAGGGTCAAAGGCCCTTATTATAAGTGGGTTTGGTTAATGAGAGTGAGGGTGTCCCTCATAGCCTAAGTGCGATGTGAGTTCATGTTAGAATCAAGAAGTGTAAGGTGTTTTGAGAAAACATGCAAAGAGTATAAAACCATACTCAAAGCATTAAATGTATAGTGGTATGAATAATGTTGATTCAAGGGATTTGTGGCGGCCGGGACCTCCCATGCATATGGGTTGTGCCCAATAGGTTACCTCGGTTTGGTTTTAGAACCTATGGTCGTGAGTTATGAGAATAGAAGTAGGGTATGTAAAATTCCCTAAGGGCTTAAAGGGTTAAAGGTGAATAGGGTTAGTGTACAATGCATCAAAAGGCTTAAGACCTACCATGTGTTCTTGATATTGGGGAAAGTGAAGTGAAGACTTTATATGTGTATGTTGAGCCTCAAAACAAGAGTTTAATAATACTCAAGTATTTAGAGTATAAAATACCATAAGTGTGAACGTAGAACCACCGGGAAACCATTTCACAATGTTGTGAATAGCACCATGGGCACAAGTCTTGTAAAGGCCGAGGGCCATTTATGTGACTTGGTTAAGGGGCATGATAAGAGTAGTCAAATTAGTTTAAGTGTTTATTGTTGGGTGTTTGGATGAATAAATAAGAGTATGACATACTCTAAGTGGTTAAAAACAAGGGTATAAATACCCAAGGTGTTTAATGGGTTGTGAGTGAATAGTGTAGTGAATAGTGCTAGTGCGCGAGGCATAAGGAGGCCGGGCCCTCTCATGCATGTTGGTGTATGTTAAATGATCACTTAGAAGGATTTAAAAATATATGTGGAATGATTAATGAGGTGTGAGTATGGTTTTGGACCCGAGGGAAAAGAGTGTGAAAACACTCGAAGTGTTCTAGATGTTAAAGAGGTATGTTTCGGCATTTCCCTCAACTTTACGAAGCCTTAGTTTAGGCTCCATTGCTCAGAATCAAGTGATTCTTGAGTTTTTGGAGAGGCATGTGAACCCTCTTCGGGGTTCTTGTTCATCACTTTCACTGATTTTGAGCCGGGGTTGAGTCAAAAGTCCGATTTCCAAAGTCGGGATTGTTGGAAATCTGGACTGTTAAAACCCAGTTTCAGACCAGTAAACTTTAGGGGTAAAATGGTCCAATAATAAATACGAATTATGAGTTTTAAAAAACATGAAAGTTGTTCTCCTTCGAAAGACGAATCCAACGCAAGTTGAATCGTCAAAATCGGACGAGCGAGTCAAAAGTTATGGCCGAAATACCAAAGCGGGAAAAATCTAGAAAATCATCCTGTCAGAGCTACGATCGATCGTAGAAGACCTACGAACGATCGTAGTTACGAATGATCGTAAAGTTACAGAAATGCTGAAAACTTACTGTAAGAGCTACGATCGATTGTAGGAAGCCTACGAACGATCGTAGAACTCCAGAAACTGAGCAAAACTTACTGTAAGACCTACGATCGATCGTAGGAAGCCTACGAACGATCGTAGGTGCGCGAATCAAACTCTTTAGTGCGTGATTTTTTAGGGTTTTCACCCCTTGGCCTATAAATAGGGGATCATTTTTGGAGGTTTTGGGTTACCCTAAACCTAGAGAGAGATCTTAGAAGAGAAGGGAAGAGAGTGGAGGATTGCAAGAGGGGTTTTTGGAATTGGAGAAGAAGAGCACAAATTGAGCCTTGATCTCGCTCCTACGCGCCATTGGAGCTTGGATCTCCAACATCAAGCTTGGGTTTCACTTCTACAAGCTTCTTCAAGCCTTTTCAAGCATTGGATCAAAGAGATTTCATCCCATAAGGTAGATACACTCTACTAGGTTCTAATTTCATAAACCCTTAATGAAAAGCATGATTTTCTTGACAAGTATAGTTATATATAGCCTCTTATATGTAAAAATACACTCTTCTAGCAATTGATTTCATGAAACCCTTTCTACATCAAGATAAAATCTCATGAATGATGGTGTGAATTAAATGTGATAATGTTATGCTTTCAACCAACAAATAAAAGATGGTAATTTTTGAGTTGTTCTATATGTTAGTATCCAAGATGAAAAGCATGTTAAAAGCAACAAGTTTTGGGAAGAACAAGTAGAAAAACCTTATTTTAAATGTGATTGGAATGGTGTGATGTTATTGTATATGGATTATGGTGATGGATGAATTATGTTGAGTATGAGACATATGACCATATGTAAAGGGTTTTCCCTAATGTCTACCATGTTATATCACAACTGCTATACGGACACATATGCAAATGCATGATCGAGTTTTTCTAAATTATGGGTATCCCAAAAGAAGAAATACATGTATATAAGATGCAATACAAGAATAAGAAGAAGAAGAGTATAAGATGCAAATGGACCACACGAAAAGTATAAGATGTAAATGAACCAAATGAATAGTACAAGAAGCATAAAAAGTATAAGAAAAGTACAAGAAGTAAAAAGAGGTCTACGGAAAAGTATAAGAAGCACAAGATACATACGGAAAATACAAGAAGCATAAGATGTTACAAGAAAAACAAGAAGATGGAAAGTATACGGAAAAAGCCGACAGGGATGCGACGATAGCAGGCCGCCTGAAAGGGAAAGGGATACTGGCATCGGACTCCGATGATAGCAGGCTGCCCGGAAGGGAGATGGATACTGGTCGTCTACCCTTAAGGTAGCCGAAGGTGAGGAGAACATTAGGCCACCTAGCTTACGTGGGTACAGGTACTAGTTGTCCTACTCCGGAGGTAGCAAATGATGAATACCAAGGTATTTTAAATACCCGTACAGGGTAATAAAAGATAAAAGCCAAGGTATTTTAAATACCCGTATATGCAAAGGTACAAGATGATAAGAAGATGTTTTCGACAAAAGATGATAAGAAGATGTAAAAGACAAAAGATGATAAAAAGATGTTTTCCGATAGTATTTTCCGAGATATATGCACATGATATGATTTTGTTTTCCGCGCTCTGATTTCAGGAATGCATGTGAGATGATTAAATTGTGATATGTACACGTTGTATTCTTGTTTACGATATTACTATCTAGTGGTTTGTATACGCTGAGTATTCCATGCTCAGCCGTACATATTATGTCGGCAGGTCCCTTCGACATTTGTGGCGAGCGTCCTCAGGAACCATGGGTCGAGGAAGAGTATGTTGAGGAGGAGGAGACTTGGGGCAGTCTTCAGCAGCAGAGGGCTCAGGAGGAGCAGAGGGCTTTTGTTTGGTGGCCCCATCATGAGTGACGAGAGGGAGAGACATGTACATATATTTTGTTGAGCGAGTATGTTCGCTCTTTATTTTGGGTCATGTATAAACTGAAACATATAGTATTGATAGAAATTTTGTAGTCCGCTTCCACTACCATATATAGATTAGTATTACGCTTCCGCTATCACAGGTTTTATATGTTGTACAGGATTCATATGTTATATAGGATGGTTTGGTTATGAGTTCACGTCGCCAAAGTATCCTAACTATTAGGGGGTATTTTGGGTCGTGACAATATTTCTCCATTAATTTAATTTAAATAATTATTTTCTTTCTTTTTATTTATTTATTTATTTATTTTTATTTCGAGATTGGAATTCTCCCTCCTCGACCGAATCGGGAAGAACTCTCTACTTGTTTTTTTTTTTAATTTCGAGATTGGAATTCTCCCTCCTCGACCGAATCGGAAAGAACTCTCTCTACTTGAGCGGTGAAGGGTCCCTTTTCCTTAAATCGGTGAACGGCCACACTCTCTCCTCGACCGAATTGAGAGGGGGCCCGCCTACTTTGGTGGAAAAGGGACAAAACTAATTTATTCTAATAACATAAAATTAAAGAGAAATCGCAGATCTCCTCTTTCTACTCTTTCTTTCATCCGGATTTCCTCTTCCTCATGACCATTTGGAGGGAAATCTCTGGACTGCTATAAGAAAGCGAGGGAAGATAAAACTTGGATGGGTAGAAGTAAAATGAGATAGGGATGTAGCATACCTTTTCCCTTAATTATTTGTTCCAAGTATTAAAAGGAAAACCTCCAACAAGATCCGAACTCTCTACACGTTACCCACCAAGGTTGATGAAGAACCTTCAAAGACTTGGGGAATACTTCAACCTTCTAAAGTTCTCTAAAGTAGGAAGCAAGGTCTCCTAGGGCTTGATGGCTGGGTTTTTTGAAGGCTCACTCTCTCAGAATTTCGGGGTTTCCCAAAGTTGTGGGTTTTCAAAGTTAAATGAAGGGTGAGGGTGAAACTCATTTTATAGAGTGAAAAATAAGATTTTTTCTTATTTCTAGCCGATGTGGGACTAAAACTCTCATAACCTAAAAAAAAACGAATTAGCACCAAACCGAAGTTCGGAATTAAGGTTTTCCTAATCGCGCCTTCTTAAAAGCCGCAACATCAATTTTTGACAAAAAAAGAGTTGCACCCTTTTAAAGGGCACTGGCTTTTTCCAAACAAATGCAGGCCCCTTTCTTGGGCTTTGGCTGGTTCAAGCTAGGGTTGGACTGGGCTTCGCTTTTAGCTTCGACCTTGGATATATTGGAGTTCGGATCTCTTCTTTGATCTCTTTCAATACTCGGAGCCAATAGGCCTTTTGGGCCCATGAAATCATAGATCATGCAAAATAGGGTGTCTACAGTATGAATATGAAGAATACATGTATGTAACTAGTGAATATGATTATGGAATCCTTGAAAGTATGACTACATGTATGTAAGTACATCCACGAATTAAGGATTATGTAAAGGAAATCATGATAAAGGTCAGGTCTCTTGATAATAGGTAAATTACTCAGCCCACTGGGAATAGGGTTGCCTGTAAGGTAAGTGTTTAGATGGACATAAGGAAAGATTACCCCCTAGGAATAGGGCTGCCTATACGGTAAGCACCCAGATGGATAGATGAAAAGATTATCCACTGGGAATAGGGCTGCTTATACGGTAAGCGCCCAGATGGACTTATGGAAAGATTATCCCCTGAAAATAGGGCTGCCTATAAAGTAAGCACCCAGATGGAGAAATGAAAAGATTATCCACTGAGAATAGGGCTGCCTATACGGTAAGCGCCCAAATGATAAGATTATCCTCTGGGATAAGACTGCCTATAAGGTAAGCACTCAAATGGAGAAATGAAAATATTATCTGCTGGGAATAGAGTTGCCCATGGGGAAAGCGCCCAGGAAGGAGAACCAGGTATTGGGAACAGGGCTGCCCATGGGGTAAGTGCCTAAACAGGCAGGCAAGCAAGTAGTATGGATGTGTATGAAATATGATAAGGTATTAATCCTAAGCAGGTAGTGCAAGGATATGTATGAAATATGATAAGGTAATTCTAAATGGGATAAGGTAATTCTAAATGGGTAGGCAAGCAAGTAGTAGGGATATGTATTGTGGAGCCCCGAATCTGTATCTCACTAAGTGGGAATAGTATATGAATAGTGCCCAAGTGTGGTTTTGTACACTTAGGGGTCTTATGTTAATATATGTGTTTGAATTTATGGTGTGCATGTTCCAATAGCTCTATATATCCTTAAAGACTATGTTTTAAGCATAAAAGAGTGTTGGAACTGAATTGAGGAAGATTCAAGTAGTGTAAACTAAGTTTTATAGCAAAACAGGGGACCAGCGATCGCTCGGTGAGGACCACCGATCGACCAGTCTTATACCGATCGCTCGGTAGCTATCGAGCGGTTAAATTTTTTGTATGGGGTTATTTTCCAGAGAGGGTGTTTTCAACCGATCGCTCGGCTGAAACCACCGATCGACCGGTAAGTCACCAATCGCTCGGTCTGTACCACCGATCGATCGGTTATACGCAGTTTTTCTTCATTAAGGGTGTTTAAGACTTTAGCCACCACCCTTTGCCTATAAATAGGCTGGGTTCGTGCCTTAGGGTTTCAGAAACCCTCAGTGCATTATTTTGAGAGCTTTTGAAGAGGAGAAGAAGGAGAGGAGCCTTGTGATTGTTCAAGCTTGTGGAGGATCAAGTTCTTCCACTTCCTTTGGTGTTTTCCAGCCAAGAACTCACTATTCTTGCCTGTTCCAGCTGTTAGGAATCAAAGTCTTTGATTTCTACAAGGTAGATACACTTTACTACAATCTTGCAATACACTAAGTTATTACATGATGTCCTTTTAAACCTATACTATAAGTCTATACATATCTTGGTTGATTATGGTGTGTAAGTATGTAGTTGATATACTTGGGTGAAAGATATTAAATATGATGCAATCTAAGTGTTTGATAAAATACCTCTAAGGGATTCTATGCTTAAATATGATGATTTCGCTTAGTAAGTTCATATGCTTGCATGTCTCGCATGAACCGATGTTTTCCATGAATTTCTCAAGGTACGAAAAGAGGTTTTTCACGAAAAGACAAATAATGAATGATTCTAAGAAACTCTATGATTTCTCTAAGATCGTCTCACAAGCTCTATGGGTCATACTATGCTCACAAGGAAACTCTATGATAAGCTCTAAGATCGTCTCACAAGCTCCACGGATCATGAATGAAAATGCTCTAAGATCTCTAAGGTTATGCTCTATGTTGTGCTCTATGGTATCTCTATGTCTCTACGGATCATAATGACTCTAAGCAACTCCATGAACTCACAAGAACTCACAAGGCTATGATTATTGATTGACTCGCACGGTTACAGTTTTGGTTTTGATTTCGGATCTTATCTCACATGCTTTACATGGTTTCCACGCTCTTACATGTTTTAAAGGATTTCATTCTCTATGCTTGTATGCTCTATGATTATTGCTTATTGTTATTAGTTTGTATACGCTGAGTATTCCACGCTCAGCCGATATCTGTTATCATCGGCAGGTGCGCGGGTTCCATTCGATTTATGTGGTGAAGAACCTTGGGTCGAGGACGAGTACCGTGACCTAGAGCCTTCCATGGATCATGATCAGGGCTATGGTTCAGTAGATGGGTGTCGAGACTTTGATTTCTGTTGATCGACAGACTTGGTCAATACAGTTGTACAGTGTTTTGTTATGTGAGTGTGGGGTTTGTCCACTCCACCTTTTGGATCCATATACCATTGTATCTTTTGTTGGTTCAGACTTGAGCCAAGTGATAGGAGTATTACCTTTTGCTTCCGCTATGTTTAGTATTTAGATTCCACTGTGCATTGTATTTCGTTTCCGCTATGTTGGATGTTCAGGTACTCTGACGGGTTTCCATGTTATGTGCATTATGTATCAACTGGAGGTGTGATACAGCGGTCACGAATCAGAGTATCCCTGACTCCTAGGGGGTATTTTGGGTCGCGACATGTATGAAATATGATAAGGTAATTATAAGCAGCTACTGCAAAGATATGTATGAAATATGATAAGATAATTCTAAGCAGGCAGGCAAGCAGGTAATGCAAAGATATGTACGAAATATGATAAGGTAATTTTAAGCAGGTAGACAAACAGGTAGTGCAAGGATACGTATGAAATATGATAAGGTAATTCTAAGTAGTCAGGCAAGGAGGTAGTATAAGGATATGTATGAAATATGATAAATGGATTCTACTCAGCAATATTGCAGAGGCTATGGATTCATTGTGTAGTGTGAGAAAAAAAATTATCGGTGATTGTAAAGTAGTATACTTGAGAAATTTGGTCAGCTTGAAGATTGTTTATGTTATGTTGATGAAATCTGCTTATGAACAGGTATTTCAGGTGATGTGGAAAATTTTTGAAATCCTCTAGTTTTAGAGGAGACTGTCAAAATTTTCCAAAAATTATTGTCTGTCATATGGTTATATTGTACCTATAGTGGTTATTCATTTACTGAGCCATGTCTCACCCTGTTTTTTCCCCCCATTTCAGATTGGTAGCAGTTTTGGGTAGGGAGCAGTCGTTCTCCAAGTTAGTAGAGCTCATGCCGCGGAGTCATCATTGTGTCAACTTTAATCTAGGTCTCATTTTGTTCTAGACCTAGTACCATCATTAGATTCTTGCATTTTGGACTAGTATGTATGTGGATGTCCATACATGTACTCATTTTGAGATGTATTCGTCTTAGCACGTGTATGGTTGTAGTTTAGTCCACGTCTTTTGGGCTTTTAGAATTTTACATGAATGCTTCATGTTTCAAGAATTTGTATGAAGTGCTTTAGCAGGTTTATGATCAGATTTATGTTACCCACTGGGCAGGTTCCTAGTAGAGCCTTGCCTTGTGGGGTCCACTTCATCCAGTGGGACCTACCCTACTAGAAGGGGTGTGACAACTTAGGTCCTAACGTCCCTCACTTCACGCTTTCATCTTTTAAAAGATTGGTCCATATTGTTGTGTTTGTACGCTCACTCCTTTAAAATGCTTAAGTGCACTGCTTGGAGCCCAAATATTCTTTGACGCTTTTAAATGCTTATTGTTGGTATCTATTATTTTCTAATGATCTGTCTATTCTTTCTGGGATGACAGCATTTGGTGTTGATGCTGTATTCAGCTACAAGTATAATCAACAGCTTGGGGTTTGTGATAAAGATGGTCTTGCAATATGCTCAAGATTAAATACAAGTCATATTATCCCTGTAAGCTAATCAACCTTGATATATCTGAAGTTAGTGATGGGCATAATAAGCAGGTTTTCTTCCAGAATAAGTGGTTAGTATTTGGATGTGTTTAGGAGCACGTTTAGGAACTTGTCCTGAATCCAGGTGTGGAAAACTGATAAAAACATTAGTGTGTAGTGGATGCACTTGTGGATTACATTGTAATTATTTTTATTTATCTTGCCATTATTAGATATCGAAATAGTTTATAAGGGTTACTTATCTGAGCTTTCTTTTCATCTTCATAGTCTTATGGTACATGCATGGGTTATGTACTGGCAACTGTGGGATCAAGAGATACAGTACCAACTATAGTAAAGCTCTTTCTTCACACATGTATATTGATGGAATTGTCTTTGCCTGGAGCTCCACAACCGACTTTGAGGCTTTATCCTTCATGGACGGATATTCCGGCCACAATCAAATCAAGATAGCCCCAGAAGATGCAGAGCTTACAGCCTTCCGCACTCCTAAGGGAGTGTTCTGCTATAAAGTCATCCCATTCGGCCTCAAAAATACCAGAGCAACTTATCAAAGGGCTTTGACTATCATATTTGGAGATATTCTCCATGATAAGGTCGAATGCTATGTCGATGATTTAGTTGTCAAAACAAGACAATGAATCAATCATCTGGATGACCTTCGGGAAATCTTCGACAGACTGCGATGACATCAGCTCAAGATGAACCCCCTCAAATGTGCGTTTGGAGTTACATCTGGAAAATTCCTGGGCTTTGTGGTGCGCCATAGAGGAATTGAGATTGACCCTACTAAAAGAAGGGCCATTCACGAAATGCCTCCTCCACGAAATCTACACGAATTGAAACGACTTCAGGATCGACTCGCCTATATCCAGAGATTCATCTCCAATTTAGCTGGAAGATGCCAACCGTTTTCCTGGCTGATAAAGAAGGGAATACCATTTCAATGGGATGAAGCTTGCCAAAATGTTTTAGATAGCATCAAGACTTATCTCACAAATCTACCGGTCCTTATGGGTCCCATCAGAGGAAAGCCACTTATCCTCTACATCACAGCGCTCGATGGATCTCTCGGAGCTCTCCTTGCTCAACATAACGATCAAGGAAAAGAAAATACGCTGTACTACTTGAGCAGGACTTTGGTTAGAGCAGAATATAGATATAGCCCGATAAAGAAAGTCTGTCTGGCCCTCATCTTTGCCCTAAAGAAATTAAGGCATTATATGCTTGAGCATTCGATGAAACTGATATCCAGAGCCGATCCTCTGAAATACATAATGTCCCGCCCTACTCTCTCTGGCAGAATGGCAAAATAAGCAGTACTCCTGTCCGAATTCGAAATCGAATTCGTGCCTCAAAAAGTGGTGAAAGGGAAAGCCCTTGCTGACTTCCTTGTAGCACATCTGGTTTCTGCAGACTCACCTTTGGCCACCGACCTACCTGATGAAGAAGTTATGCAAGTTCAAGTCAAACCAGGTTGGAAGATGTATTTTGATGGAGCTTCAAGAAGCCTTGATGGAGTCAAGCGCATCGATCCGAAGGAAAAAAAATCAAGAGTTGGTATTGTCTTTGTCACACCAGACAACGCAATCCTACCACATTCCTTCGCCCTAAAAGAAGGATGTTCAAACAATAAAGCTGAATATGAAGCCCTAATAGCAGGTCTTGAATTGGCTCATGAAATCCCGGTAGATGAACTAACAATCTACGGGGATTCAGAACTTGTCATTAAACAAGTTCGAGGTGAATATACTGTACGAAGGATTAGCCTTCTTCCCTATCAGAAGAGAGTGGGCCAGCTACTTGCTCAAATTCCAAGAAGCAGCCTCTTCTATGTCCGTAGAGGACTTAATAATCAAGCCGACGCTTTGGCCGGCCTTGCAGCATCTTTAACCTTGCTGATAGATAGAGTGCTGACTATCATAGTGGGGGAAATAAGAACTCTCAAACTCCTTTTGGATATAAATTTCCCGTAGATAGTTTGTTTTATCACAATCTCAAGGAAACATATGAGGATTAGTGACATCCCTTCATCGATTATCTCCAACATGATCGATTGCCTGGATACTGTACCAAACGCGCTGAAGTCCGCTGACGGGTCACAAAATTTGTGATGTTGGAAGAAACCTTATATAAAAGGTCCCTGGATGGCATCTTGATGAAGTGCATCTCAGGAAATAAAATAGATCAAGCCATGGAGGAAACTCATGCCGGAATCTGCGGTGCTCATCAAGCTGGGCCCAAGCTACCAATACAGCTGAAAAGATTGGGCTACTACTGGCCTACGATGAGCAATGATTGTCTCAACTTTACAAGAAAATGCAAAGTATGTCAGCTCCATGCTGATTTCATACATCGGGCTCCCGGGCCTCTCCATATAACATGTTCATGGCCCTTCGCGGTATGGGGAATGGACATCATAGGACCATTCACCCCAACATCATCTACTGGGCATCAATACATCCTTTCTGCGATGGACTACTTCTCAAAATGGGCCGGCTCTCAAAGAGTTCAAACACCACTCAGTGGCAGACTTCATCCGTACTAACATCATATATCGGTTTGGAATTCCAAAAAGCATCATCACGGATAACGGGTAATCTTTTCAAAGCGCCCCTATACACAAGTTGTATGCCAAATTTGGTATCCGAGAGGACCATTCCACCAGGTATTATACAGCCGCGAATGGTCTCGCCGAAGCCTTCAACAAGACTTTGTGTAAAATCCTCAAGAAAGTTATGGATAAAAGCAAAAGGGACTGGCACGAACGCCTACCCGAAGCCCTCTGGGCATACAGGACTACTCATTGGACTCCGACACAGGCCACGCCGTATTCCCTGGTCTTCGGTGATGAAGCAGTTCTCCCCCTTGAAATTCAAATTTCCTCCCTACGGGTGGCAATTCAGCAATATCTCACAAAAAAAGATTCGGCTAAGGTTCATCTTGCAAAGCTTGAAACTCTTGATGAACGTCGTCTCCAAACCCAACAGAGCTTAGAGATGTACCAGCAAAGGCTAACTAATGCCTTCAACAAAAGGGTAAGACTAAGGTCTTTCAAAATAGGAGATTTGGTCTTAATGGTCAGAACTCTGATCATCGTCACTCGTCGAACAAAGGGGAAGCTCAAACCAAAATGGGAAGGGCCATACGTCGTCGAGAAAGTATACTCTAACGGAGCATACTTGCTGATCTCAATGGACGGAGAGCGGATTATCCCTCCAACCAATGCAAGATTCTTAAAGCGATATTATTCCTAGGAATGGAAACGCTCGCTAGACCAAAACTTTCAAAGACGGTCTAGGCAAAATTTAGAGCACAAAACGACTCGCTAAGTTGAAATTCTGAAAGGATGGCTTAGGCAAAAATTAGAGTTATGCTTGCTAGGCCGAAAACCCTTAGGGGTGGCTTAGGCAAAAATTAGAGTGATAATGACTCACTAAGTTGAAAATCCGAAAGGCATGCTTAGACAAAAAAATTGAGTCAAAATAAAATACCCGCTAGACCAAAAAACTTCAAAAAGAAGGTCTAGGCAAAAATTAGGACAACAAATAGCTCGCTAGACTTACACTCCAAGAGATAGTCTAGGAAAAAATTAGAGCGATTTGACAGGCTCCTGAATACAGCTAAAAAGGTTCCCGGCACATCAAAAGTCTCCAAAATACCAGACCGAAGTCCAAAACCCTCCCAGGTATGAACATAAACTGCCTATTCGCTACTAAATTACGAATCGAAGCTTCAAAAGCCCCCCAAATACAAGGCCGAAGTCAAACCCTCCCAGACATGAACGGAAACTGCCTATTCGCTACTAAATTGCGAATTGAAGCTTCAGAAACCCCCCAAATACAAGGCCAAAGTCAAACCCTCCCAGGCATGAACGGAAACTGCCTATTTACTACTAAATTGTGAATCGAAGCTTCAAAAGCTCCCCAAATACAAGGCCGAAGTCTAAACCTTCCTAGGTACAAACGGAAACTACCTATTCGCTCTCAAAATGCGAATCCCCTTCTGAACTACGTTTGACTTGATCCTATCATGGGTACGTAGGCAGCCTGAGGAAATTAACTTGGGTTCAGTCAGTTCTTCTAACAAGAACACCATCCCCCTGGGATACAAAATCATCGTTATTGTCCATCTATATGGGTGAAACGAAGAAAATTGCTATCTGATGCATGAAGAAGAAACCATAATTCCAAGGAAAGACTTCTCACCATCGGAAGCATATCTACTGATTACAACGGACGGACAACGGAATATCTCCCCCGACCAATGTAAGATTCTCAAAGCCTGCTAGACCAAAATCTCAAAAGATGGTCTAGATAGAAAACTTAGGCACCAAAATACCCGCTAAGTTGAAAATCCGAAAGGACGACTTAGGCAAAAATTTGGGTAACATGGCTTGCTAAGTTGAAAATCCGAAATGACTGCTTAGAAAAAAAATGAGTCAAAACAAAATGCTCGCTAGACCAAAAAACTTCAAGAAGAAGGCTTAGGCAAAAATTAGGACAACAAAAAGCTCGCTAAACTAACACTCCAAGAGTTGGTTTAGAGAAAAATTAGAGCAACCTGACAGGCTCCTATATACGAGCTAAAAAGATTCATCATTTTCAAAGACTTGTTCCTTAAATTACAAGTCTAAACCTTCCTGGGTACGAACGGAAACTACAACTTGTTCTCAAATTACAAGTCCAAACCTTCCTAGATATGAACAGAAACTGTCTACTCGTAAACTATGAGTTTAAAATCACCCCATTTGGAACTACGTTTAACTTGATCCTATAATGGGTATGTAGGCAGCCCAAAGAAAAAGATGGATTCAGCCAGTTCTTTTAAAGAACACCAATTCCTCAAAATACAAAGAGAAAATCATCAACAAGGAAAAAAAGGAGGATTACAAGATGTGAAATAAAATAAAGCTCTGTTATTCATGTATAACAAAATGAGGGAACTCCACATGAATTGGAGAACTCACTCGAGTTAAACAAACAGTATCTTGAGAATCTGTTATCAGCTCCAATCAACCACTAGATTTAACAAGTACGGCCTTGAAATATATGGTCTGAGGTCCTCGCACCGTATTGATGGATGCTATTCATAGTAGAATTCCTCTCACGTCTAACTCCTCCACCATCATCTTTGGTCCTGATCCATCTCTAGGGGAGGATTCTAGCCCATCAATAGCAGCAGAAGCATAAGTGACATCGCGAGGAGCAGAGCCAGGAATTCTCTCAGTGTTGTCAGCCGTGGTAAGCTGCAAAGCTGAATAAGCAGTACCTTGAAAAGGGGGCCCCTTGACATCAATGAGGTGTTTTTTCAGCAGCATCAAGCAACCCAGGCTAGCTTCATCAAGATCAATGGATAGAATACAATGTATTCCTTTCGGCGCATGCTCAAGCTCACCGTCAAGAACACCTGAACTTTTGACAGAATCCAACATATTGAGTTTGCTCCCGTGACGTCCCATCGTTATGCTAATGATGAGGTTGCAAGAAAATATTGGAGCATTGTTCTCTGTTATCTGTTTCATCAGGTCACATAATTTGACGGCTTCGGTCTTCTCAATACTGAGATCCCTTGTAATCTTCATGCAACAAATGAACGTCGATCCATTTTTGTTAGTCTCCAACCTATCAGGGACATCCCCTCATGAAGCATGCTGTGATGAAAGGTCCATTCTGTAAAAGAAAAGGAGAAAACACGTAAAAGGATTTAGCTCTGGGAGATTAAATTAAATTATAAATTTCAGATAAAAATAGTCAAAATTGGGCCTTCAGATGGGAGTATACACCCATCTTAACAATCTGAAAGGGTTAATCATTTGATTAAAGGATTAATCAATTCCAGACTTAGGATCAAAACCTAAGTCTGTGAAATTTAAAATGCCTTACTTAAGGCATGCATCTAAGGATAAAATTGCCTAGAGCAATTACCCTAAAAATTGCTAAGGCAAATGTCCACAGGTACACTATCATAGCAAATGTCTAAGGATAGATGCTAAGGGTGAGATCCGTGGACAAGTCCACGGATAGATAGTTTTGGCTCACGGACAAAAGTTCCGTGGGCAACTTGTCCGTGGAAATTATTCACGGATATTAAAATATCCATGGACAAAAGCTTATCGATATTGAAAGTATTCATGGACAAAATCTACGGACAAGACATTTGAGCTCACGGACAAAAGTCCTATGGGCAACTTGTCTGTAGAAATTATTCATGGATACTAAAATATCCATGGACAAAAGCTCATAGATATTAAAAGTATTCATGGACAAAATCCACAGATAAGATATTTGGGCTCACAGACAAAAGTCCTGTGGGCAAGCTGTCCGTGGCCATAGACCATGGGCAGTGAGTTATCAGTCAGGTTTCCCATGATAGGATAACTCAAGAATTCCAGCGATAGAACCGAAATACTTGCCTGAAATGGCAGGTACCCAAAAGGGCATTCCAGGTTCTTCTTGACTTGGGAAAACCCAAGAAAATGCAAAGAAATGCATCTCAGAGGATTCCTAGGATCAAAGAGACCCAATGGAGTGCCCAAATGGAATTCCAATCCATTTGAGTGAGGATCAACATCCTCATTCCCCGTCTGTTAAAAAATAAATAAATAAAAATAAAAAATAACAGACGGGAAGAACAATGGTTCTTCCCTTTCTTTTGTGTCCGATGAGGGTGAAAACTCACATAGAAAAAAAGGGAAGAACAATCCTTCCAGAAAATAGGGTTCTAAATTCAGAAAAGTTTTCTGAGTTCAGACGGATGAAGAAGATGAATTATCTTCCCCAAATTTGCCTAAGGCATTCTTATAAAGGATACCTTTTGGTCCATCTTAACCATCCAATTCGAAATGGACGGTCAGGATGGTGGGGATGTTCCCACCACTTTGTTAGGGAAGCCATCGTGGGTTTCCCATAACACCGAGAATGGAGGCGGTTACGCCCCTCCACTATCACAGCTAGGTGTCAGGATCCAGATAAATGGATCATTTCCAACCGTCCAGATCCTGAGGGAAATTTGTGGGCAGTGAAATCTCACCGTCCATTGTCCAGGTGTGTGTACAATGGCACACACCTGATCTTAGTTCCCCGGAGAGGCGGTTGGGTTCACGCGTGCCTATGGCACGCACAATACCTTTGGCTGTCAGCATTTAATGCTGATGGCTGGCATCAAGTCACCCAACTAGACAGTGTAAGGCTTGATCCGTGAGGATAAACCTCAAGGATCGACCCTAAGTGACAGCCCTCGAGAGGCTGACACTTGTTTATCCGTGAGGATCAAAACCTCTCGGACCCAATATTTAGTGTCAGCCTTTATGAGGCTGACACGTGTCCATCTGTGAGAACCAAAGCCTAACGAATCCAACTCTGGTGTTAGCCTCCCAGAGGATGAGACCTGTCTCATCCGTGAGGATAAAACCCCCACAGATCATATTTAGTGCCAGCCTTTATGAGGCTGACACGTGTCTATCCTTAAAGACCAAAACCTTCATGGATCAATATTTAGTGTCAGCATCCGAGAGACTGACACGTGTCCAATTCCATGAGGATAAATCCTCACGGATCAAGTATCATGCCCTGGATCTAACCCAGACCACAGGCACATCCCGTGGTCCGTGGGCGAGATCCATGGTCTCACCCCGTGGTCCATGGGCGAGACCTATGGTCTCACCTTGTGATCCATGGTTGAGACCTGTGGTTTCACCTTGTGATCCGTGATTGAGACCTATGGTCTCACCTTGTGATTCGTAGTTGAGACTTATGTTCTCACCTTGTGATCCGTGGTTGTGACCTGTGGTCTCACCTTATGATCCGTGGTTGAGACTTGTGGTCTCACCTTGTGATCCATGGGCGAGACTTATGGTCTCACCCTATGATCCGTGGATGAGACCTATGGTCTCATCCTGGTCCGTAGGTGTAGCACCCCGGATTTTTCTATACTTAATGAATACCGTTTTCGTAGCTAATTGGCCTTCCTCATAGTCTAATTAATACATAAGAGAGAAATTGGAAATTCTGAAATGTCAGAAATGTGCGTTTTCAAAAGACGAACCCAACGCAAGTTGAATCGTCGAAATCCGACGAGCGAGTCAAAAGATATGGTCAAAACAGTCCAGACATGCAGAGCACCGATCGCTCGGTCCAGTCAGCGATCGATCGGTCCAAAACCGATCGATCGGTAGCTATCGCACGGTCGAAACTTTTGTATGGGAAAATTTTTCAGAGAGTTGATTTTTGACCGAGATCTCGGTCAATCAACCGATCGCTCGGTAGGCAACCGATCGATCGGTCTTAAACACCGATCACTCGGTTTTCGCGTTTTGCAGAAATTTCATTAAGGGCTTTTTCGTCTTTTGGGGGTTAAACCCTTTCTTCTTAAGGCTTGCCCGAGCCTTAGGGATCATTTACAACATTTGAGAGATTTTGAGAGATAGAGAGAGAAGAGAAGGAAGCTCTAACCTAGGGTTTGGTTTTGAGAAGGAAATCAAGGGGGGTTTAAGAACCCTAACTCACCCCAACTCGAGTTGCTTCAAGTTCAAGGCTCAAGCTCGTGTGGGGACTCATTCTCCAAGCTAGGGCAGCGATCCTACGGCGTTTTTGAAAGGGGTTTCTTCTCCAACTCAAGTCTCCTTCAAGCAAAGGTGTTCTTCTTTCAAGTTGGAGCTTCAATCAAGGTTTCTACCAAGGATCAAGCCTTGATCTAAGGTTAGTACACCCTACTAACTTACCCTAGCAATAAATCTAGGTTTTCCTTATGAAATATGATTCTTGTTAGTATGTTTTATTCCTTGCAAAATGTGTCATCTATAATAAATATAAACAAGATAAAAAAAGGGTAGGGATGCTTGGATGGAGGTTGGATACGGCGATTGGATGCCGAATGTGTGATGCATGATGTGTGGGTTGTGGATTGGAAAATGGAGGATGGGCATAGTACAAATAACAAACTTACCATTATGTGATTGAATGGAAAATATGCATTTAAAAGAATGAGATAAACTACTAAGGAATAATGTATGAAAGTGTTTGACTAAATACCTAAACTATGAATAAATGATCTCAATGAAGAATATAGAAATGGGTTTTATGCATGCGTTCTTATAAAGGATAAATTGATCAAATGTTATACAAACTACTTATGTTACCTATGTTCATATCATGAATTGAATTATAATGTCATATTTTGGTTATTCCCATTATCATGATTGTCACTATGGACACGTACACGAGCACGCATGATAGCATGAACCGTGATTTCAAGAGCATGTGCATATAATAAACAACAAGAAAATATTGCATGTCAAGGAGGTTGGTAGCCCAGGGGCATTCGGGTACTAGCCTCTGGCTCACAAGAAAACTAAACAAGTAATAAAAATCACCTATTGTCAAGGAGGTTGGTAGCCCAGGGACATTCGGGTACTAACCTTTGGCTCACAAGAAAACCATGCATTTCATAACAAGGAGGTTGGTAGCCCAGGGGCATTCGGGTACTAACCTCTGGCTCACAAGTGCATTTCATAACAAGGAGGTTGGTAGCCCAGGGGCATTCGGGTACTAACCTCTGGCTCACAAGTGCATTTCATAACAAGGAGGTTGGTAGCCCAGGGACATTCGGGTACTAACCTCTGGCTCACAAGTATATTGCATAACAAGGAAGTTGGCAGCCCAGGGAGATTCGGGTGCTAGCCTCTGGCTCACAAGTTACGAGATGGAGGTTTACAAGATGAGGATCATGCATTCATGCATGCACGCATACATGATTTCTACGAGGCATACCGGGACATGACAGGGGTTTTCAAGCATGAGTTTTATCGGCGTTTTTGCATTCATGTACGCATGTCAGGATGCTTGTATTGTGTCATGCCCTATACTGTTTCTTTGTGATGTTTCTATTACTGCTTGTATGATATTACTATTGTGTGTTTTATTATTGTTATGGTCTGCTAGTAGCTTGTACTCACTGAGTATTCCATGCTCAGCCGTACTTTCATGTCGGCAGGTACTGAGGGAGCCCTCGACCCGGAGCCTTGGGTCGAGGAAGAGTATATAGAGGAGAGAGAGCCGGCTATTCCATTACAGTCTCAGGCGGACCGAGACCTCGATGCGTGGCCATACCTCGACTACTGTTGAGGGGAGAGTATGAGAGGGTCTTGTGTATTTTGATATTTTGATAGGTGGGCCTGTCCACCTTAGACTTAGACATGTCTTGTATTTATGTTAACTTGGAATACTATTTTGGATCATCAGAAGAAATGAAAATTTGTTTACGCTTCCGCATATATGATAGCTTCCGCGCTCTGATTATCGTTGTTAGTACTGTATTTTATCTTGTGCATTACAGGATGGTTTGATAGGTACGCAGTGTGACACCTAAAATATCCCTAAACTCCTAGGGGGTATTTCGGGGCGTTACAGTGGGCGAGACCTATGGTCTCACCCTTTAAATCTGTGGACTGACCTAGGTCAGTCTGTCCCCAGCTGACAGTCAATATCTGACTGTCATAGGACAGAAACTCCTTCATACAAAGGGCTCTTTGTCACGCTGTGGGGGGTCCCAAGATAAGGATCCACTCTTTTGAAATCCCATGGGATGCCACACGGCACCCCACAATTATGATAGGATTAGGACTATGTCCTATATCCTAGGAAAGAATGAGATGAAACATCCTCCTTTTCGAGGTACTAGGATTCCCCCCAAAATGGGAGAAACCTGGTACAAGAGTCCTCAAAAGAAGGGGATTCTCTTGAGCTGGAGGACTCTCCCAGATAAGGGAGAGCCATAAGAGGAAAGCCTTTTTTTTACTTTCCTAAAAATAAGGGAGTAAAAAAGAGGGTGTCCCAAAAAGGACTCTCTAAAACCCATAAAAGGTGTGTTTCTCACAAAAAACACACGACAACAACAACGACAGAAGATAGACAGGAGGACAAGAGAAAAAACTCTCTTCCAAGTAAAAAGCAAGCAATTGAAGAAGAAGACTCACTTAACATGGAGAATATGAGGTGAGCCCTCATACATGGCTACCATTCTTTTTCTTTATTTGAAAAGACCTCAAAGAGGCACTTGTAACGCCTATATGGGATCTGAGCAACCCCATTGAATAAATAAAATAGTTTATTCAATATCTGTTCTTCTTTTAATTCTTCTTCTTAATCAGAGGTACTTTCCCAATACAGGGAAGGTAATTTAACAGTTTGAGTTTACTCAGATTAGAAGGATAGTCCCCCACAACAAACAATAAACTCCATACAACAAAGGAAGAAATTTGAAAGCAAATAAGACGAATTT